>OW679194.1:177245489-177351936 GCA_940337035.1 Agriotes lineatus
CCACTAAAAAAGAGGACACGACATGTATACTAGTTTTTTTTGTATTTCTTACCCTTTAGTATGTACCCTATAATATCAACGAAAAAAAAACAACCTGTACAACACGTTTTGAAAGTCCTCGCTCGCGTTTTAATTCTACTCCATTCGTGCCGAAAGAGTAGCTTTACGCGCTTGTATCATAAATTACTACTATAGAACTTCAATTCTACTTGCCTGCTAATCTAATGAAGGTATTATGTTTTTTAAGATATTTTTTAGAAATTGTCAACTGGTAACTAACTATTGCTTTTGGTTTTTTGGCTGACCATTATTTTTACCAAATGCTTTTCTGTTATTTAACAAAAAGTTTTCAACACGATTAGCAGTTTTGTTATTTTTTTAAATTGCTATTTTCTTATTGTATCACTTTTAAAATATGATTTTGTTAGATTTTAGTTTGGATAATTAAAAATGCATGTGTGTACTTTTTACCATTTAAATTATATGGTTTCTTCACTGTATTTTAATATTTCCATTGTAAACATTGCCAAAGGTGTTCCATGTAATATTTTAGATTATAAGTAAAAATACGTTGAAGTGTACTTTTGTTATATTTTGTATTTGAATGTAAATAGGAAATGGCTTACTAAATAAAATATAAAAATGGATTTACTTGTTTCATTATATCTAGATATTTATTAATACGATGTGCTGATATTGGTTTTTTTCTGAATAATTGGTATATTATGCTACTCGAGAGATTTCAATAGTATTTGTTATTTGTTTAATAATTAAGGGGTTAGAGCACTTGTGTGAAATTGTGAGAAGTGCATCTAGTTGAAGGGAATACTCAAATTTATTAGAATAAAAAGGATACAACTGATTTTTATATAAAATCTGGAACATTTTAATCATCTAATACTTGGAGCTTTAAAATTACTTAACTTTAAGCAATGGTAATTATTGTTGGCGAATTTGTTATTAATTCAATGGTGAAACTGTGATTAGAAGCTGTAAAAGTTTTATGAATAATGCAGGGTCCACGAACTAGTGAGACCTACTTAAAATAGGTTGGTGGACCCTGTACAAGTTGATAAACACGTTTCTTCAATAATAATTTGTCTAACATTACCTATGCATCATTAATTTTAAACCTTAAATTAACAAAAATTGCCAAAAAACTAATTTTGTGACAACATACATATTGTGACATATATTAAACAAAGGGGGGAGTGGAGACTAAATTAATTCATTCATTCATGTAGTTCTGCACTTCACATAACAAATTTTATAATATTTAACACCTGTTAGTTATGTATAAACAATTTGTAGTAACATTTTCCACATATTTCATGAATAAACTTAAAACTAAGATTTTCAATGCTTTTAATACTACATCCCGCCATTATTTTTGGCTCGGTTCATGCAAGTTAAACAACTGTTTTACCGACAGCTCACAACTACCATTTATTATGTCTATTAGCCCATACAACGATTTTATTTCCCGCTAAAACTCGCATCGTCGTATGTGGGAAACGATGAATATATATATATATATATATATATATATATATATATATACATATATATATATATATATATATATATATATATATATATATAATTTACTTTAACTTAAAATTATAGTAATATGCTTAGCATAGATTTGATTAAAGTGTACTGCAGTCTTTTATTATTTAGTAGGTTTATCAACCCTGCATGTAATTATTATTGCTAAACGTCAACAAAGCCATATAATATGATGTACGTACATTAAACACAAACAAAAATAAAAATAATTGTTTTAATTTTATACATGTGAATTACTTTACAGCGACTCTTTATCTCTCTAGGGAAACGAAGCAAATCCGCCTAACGCCGGTTCTACGGCTGAGCTCTCAGCCTTCCAACAATAAAAATGAACTATCGATTCGTTGAAGTCACGTTGTAACAGATAACAACATAGTTATTGAATTGTAATGTACCTATCCTATATCTTTAATAAGTAAAACAATAAATAATACTTTACTATGATTTTAAGGAGTTACAGGAAATTTCTGTTTAAGAGTTATGTACAATAATAGCTATTTATGTATTAAGGGCGTAATTAAAAGGTTATATCACGAGGGAATGCTTAAAGCGGGACGCGAAGTAGAGAGCTTTAAGTTTCCCGACGACTATAATCGTGATTAAGTGGTGCATAGAACGTTTTATTTTATTTTGTTTCTCAAAATGGACAAAATTCAAGGGTTTAGTATTTTGGCTACAGACTACTGCGTCATTGGTGTGTTGGTGCTGTGAATTTTTGGTGTGCTATGGTTTCTATGCAGATCGTTGGAGCTGCTATACTACATTGTTGGTCTTTGTTATAGTGCTTAAGTTTTAAAAACATATAAGTATATTTGACCTTCAAAATTATTTCGACAAGGCAGTTCACATCAGTTGCAAAACTGTTTTTGTCAAATTCAACAGTTGCTCGATATATTCGAGCGTTTAAATTTCCATCGAATTTCCATTCGTGGCATAAAAATGGAAATAAGTTTTGAATTAGGCGATTGGCGGATTGTAAAGACTAATGTTGTTTGTGAAAGGCACTTTAAAAGGCCGCTATAACGAGTAATAAGATGAATAGACTTATTCTGACTGCCACTCGCTTACAAGCGAGATTGTCATCACAAAGAAATTACTGTTTTAGATGAAGTTAAAATTTATAGAAATGTACTTGTAATGGAGATTACCTACCCATTAAAGAATAGTTTTTAAATCGTATATTACGGCAAATTGACGCACTACGATGTAAATATTAAAGATTTTTTTCAAATGGCATAAATAAGACTGCCAGGGACAGTAGACTGAAACTTCAGGTAGCAAGCTTTAGTAAAGAACTCTAAAATTATCAACATAAACCCTTTACAGTGTGTAGTTTTCTCATACGAACCATTAAAAGAACATTAAATTTGACAACACTCCTACAGTGCTATTCACTAACTTACTTCGTTATCTAAACGATTTTCGTTAGGAACGAATTTGTACAGAAGGGTATATCTATTGCATTTTAACTACCGTTGCTACAAATATTCTGCTTGGCGGCGGCAACTTTAAATAAAATACGATCAGTCTCAAACGTTTTTGGTTGTGTGTGAAAAACAAATTAATCCCTAAACAAACAGCGAAAATGAGAAGTGGCAGCTTTTCTTTAACTATGAGTGGTATATTTATAGGAGGGAGATCCGTCATGCTTATAGTGGAGATTTATTGATATAAAGCAATAAAAGTTATGCAATCATGGATGTCGTACACTTCTTATCTTGAAAATTTTAATTATTGTGTTTTAATCAGTGTAACGGTTTGTATAATGTAGTTTACTGGTTAATTATTTCTGATTGGTGTTTTAATGCGTTTTTACTTACATTTGTTCAACTTTAAATTTTAACCTCACTTTTTATTATTTGCTTCATATGTTAATAAGCACGATTGTTATAGTCTGATGCTGAAACCAATCTGATTTTGAAAAATGTCGTTACACACAACAATAATAAAATCGTGGAGAAGACTTAAGGGTTTTATTGCTTCATAGCATAGTTATATTTTAATCATATTATGTACATAGTTATAAGTATTATATAAATGCAATTGCACTGTATTTCCGGTTGATATAAATCTTGTATTGTAGCGACCCTGTGGTATAGTAAGTTCTGCACCAACAATACACGTAAACCGCCAGGGTTGCAAGGAGTAGCCCGAGTCAGCTAACAATCATGACGATATTTCACCTGCAACAATGTTTATTTCAAATAATTTTACTTGCTGTTGCAAGAGAAATTATTGATATTAATAAATTATAAATAATGCATGTACCTTCAACAAACTGTCGCGAGTGCTGGTCTATAATGGATGTTGGCCATATTGCCGCATTGTCAACTGATTCTGGATACCACACATTTACTGCCAGCAATGTTAGGTCAGCATCGCGTATGACTTGCACGTTAAAGCTGTTATAGTTTTTTCGAATTATATATACTCGCCCTGGAAACTATTCGTCCTCAGCGGGAGGAGCTACTATGGCTACATGTGTGCAGTCAATTACACCACTGAATTGAAATTTCCCATAAAATCTCAATTTTGTTCTCCGTTTCTCTTTTGCGGTGGTTGGAAACTTCACCCATATATTTAACAAATGGTCATAAGTGGCTTTTGTAACGAGATTGATACATCGGCTAAGACTTGACTGATTTAAACCAAACAAGTAACTTGTAGCCACACATTTTTGGTAAGAACCATTTGCATACCATTTTGCTCAGGTGGGTTAAAAGGATCACTCTGATCTCGTAGAAAACAGTTTTGAAGATGCAGATTTTCTCTGAAAAATTATACTTATAAATATAATTAGCACCAAACACAACAGCAATAAAATAACATACCTGTTACACACTCTTCTTCTCCAATAGCCATCAACAAATGTATAAAATTATCGTCAAATTCTATTAAAATTATTACTTTATAAATACGTTTGTTTGTCCGATTTATAGGTTATGTTGATATTTTGCTGTCAACTACGTTTTACGAATTGGTTAAACCACAGCCTACTGTGGTTAAACTCATAACGACAGGGCAAAGAGTATCGTACGGAAACCTTAGCCGCAACGAACAACATACCGAAGATATTACGAATTTGTTAACGAAGTGGGGTTTACTGAATACGAACTTGCTCACTTTACGAAATTTCGGATATAACGATTCGTTAAGAGCTAACGAAAAGCTTACAGAATAGGTTAGTTAGGTTAGGCTTGTTTAACGAATGCACTTACTTAATAAGAAGGCCGTTTGGAAGTGACAAATGGAATTGCTCTAATAAATAATATTAAATCTAGCAAAAAAAATAATGTACAAAGTCAATCAAACATAATTCTCAATTAATTATTTGGTTCAAAAAACATCACATTATTATAAAACGCTTTCAAAGTGCCCCCCCCCCCATAAGCTTCGAAGCGCTTGCGTGCACGCACAATAATTGAAACTTGAACACGCTGCAATATTCTGGGTAAATGGTTGTGGCTGCTTCATGAATTTGAGCGGTAAGGTCCTTTCGAGTTTTGATAAGAGTAACATAAACCAAATTCTTCAAGTGCTCCCACAGGAAAAAGTTCAAAGGTGTTAAATCCAGACTTCTCGCTGTCCAAGCTCTTGGATCCACGACCGATCCATTTGTCAAAGTAATGGTGGCTAAACAATTGCCGAACCACACTTGCATAATGTGATGGTGCACGATCGAGCTGCACCCGCATACGGTGCTGAAGTGTGAGAGGCCCAGTAGCCCGGAAGGTTATCATTTAAAAATTTTAAATAATTATCTGCATTTAGCCTTTGAGGAAGTTTAAAAAGACCAATCAGCACTCTAAGTATTCCTGACCATAGATTTACTGAAAAACGTACCTGGTAGTTTCTTTCGTGAACTGCATGAGAATTGTCATGGGCCCACACGTGTTCGTTGTAACAGTTAAAGATGCCGTTTCTTGTAAATGTAGCTTCGGCTATTTATAACACATTGCTTATAAACAAAAGACTTTCTTTATGGGCTTCCATAAACTTATTGCAAAAGGTAAATCAATGTGGACGGTCTTCCTGCAATAAATTCTGAACTCTTGTTTTGTGATACGGATACAGCCCAGCATCTTTTAAATTTAATGTACACCAGTTTTAGAAACACCCAAATTTCTAGAAATACTTCGTGTACTATTTTCTGGATTTTCAGCTATTATTTGTAAAACGTTCTTCTCTAAATTGGGTTCCTTTATTCTTTGTCGACCTCCGTTCAAACCATGAGCTGAAATAATGGTTCCAATTTCTTTCAGTCTTCGATCTTCAGCTTTTACTACAGTCAGAGTCAGTATATCTACTGGCTCTGACTACAGTCAGAGCCAGTAGATATAGAGAATACCGCCACGTCCGCCATGTTTGCTCCTTTGTCATATGCGTCACTTTGAGGTTTTGTAACACAATTCCGTCAACGTGACATTTATTGGCAATCCGAAATTTTACTTAAAATTGGCAAGACTGTAAGTCTATGTCAAATTCGAGGTTAGTAGGTTAGGTTTTGTTTGTTATGACACAAACTGATGGAAAACATAACCTGATAACCTCGAATTTGACATAGACTTACAGTCTTGCCAATTTCAAGTAAAAATTTAGACATACTCAATCAGTCATTGCTGATGGGAACAAAAATGGCGGCGATGGCGGCATTTTCACGGATCAAAGAATGGCGGTACTCTCTATATCTACTGGCTCTGACTACAGTTACAGTCGCTTTATATACACTGACGTTAACAGTCTGGCCATATATGGTCACGATTCCCATTGGTGCCGCCATTTTATGTCTTGCGTCATTTTGACAATAAGATTTAAATCTCATAAATGTCAAAGTCACATTTATTCAAATAAAATAAGTTGACATTCAATCAACAAAAATCGTTCAAAATGCGAGAACAGAGTTAAAAACTGATCATAATTTTTAGAAACAACTAGAACTATAATTTATTAACGGTAAGCTGACAAGGTTTAAAGAAATTTATCAATTCTAAAATTTTCTTCAGATATAAGGTATTGCTGTGCAGTCGGATGCAAGAGCAAATCTGAAAAATGTGTGCTAACGGAAACTTGGGAATAGGGACAGACGAAACTTATGGACAAAAAAATTAATAGAGAAAATTGAAGAATTTGTGAAAAGCATTTTGCAGATTGCATGTGTGAAAAAGCACGAGTTGATGACAACAAAGACTTAAGGATAATGCTGTTCGAACATTGTTTACTTTCTCATCGTCTGCTTCGGAGCCTACAGCTATTGAAAATACCAATAACATTAGCCGTCCAAAAACTGATTTTATCGACGTTTAAATTTTAGGTATGGAGTCTTGCGCATTTTAATGCAAAAATAGGTCTGAACATGGTATTAAGATGAAAAGCTTCCCTAGAAATAAAAAAGCGTGGCTTGTGGTCAAACAGGTTAATCGAGTATATTAGAATAACATACAAGGTCAGAATAGAATCTAAATGTAAAAGCATTTTATATAAATAAAATGCATATTGTTGATGTAAAGCATATTGCAACTTTTAATGAATTAGAAAAGTTTATTATATCCAAAGTTATCGGTGTTTGTTTAAGAATAGCTGAAACGAAAACGAAAAAGCAAAATACACAACGAAGCAAATACAGTTGTACTTCTGTGGCAATGCACAATGTAGGCTATATAAATTAAGTGGAAAGTCGTGAAAAGTAATTTTAAGCGTATTAGACTGTATACTCACTGTTTTATTAGTTTTGGGATCATTTTAAGTTCTGTAGATTTATTATTATTTATGTGAGCACTAACTGTAAATAAAATTTATAATATCTCATTGATAACACATTGTTTGTTTTACTATTTAGTCATATATTTACTTATACTAAGCATTTATTTAATTAAACTATTTTCCAACACCAATCCAGCCACTGCTTTTGACCCGCCACTGGAGGCGGCCATATTCTGTCTTATGTCATAAGTGACATTTCATATGGCCAGACTGTTGTATATAAAGGGACTGTAACTACAGTTAAGGTTACTAAATCATATAAGGTACCGCCAACTGCGAAAACATATATCTTTTGTCTCTTTTAATTTGGGGTTCCTGTCATTAGTGTCACTAGAACTGTCAAAATAATATTCTTGTTGTCAGCAGAAGTAATTAAGAGCGTTTTAAGTATTTTTGTGTTATCTACTTCGAATTCATTCTTTTTATTGTTATTGTTATATTTAATTTTGTTAGTTAATTTAAATTGAGGTTTAATTAAATAGGTGTTTTATAATTTGAAATGGTTAGTAGTTGTTGTGTCCTTAATTGTAGCAATACTTCAAAGAAGGGAGTTAAACTTTATAGGATTCCCACAGGTATACTATGTAGAAGTAGATAGTCGGTTTACGAATAAATATATAACTTTATAGGCATCAAAAATGTATCAAAACGGGAAAAATGGCTTTGTATGTTGGGAAGATCAACTTTTTCTAATAAAGACCTGCGAGTTTGTTGCGTATGGCATTGATTACTATATCCCTTTAAAATACTAATATTGCCATATTTATTACTTTAGAAACACTTTTGTCGAAAGGATTTTTATGTGGGAATGCGGTTTAGCAAAACCAAAGATTCGAGGCTCAAACCCGATGCGTTACCCCATTTACATCTAGGTGTTCAACAGGACGCTGCATGTAATTGCAATACTGGTAGGTGCAAAACTGGCCGTTTGGACGATAGTGCTAATAAATTGTTAGGTTTAATAATGGATAATTCGGCATTATTTAAATCGGCAAACCATCCTATACAATAATCTCTAGTGATAACATTAATTTGAGAAAATATCAATAATCGACATGGATGAAAGCAATATAATTTATAAATAATATGTAAACTTTATTCATTTACTGATCAAACTGTTTAACCATTTAACAAAAATGTATGCTTGTATCCAAATCTATCTACGTCCAAAGAGCTGCACTGAGTAGTAAATTGCAGTAAAATATATCCAAAATAAATTTTCTAAATACAGGTATATTTTCTGCTATTTATTAAATAAACGTAGTACGAAATCGTTGCTTAAATGAAATTATTGTTGTGTTTAGATTGCTTGCAGAAAATAGAACCTATTCCTATTCCTAGCCCTTCAACTACACATACCAAAATTAATTGGAGTTCAAATTTAACACCTTCTGTTAGCTCCCAAATGCTAAATATCCTGCCTCTTAGTTCTGTATCTGATCTGGATAATATGGAAGAAGCCCAATATGAAAGTAAAGTGATCATTTCATGTTTATTAAATACAAATATTTACATAATTATTATTTTATTAGATTACAAAACAGTATCTCCTTCCGAATCCTGTCCCAATCATGTTCCAATATCTAAATTTAATAAAATAAGAAAAAAATTAGCAGATTCTAACCGCAAATTTGATGTGTTACGGAAAGAAAATGAAAAACTAAGGACCGAAAATAATCTGTTAAAAGAAATTTAAATTTGTTTTTGAATCGTGACCAATTAATATCTTTGGGAAGGTGCTCAATGAGAGGTTTTAAATGGTCCGATGAGACCATGATGAAAGCGTATAGACTGAGGTTAACATGTGGCGCTTCAGGTTACGATGTAATAAGGGAACTTGGACAACCCCTGCCCAGTCAACGTACCCTTCAAAGAAGGATTGAACATTTAAAGTTTTCTCCGGGGCTACTTCGTGAAGTATTAACGGCTATGAAAACTAAAGTCGATTTGATGGTAGATGAAGAAAAACACTGCGCAATTTTAATTGATGAAATTGCTATTACCCCAAAATTAGATTTTGATCCCAGCACTGGTTTGGTTCTGGGAAGGCCAACACTACCATCATCAGATAGTCAATTTGAAGAAATTGCTACACATGGTTTGGTTTATATGTTAGCTGGTGTTACAACCAGGTGGAAGCAAGTTGTTGGTTACCAGTTCACTGGAAAATCATTTAATGCTAATTCGGTTAAAGAGGACATTGAAAATATTATTACAGAGGCAGAGTTTATGGGTCTTAAGGTAGATTGTGTAGTTAGTGATATGGGAGGTCAAAATCAAGCTCTATGGAGATTGTACAACATCCGCGCCGGTAGATATTCGGTCATACAGAATTGGTCAAAACATCCATGCGATGCATCCCGTAAATTGTATTTCAATCCAGATCCTCCCCATATATTTAAAAATTTGAGAGACCATTTAACGAACGGTCAAAAAATTATCATTCCACCTTCTTTCGTTCAAAATACTCATTGCCAACAAATGTGGTTGATATAGAACATATCCGAGCGCTAATCAGAATTGATTCGAAAGACCTAAAACTTGCCCCATATTTAACCGAAAGCTGTACTAAACCATCACATTATGATAAAATGAAAGTCGGCCTGGCATTGAGACTTTTAAATAATGATACAGCAGCAGCCTTGAAGTACTGCGCCGAAACAAGTCTTTTGGGGAAGCAAGTTATTGCAACAGCATGGTTCTGTGAAACAATGCACAAATGGTTTAAATTTGTGACTAGCCGTACCAAAACTTTGGCTTTAGGTACAGATAATTCTAGAAACTACACCGATGCAATACATTTTCTGAGAGAAATCGTAGAGTTATTTCAAACTATGAAAATTGGACCCCCAAATATATGGAAACCTGTTCAAACTGGAGTCCTTTTAGCAACAACCAATGCAATAGAACTAGCAGATTTTTATATAAACGAAAAAAAATTTAATTATGTTTGTTTAGGGCGCTTCACACAAGACGCTTTAGAGAATTTATTTTCTATGATTCGTTTTATAAATCCCATTCCGAGTCCAAAATATTTTAAAATGGCTTTAAGAATTATTTCTGTTGCTCAATTTTTTAAACCAAACAGGCGTGGCAGTTATGAAATTGATGACTCTAACTACCTAACAGATTTTTTAAACACAAAAGTTATCAAACAAATCGAAAGTGAGCAAATTCCTTTGATTGAAGACTTCGTGGATGATATAAATGTTGATGAGATGCAAAGTTTATATTATTTAACAGGTAGGACAGTCCACCAGCTCCTAAAAAGCACCAATTTGAAATGCGGAATATGTTTAAAAGCAATTACAACAACTCACGATGATCCAGCAATAGTTGTTTACAAGAGATTAACAGAATCAAAAGCGCTGTCAGAAAAAATAATTTACCCTACAAGGTACCTACTACAACTATATACCATAATTATGTAATCATTCACGCTATTATCTTCGTTCTTTGCAGAGACGTGTTTGAGTTCCTTTCAAATGCAGAACAACATTTCAGAAAATTCGAGAGTTGCTTAATTAATGGAGAAACAAAACTAAATCTTCTCAGCAATAATTTTCTTAATTCGACTGCTACCAGTTTGCCTTCGTGTCACAACATACAAGAAGCACTAGTAAACTTGTATTTTAAGTCAAAGATTTACTTCCTCTTAAGGAAAGTAAA
This sequence comes from Agriotes lineatus, assembly GCA_940337035.1. Taxonomy (NCBI): domain Eukaryota; kingdom Metazoa; phylum Arthropoda; class Insecta; order Coleoptera; family Elateridae; genus Agriotes; species Agriotes lineatus. The sequence goes on from OW679194.1 coordinate 177,256,488, forward strand.
CATTGAATACGGGCAACAAAATTATTCTTCAAGGTGTGAGAGCAAAAGCGTGGGTATGCGTCGAGCTGTAAAAAATATCCACTAAATTTTATATGAATATAAATATACATATTATTTCCTTTTTACTCAATCCTGCACTGAAGAATGAAAATTAACTTTGGATGATCACTGGTAATGTTCTGCTGGCTTCAAAGCTTAATTTCTCAATAGTTTTAGCTAAAACAGTTTAAAATTTGATTCCCAACGTCGCCAGCTCATAATAAAACTCCAAGAATACCTACAACTATGACCACGCACTCCTACATTTTCGAATATCAAATTGACCATTATTGCTGTTAATATTTTCACTGTAATATCTTTATCATTTCCTTTTATTTACGATAGAATAACGATGCAGTCTATAAAGCATTAATATTTTGACATCTGTCACTTTATAATTAATGAGCATTAACATTGGTAGTGCCACTACAAATTCCCTAAATTCCACTAAAAATCCACAAAAGTTTGTCTCACTCTCACTTTCACTTTCTTACAATGTTCTGTCCTTTTTAATTTGGGGGAACAAAATCTTGGAATGGAATGGCGGTACCTTTATATGTATTTAGTGACCTTAACTACAGTATGAGAGGAATGCCCTCTGTTGAGGAAACGTATGGCGTACACCCTTGTAGCTTCATTAAAATTTCCTTGAAAGTTTGCTAGAACCCATATCATGTCTGTATATTCATATGCAGAGTACTCCATGGCACAAAGACAAATTATGGTTACAGCAAGTCAAATACAAGTGAAATTACAGACTGAATAGATCTGATGTCACAACTGACAGTCAACATTTGACATTAAGAATTCTGAATGTTTGTTTACATTTTTATTTTTTGTTCATATCATGTGGTCATAAATATGTATTGTTGCCTTGTTTAATAATAACAATAATTCCATTATTCCTTAGTGGGGCATACGGTATTCGTATATTCTCTCCAGTTGTCCTTTTCCTTTGCTATTTGGCTTAGTTGTGCGATAGTTGCGAGCGTGCTCTGTTTCTGAAACCCTGAGGATTCCACTTTAAAACTTTTCTGTAATTTTTTTTAACAGAGTGAGAATTTAGTAACAAACCAAATTTGACATTTCTGCAAAATTTAAGGTTAACATTTTTCTATATACTCCATTCACTATAGTCCCGGATTGTCAATGTCAAAATCCTATTAAAAACAATCCTTTATATCATGGTTAATACTTTTAAGTCAAGCTATGGGTAAGTAGAAACAATTAATTAACTTACTAATGTCAAAACTATGATTTATAGGTTATGGTTAAATCAAAATATTAAATAAAAGTTGCCAGGTAACACAACGTAAATTTTAAAAATTACGTGTTTGCGTTGTCCAACCTAGTAGTAACAAAAAAACCAATAGAAATTCAACAATGCTACCATAAAACGTCATTTTTGACAATCCGGGACTATAGTGAATAGAGTATAATTTCAGTTTTTACGAGAGTATGACTATTTTTTCATTTAACTGTGGAGGCATCAATAAATTGCTTGTTTTGTATTTTTCAATGCCTTTTTTTTGGCATTTTGTATTCAAATTAATGATATATCTTTTGGTTTCTATTCAGCATTGGAATACGCAACTTTTCCTTAATTTAACTAGCTACGTATCTCTTAGGATAATTGGGATCCCTATGCTTAAGGTCGAAAAAAAGTAAAAAAAATAAAAAGTCAAATGGTCGGTAGTCAAATGATATATAATACATGTTATGATTTATGTTTCTGATACACGATACTGCCAGTATCTGTATCGCTGACACGTGATACAAGATACAAATGTAACTCTGATACGTATCCCGAATACGTGTATCACATATACTGCCCAACTCCGAATATACGTAGAATGAGCAGGGGTTATTATAAGCTTATAACTAATAAAATATTTAATATATAAGTAATATATAAGTACACTATGTGCTTTGGCAGAGAGGAGATGAGTTTCGCCTGTCACCTCCATAAAGTGATAATTGATAATAGTATTTAACATTACTAGCTTGCTAAGAGGGTTTTACTGGCTGACAGAATGATATCACTGGCGAGCCAAAGGCGAACAAGTCACCTTCTGGAGCCAGTAAAACCCGTTACCTTGCGTGTATTTTTGAATATTTTATTTGTTCCTCACCTGTAAATAACTATAAATTTACCATTTATTCACAATGTCAAATTGACAAGCAACTAAATTCATCAATATGACAGATACTAAGGAAGACACCTCTGGCTTTGCACGCCATCATTTATCTATGAGTACGCTTGTAAAATATTACTGGCCATCCAGTATAGTTATTAACATTATAAGGCCGTTAATAAGCGTCTAACAAACCAGGATGAATTTGTGGCCGAGGCCGTCAGGCCGAGGCTAATGAATTTATCCGAGTTAGTTAGATGTGATATCGGCCTAATGTCGTTGAATACTTTTCATAACACCTACAAAAATTGAAATTTTAGAGCAATTTAAATGAAAAAGTTAAATAGTATTAGTAACGGGTGTCAGAAAACTCGTCTTATCAGAGTTACCTATGGAAAAAAATTACGTTTGGCAATACTGAAATGTATTGTTGGTGACACTATAAGTTTATGTCAAATTCGATGTTATGGGAAACTTTTTAGTCTGGTTGACAGTTCTGTTATTGACAAATAACAAGTAGTTGTTGTGAAATAGTAATTTACGATGCAAGTAACGTTATCAAGCTTTTTACATTACGAGGGAATAGTTTGAATGAACGAGCGACGTTAGGAGCGAGTTCTTTAAAATTCCCGAGTAATGCAGAAAGCAGATAACGTTACGTATATCGTAACACGCTTTATTTTATCTTAAAATACTAATCTTTTTAAAAAATAGGAAAAATGGTTACCAATGACACTTTCAACAACGAGTGGTGGTATCACTAGTAAGATAAAAACTCAATACTGTATTGTTGGTAGCACTGTCAGGTTATGTTATATTTGAGATTTTCAGGTTAAGTTTTGCGTCAGTTTGGGTCAAATAACAGACAAAACCTAACCTACTAACATCGAATTTGACATAGAGTGACAATACACTTCAGTACTGTAAACATATGATTAAATGCTAATAAAGTATCGTTATGTTATTTTTGTTAACAACACGAGTGCTGTTAAATGCATCTTAACGCAACTCGTTGCTAAGGAGTTATTGTCATAATAACACAATAGGATAAAATAATAGTTATTTAAGCATCAAGGGAAGTAAGTAGCTTTTACCAGTCGAGAACGAGTTTGCCAGCCCGAGCGAGCGAGGGCTGGCAAAGTTTGAGACTGGTTATAGATAGTTACTTCCCGAGCATGCTTATAACATTTTTCTCCATGCCCAACAAAAATTTGAATAAAATATCCTATTCAATTTACTACCATCTTTAGACCCATTACGTTGGGCCATTCTGTTCTGTTACACAACCCGCACCTGCCTTCCCCTGCCGCCGCCTGACCAAAGAAGGGGGCCCTCGGGGCTCCGCCCCTCTCTAAGCTCTGCCCTGGGGCTCCGCCCCTCTCCTAGGGGTTCATCGGTGCTTCTCCCCTCTCCAAGGGGGCCCTGGGGGCTCTGCCTTTCTACAAGGGGGCCATCGAAACTCCGCCCCTCTTCAAGGAGACCATCGGGGCTCCGCCCCTCTCCGAGGAGCCTCGGGGCTCCGCCCCTCTCCAAGGGGGCCCTTGGGGCACCGGCTTTTCCAAGGGGCCCTCGGGGCTCCGCTTCTCCCCAGAGGGGCCCTCGGGGCTCCGCCCCCTCCAAGGAGGCCTCGGGGCTCCGTCCCTCTCCGAGGGGGCCCTCGGGGCTCCGTCCCTCTCTAAGGGGGCGATCGGGGCTCCGCCTCTCTCCAAGGGGGCCGTCGATGCTCCGCTCTTTCCAAGGGGGCCCTCGGGGCATCGCCCCTCTCCAAGGGGGCCCCCGGGGCTTCGCTCATCTCCAAGGGGGCTCTTGGGGCTCCGCCCTTCTCTTAACAAGTTTTTAAATTTCAAATAGGTTAGATCAGTTAAGTTTAAACCCGTTCAGATCACTTATAGAACTAAAATTACTGTAATAACACGCAATTCACTTACTTCCCTTAGGGAGTAGGTACTTACTTCCCTAATGTCATGACAAACAGTAAACAAACAGTAAAATCAGCTTACCTGCAATGGATATGTCAAAGTAAGTGTAACTTACTATAAAAAAAATAGATGGGCATGGAGAAAAAAAATACAGGCTAGCCAGTTAAGAAACATTTTGAAGGTGAATACAGCGACTTGATAAATTAATGTTTACAAGTGAGGAACAAATAAATTAATATATTTCGCGGAGTCTCACTTGACTGATTGTGTATGTGGCTGTTGCTAGCGTTCAAAATTAAATAACACTATTAAGTGTTAAAATAAGTGACCAATCCTGTATTTACCAAATATAACTGAACCAAAATGTTATCTAGGGCTGATAAAGAAGAAATACAGGAAATTATTACCAGCCCGTTGATTCCCTTCTTACGGACGGGACGCTAAGTTTATGGGATTTATGAATAATATGATTCAAGAGTCAGTTGTAAATGCAATGGAAAGCTGTACTTAAAAAATTGCGGATCTCGAAAAAAATGTGTTAGATTTACTTGATGGCAATTTAAAAATTGGTGATATATACAGGGTGCCCGGATTTCGTAGGGACAACATGGGTAACTTTTGTATTTGAAGAGATAGAGAGATGGTTAAATTAGCAAAAAGGTGCAGGTTTGAGAGCTCATTAAGAATACATCTTCAAATTTTACTTGTCATGGCCCACTTGTCTAAAATTTAAAAAAAAACAAAATCTCCTAATTTCTTTTATATGCCGTAACTTTTTTGTTACTTAAGATATTGAGATGCGATTTGAACTAATTTGAATGGTAATTTAAATACTTTTATTGATACTTGATAAAACCAATTTTATTTGTGTTAATTTTTAGTAATCTAACCTAACCTCAAAATTTTAAATTGGTACCCTGCAATTTTTTTGGCCCTTTTAAGAGAGGATTTTTTTCTGAATGCAGTGATGTATTACATGATATGGAAACTTCTTCAAAATTTTGAAAAACTGAGTTTATTCTTTTTACAGGCAGAAATCACTAGTGCCATGATCACAATAATTTTGTTTTTTATTTATTACGTTATCTGTAAAATTATGTTTAGAAACAAAAAACACTCTTATCATCATACGTGCCTTCCAATAGTGTCAGTGTGTTCCGTATGTTTGACGTATAAGTTCTACGTTCTTGTAGCACTTGACATACGCACAAAATACATCATATTTTCAAAATTTTCCGTTATAAGTTGCAGTAATAACACTCACACTGACAGGCACGTATGATGATAAACCTGCTTTTTGTTTCGAAACATAATTTTACAGATAACGTGATAAACAAAAAACAAAGTTATTGTGATCATAGCACTAGTGATTTCTGCCTGTAAAAAGAATAAACTCAGTTTTTCAAAATTTTGAAGAAGTTTTCACATCATGTAATACATCACTGCATTCAGAAAAAAATCCTCTCTTAAAAGGGCCAAAAAAATTGCAGGGTACCAATTTAAAATTTTGAGGTTAGGTTAGATTACTAAAAAGTAACACAAATAAAATTGGTTTTATCAAGTGCCAATAAAAGTATTTAAATTACCATGCAAATTAGTTCAAATCGCACCTCAATATCTTAAGTAACAAAAAAGTTTCGGCGTATAAAAGAAATTAGGAGATTTTGTTTTTTTTTTAAATTTTAGACAAGTGGGCCATGACAAGTAAAATTTGAAGATGGATTCTTAATGAGCTCTGAAACCTGCACCTTTTTGCTAATTTAACCATCTCTCTATCTCTTCAAATACAAAAGTTACCCATGTTGTCCCTACGAAATCCGGGCACCCTGTATAGATATAAGTTCAGTTGAAAGATGACATAGAATAGGTAAACAGCTTAACAATGGAAAACATCGGCCTTTAATAATTAAATTATCAAGCTACCGAATAATAAGGTAGGCAATTATATCAGAGCGCAAGCTGTTCAGAGGAACGAACATTTTTATCAAGGAGGATCTAACCAAGGTAAGGTTATCGATATCGATACCACAACGTATGGATAGGAGACGGTGTTATCGGTTATCTACATAGAAAAGAACGGCAAAAAACATGTGCAAAGCTTGACTAAACCCGATAACTGGTTTATATTTACTTAAAATGAATGTTAAATAAATAAAATGTAATTTTTGGAGACAAGATATTTTTATCGCTTGCGATATTGAACTTGTTTATTGTACAGGTCTGTTTGGTATAGCACTGACGATTTAAGCTATTATATTATAGTGTGCGACTATTTTTCATATTTATATATAGGCAATAATTTGTTGAAAGTTGTTCAAAAATTATGTACTCCTATGCAACTCTTTTGGTATAGTAAAATAATGTTGATTGCAAATGCGGATAGGTGAACTGCGAAACTGTATTTTGTTTTTGTGTTTTTCTCTATTCTTTTCTATATATAAAAATTCCTTTCTTTTTAGGTTTCCAAAGTGTTGTAATAATTAATGGCATGCACGTATTATCAGAATTGCAGAGAACTTCGGAGTAAACTTTCTGTATTGTACAACACTTCATGGAATTATGATTGTGACGTAATATGTCTCACGAAAACATGGCTGACCACTGGAATTTTTGGGCGGCAAAATTTTGGATAATTTTGTTTATAGTTTACTTAGATGCCACCTAAATTCAGAGTTAACCTGAAAAGGAAAGGGGGCGGAATCTGACTTGTAATAAAAAAAATTAGAAAATTTACGCTGTATCGTAGAAGGATGCGTAGGATACGAATGTATGTATGTATGTATATATAAAAATCTGGTGTGATACACTCACACAACTTCCTTTTACAGTGATCTTATAATTAGTTAAATATTTCATTTTTAATTTTTAAGCATTTGCCAAAAATTTTCAAAAATTACGAATTCCTCAAAAACGGTACAAAATAGAGCGTTAGTTGAAGAGACAAATTTTCTCTAAAATCTTAAGCAGAATTCAAAAATGTAATAATATACCGGGTGTTCTATTTAAAATAGGAGTTAATAAAAAAAATAGAAAAAAAAACAAAAGAAACCCACTTTAGAAGTATTCAACTGGAAATCACCTATCTCATGTTAATGCACATTAAAAATGTAATAAAAATGTAAAGTTTGAAAAAAATCGTTAGAGCCGTTTTTGAAAAAATCGAAAAAAACTAAAAAATCACAAGAGTAAACACCTACTTCCGGTTATGCGATTTTTTTAAAAAGCTTGCTGTCTCATCTACATAGTACACAAAACTTATATATGAAGTTTCAACGCCATACCTCTTTTCGTTTTTGAGATATTCTGTTCACAGACAGACACACAGACAGACACACAGACAGACAGACACACAGACAGACACACAGACACACAGACCAATGAAAAAAAATATGTTTTTTGGGATCAGGGGACTCTAAAACGTGAAGATCTGTTGAAAACTCAATTTCGAATTTTTGGGGTGAATCCAATACTTCCTTTACGGTAAAAGGAAGTAAAAATGAATCCCTATTTCCCTTGGTCACGCCATAATTTGAGAACGACTTTACCGATTTCATTCATCTTTTTTTTTAAGTTTTCTAATACTTCGTAGAAGGTTCTTCCGGAAAGAAAAATTAAGAAAATCCAGAGGGAAAGTCGGAAAATTGGAAAATATCAAAAGTGTGTTGTTTCTATTTGCAGTCACACCTGTGCTTAATGGTTTGAAGGGCTTTCCCCTTAATGTCATAATCCGCATCAGGTAACCGAAGGCGAAAGAGATAAGACACTAATAGCAATATATGTAATTCCAAATGCTTTATATAAGTCGTCGCAGTTAGTCAGTCAGACATTCAAATTTGGTTTGTGCACAAGTGATTGTGAAAATAATTCCGTGTCGTTTTATAGTGACCGTTACAATGCCAAAGGTACGACGAGCTAACATAGGTCGTCGAAGACAGTTAGTTGCGCGGGTATCTACTTTACGTGCGAACTGCAATGATGACCAGCGCGCTATGGGTAATGAAAATAGTAGTATTAGCATGTTTTTAAAATGAAAGAAATCGAAAATTCGAATATCGGAAAAACGTTTGCTGAACCCGCTAATAGCAGGCAAATCAATGTTCGGACAGGACAACGTCTGTCGAGTTCGCTGCCCCTTAGGGGGTCAAATGGGGTAAATATGCCTAAAAATCGATATGGGTGTCGTTATTGAGGTTTTTTGAGACGTTGATTGCGAAAACGGCATTTATTTTTAAGTCCAAGACGATGGCAAGACGATGGACATGACATAAAATTAAAACTTTATAGTGGTTAAACGGGGCTTTAGAGACAAATTATTTTTGGACAGAACAACGTTTGCCGGGAGGGACGGGACGGGACGGGACGAGACGGGAAGGGACGAGACGGGAAGGGATGGGACGGGACGGGATGGGAAGGGATGGGATGGGATGGTAGGGGAGGAAACGGGACGGGACGGGACGGTACTGGACGGGACGGGGACGGGGACGGGGATGGGATGGGATGATAGAAAATAATTAGTCATTATTTAATACACAAATAAGGAACCTCGCGCGTACGATGTCGCGGGTTACAGCTAGAAAATGGCATATATTTTTAAGTACAAGACGATGGATATGATATAAAATTAAAACTCTATAGTGGTTAAACGGGGTTTCAGAGACAAATTATTTTTGGGCAGAACAACGTTTGCCGGGCCAGCTAGTGTATGTATAAAGTTCAAATTAAATGAAAAAGTTTTAACAATAGTAAACATATACATACCACCGAATTCAACTATTGATTTGTACTCCCAATTGCTCGCTTTTATTTACAGCGTGCTTTAGTATTCTTGGTGATTTCTATCTACAACACATATATGTCCGGATTCTGATTTAAATCTATTCGATTCAAAGCACAGAGAACTATTTTTGTTTATTAGCTCGCACTGACTTAAACTAATAAACAACATCAAAAATATTAATGACCAAAACATTAGATTTAGCCATTACTTTACAAGATTTTAATATTACCTGGTTAGTGGAAGAAGAAGAACAGTCTTTACTTAAACGAAACATACATCATCTTCTCTCGCCAATAAGGTAAAATCGGCTACTACAATTAAGCCCCGTCGTCCGAATAACTTCATGCACCGATGGACATTTTGAATAAAATCAAAGAAAAAATCGATTAAGGCGACGGTTAAAACTGAACTGAATAGAATATCCAGGAAACTAGATAAATATCGAATCAATTCTTAGTGCAATTATATACAACTAAACGTATTCTAAAAGAACCAGCAACTATTCCAGCACTAAAACTAAATAATCAAGAATTTACTACTGACATTAAGAAGGCTAACTTGTTTGCAGACTACTTAGAGACTGTGTTTACAACCAATCAGACGCAGAATAACGCAAATTTTACAGAGCAAGTTACTTAAGCAGTAGATGATATTTCACCCACAACTGCTGAACACATAGTTTCCACAAGCCCCGCAGAATTGCTAAAATTAACCAAGAAGTTAATAATTAAGAAAGCTGGATGTACAGATGAAATATCTAAAATCATTCAACGCAATCTAACTAACAAAGCGTTTACTTTGTTAGCAACAACCTTTAATAGTTGTGACTGTGCTATCTTCAAAACAGCTGAAAGCACGCCGACTTTCTATTTCGCAAACCGTCTTTTTTGTTAGAAAGGAAGAGATTGTCCTAACAAGGTATGATGAAAGTGGCAGCTGAATTAATTTATAAATTAAACCCTTGATCCAGACTAGGTCGAATGCTTGTTCTACACCATGAAAAGAAATTGTAGTATATTTCTTCTCTTCGAATCCCCGTTCTATGATTTTTGACAGTCTGAATGGTTGACGAGTGGTGAAAAAGTTTGTTCGGAATCCAGGTTGAAACTTTAAAATGATGTTATAATTTTGGCGTTCATCGGTCAGTCTAAGTTTGATTATTTTTTTCATTAATTTAGAAATAGTAGGCAGGCGGCTAATAGAACGGTAACTAAAGGGTCTGTGAGGGTTTTTCTTAGGTTGTTATCATAACAAATCTACCGTTGGCTATTCTCTCAAGAAAATGCACAAACTTGTAACTACTTGGATACAATTGCCTACCAAAACTAGCTCAATGAAAACGGCGTGTACAGCTCTTTAAATATACTCGAATAAAAGAGCCCCAACGGATTTTTACCAAGTAAGGACAAATGTATCCGGGCATTCAAAGAGAATTCGTAGACTCAAATAGCACAAAGTGTTCTGAAAGAAAAACTCAGCTCAAGTACAGGCAGCAGTAACAAATAAATAATGCCATAATGCGAATATCACAGTGTATAATTAGCCTAAATGCATATATAAAACATTACAGACCGACATATTACGAGGCGCCTCACAAAACCCATAAAGTCTAATACAAACATCATACACACTCACAAGTTACAATATTTATCGCACACATTAAAATCAGGCACGGTTAGCAAGACGATACGCTAGTGTGCTCCCAAGTAGCAAGCTCGCGGAGCGAAATATATACTCCCAAGGTCGATCAAAACTTCAAAATGCCCGAACGGGGATCAAAGCGACAGGAATGCACGCCACAGGTGTGAAGCGATCATGACTGGAGATAAGTACGGGTCGAGGTCACGCCCTAAGCGACTTCCGCATACAGACGACCTGTGGAAGCTAACACCTTAGCAAACTGCCTTAACGGCTCCCCACTGACTGCTATAAGGGGAAAATAGTCCACGATAGAACACAGGTGAAATTAAATACAGCGCGACAAAGCTTCCTACTTACCCCGAGATGTTTTAGGCACGTGAGAATAAGTAAACCAGCAGAATAGAAAATTATGTTTACGAAATCAGATCCGCCGAAAGGCGCGGACAACCAATACACAAAATCAAACTGCATACCCACAAATTCACAGAAAAATTTTACTGACGCTTAAACTGGCTTCATGCTGCTAATGAAGGCAGCCTGAAAAGAATGCTGAACTCACAATTGTAGGCGTGACACAAGCGCGCGAAATATGAACTGAGTATCATAGACCGTAAAATCGAATGACCTATCGATGGTTGTTATATAATAATTTTGGTAATTTGAAATGCAAGTGACACTTATAGGTTTATACCGGGTGACCATAAATGGTTGTGATTTTTTTCTTAGGTTGGCACTGTTTATGTTGGTGGCACTGTAAGTCTATGCCAAATTCGAGGTTAGCAGGTTAGGTTTTGCGTCAGTTTTGACACAAAATGAAGCAAAACCTAACCTGTTAACTTCGAATTTGAAATAGACTTACAGTGCCACCAACATAAACAGTGCCAACCTAAGAAAAAAAATTACAACCATTTATGGTCACCATGTGCACTTAGCTTTGATTATTGTTCGCTGCATCAAAAGGCATCCGATGGGTATGTTCAGCTGACTTCTGTCCGTTGTGGATGTTATTCCCGCTAGGCAAATAGCAGCAGAAGGTGCAGGTAATGTCTCTGGTGGCTGCAAATGCATACCCTCGCTGAAGAAAGTTGTCTGACCAGCTAATTGGTCCATAGTGTGTGTTCAAATCGTCGTTGGGTCACCAGATATTAAGGGTATGAATGCATATGAGTTATGAGTAAGTGTGGCGTACCGAGATAATTGACTTAAAAACGCCTGCCGTGCAAGGGATGGTCATAAATCTACCCAAACTTGACACTAAGTGCAATTCTACATCAACTGAAACTTGACATTAAACGCAGTTCCAAATTTGTAAACGTCAGTGCTATCTAAAACGTGAGTGGCGAATGATCTATAAACGTCAGTGTGACATATGCTAACAAAAAGTGTTAGATGCCAAATGTGATTTGGGTCGCCATCAAACAATGCAGACTAACTTGTCAAAAACGTCAAAGTATAAATTCGAAAAACAGCACGACGGATGTCACAAGCGTAGGAGCACCCAATGACAAAAGGAAGGGTTACGTAAATATCCTTGTAACCCAAATTCCAACCAGACAGCAATGACCAACCCTGGGCACAATGCGGTCATAAATTATGGAGTATGAAAAGAACACACGCAATGACCAGAATCGTTTTATTATCGGAAGTAGCATCTCAAACTTGTCTGTGACAATAGAGCGAAGGGTGTTATTGTATCCGAAAGAATGGACGGAGCTCCTTCCATTCAAACAGTGGTTATATAAACTGGAGTAGCCTAGTTTTCGAGATCAGTCGTCCCAGATCAGTCGTCCCGGATCAGTGCGATCGTTTCACGTATTTGTATTTTGTATTTGCATTTGTGTAATATTAACGAATGTGTACGTGTGTATATTTGTTTATTTCTTTAAATTAAAAATAAAGAAAGGTTATTGTTTTCCATAAACGTGTGTATTTTACTGAACTAAATTCTACAGTAAAAATTGCTACGCATCAAATAAATTGGCAAATAGTAACCAAATAAGGAATCCTCTAATATATTGAAGGTATCACTTGAATTTGGAGCACGGAATTAAAATGCGTGTTAATACTTCAAGATATTTTATTACGTTGTCTTATATATTTTGTTGGGTTTAATAGTACCTCAAGGTTCTGTGTTTTCTACATCTTGACAGAATGGTTCAATCAATGGCACATAACCTTAAACCAAAATAAGTGCGTTTGCAAGATATTCACACTGATAAGAGTAGCGGACCCCCTGATATCACAATCAATGGCAACGCAGTATTATGCAGTCCTAAATAAGAATCTGGCAAGTACCTTGGTGTTTACTTCAACTGGAGGCTGAGATGGAGTGGCCACATACAACATAAAATAAAAGAGTGCTACATTAGACTAAATAAGCTATACCCAGTGATCAATAGAAAGTCTTCTCTCAAAGTGCAGTGTGCACTATTAAAATCTCGATCAATAAGACTGCCTATAATTTGTTATGCATATCCTGTATGGGTGCATTGTCTCCAACACACATTCAAAAACTGCAGGTGTTACAAAATAAGGTGTTACGCAATGGTTTGTCAGAAATTCTCAGTTATATAAAGAACTGGACATGCCAACTATAGTGCGGTTTATTAGAAAACTAGCAAAAACATTCTTTGCGAATATTAATTCGTGGCCAAGTGCCACCTCTCGGCCAACAAGGATTTCACGTGCGCCTTAAAAGAGGCCTTCCACAAGATGTGCTCCTAATTAATGACAGTGATTAGCACATCGATTCTATTATTATACGCATACAATTATGTTTTCTTTTGAAATAATTTAGATATTGTATAATTTGTTAGTTTATTTATAGTTTTAGTTACATATTGTTAAATCATATACCCAGAAATTAGCACATCGTACCTCTTATTTTCAATATCATGAAATACAAATATTTCTTAAAAATAGTCACAAACTATTACCATTTCGAATATGCTTATCATCAACAAATTATTACTATTATCACGTAAAACTATTGATTGCACCAGAGCCCTCTACAAAAATTTACACTAATCTGCAGAAGATAAAATAATCTGTATATTTAATGCGTTAATTATATTAATTATAACAATGTATGTTACTATTTAATAATTGATTTGTGGTTTGCTAGCTGCGCTAACACATGAAATTTCTTTAATCTAAACCGATTCACGTAAAAATGTCTAGCCTTGTTTGAATCTTGATAAATAAATAAATAAATAAATGATAACTAGAAATTATACAACCACATACATTTCTAACTCAATATACATATGTATATGTCATGACATAAAATTCCTTTGTTTAAGAGTTACACAAGTTATATAACAAGAAATGTTATACCAAAATTTTCACTGGAGTTGTAAAACAGTAGTTGTGGCTAAAAGACTACTGATTAAATTAGAAACAAATAGAAATTATCTTAACGGTTGTGAGAAAATCGTAATTTGTTGAAAATCTGCTGTAATGTAGGTTTAGAATATTTACAGTCTAATTTTAGTTGTGTCTCAATTTGGTAGTCATTCATCTACATTTTTATATGATGGCAATGCAGTAGGTATGCACTATGGGAAAACATTTTCAAAGTTCAGAAGTAGGATTCTGTTTGTAAAACACTGAACAAACTAGTTATGCATGATAAGTTTTAATTAATTATTTTATTGGCGATGTGGAACCATTATTACCTGTTTAAAAATACTTGTACTAATTGTATTTGCATTGTACGCGCCACTGAAACAATTTTTATAGTTAGGTGCAGCTATAAGCTATACTACTGTTTGGTAATCGATTTAAAATAATTTAATAACTTTATAATTTATAGTTCATTAAGGGTTGTTTAAAAATACATGATAGAAATATAGTTTTATTATTCATTTCTAATTCCAGACGTTTCATCTTTCTTACTTTCTTCATCTAAATAACGAAGGAAGTATGGTAGTCGTGAAAAAATAATCTTCCAAGATTACTTCAGATCTTCACGTTTACAGTTCCTAGATGATGAAAAACATATTTCCTCAATTCGGTATGTCCGTCTGTCCGTCTGTTCATCTTTCCATCTGTCCGTCTGTCTATCTGCCCGTCTGTCTGTCCGTCTTTCTGTTGGCGGTGTAGCTCAAAAGCTATTTGTTGGCGATGATATTTTGTATGCGGATATATGTCTACTTGGCTCGAAAGCGAATATTCGTTGGGTCAAATATATACAGGGTGAGCACCTTAAAAAGTATATCTATTTTTGCCTTAACTCAGGATTAGATAACAGTAATACTTTACGCATAGGTCAGGTTCATGTCCTTGCTGAAAATGGAACCCAAGAAATACAGGGTGAAGACCGTAAAAGGGGGATCTAGGAAAGTTTACCGAAAACACTTTACCGACGGAAAGTTTACCGACGGAAAGTTGACCGAAAGGAAAGTTTACCGAAAGGAAAGTTTACCGAAAGGAAAGTTCGCCGAATGGAAATTTGACCGAAAGAAAAGTTTACTGAAACACAATTGACCGAAATGAAATTTGATCGAAATTATAAAATTCTATATATTGAGACGATATTAAGATAGGAGTATCGAGTACTTTATTGAATTATTTATCTTTGGTTGAAGACAGGTGTTATTTTTTGATTGTGTAATAATTAGAATTTATTTGTAGATTTATTTTTAAACATTATGTAACATAGGCATAACGTATAGGATAACATACATAATCAGACTATCTAGTCAATAAGAACATCAGGATTTTATAAATAGTAGTAGTAAAAATAAGCCGACGGGAAAATTTTTGAATTGGTTATGAAAAATTATCTAATGTGAAGCGAAGTGTGAATGAAAATTGAGAAAAATAACTTTGTAGTTTACAAAAAGTAAAAAATTAATTTTGAACACTCTATACACGGTGGATCTAATATTTGCGGAATACTACTTAACAAACACTAAACGAAAAATAAAATTATTTTTCTTATATTGTTATTAAATCTAATATTTTTGTAATACTAGGGAATACTAACTAGTTCAAATAAATTAAGATGTCTGCGTTAATTATCCTCTAGGTGGAATGCAAATTTAGAATAAATAAAAAATGCCGTTGCAATAATTATATATGGTCTTGTAAAAATAACACAAAGGAATACATTTTCTTCTTTTAATGGTATCATCATTTAAATTAAAAAGCACTTGAAATAGTTGTAATTGTAAAACCACGCTTTATATATAGGATTTTATAATTTCGGTCAAATTTCCTTTCGGTCAATTGTGTTTCGGTCAACTTTTCTTTCGGCCAAATTTCCATTCGGTGAACTTTCCTTTCCGTAAACTTTCCTTTCGGTCAACTTTCCGTCGGTGAACTTTCCCTTCGGTCAACTTTGAGTCAGTAAACTTTCCGTCGGTAAAGTGTTTTCGGTAAACTTTCCGGGACCCGTAAAAGCTATAGAGAAAATATCGCTGCGGAATGGAAAGATGAAGTGATCACTGCGCACTGCAGAATAGCAGGCAGCAATATACAATGATCTATGTGAGCCGTACTTGCGAGGAAAGTTGCGTGTAATGTCCTTTACAGAAAAAGATGGAGATAACAACTTTCAAAGATTTATCTTTATTTATATCTAATTTAAAATTCAAGCATTTAAATTAATGCTTAATAATTCTAATGTATCTTTCTACTTTGGATCCACAATATTCAAGCTCAATATGCTTAGATTGTAAAATATACCTATAATCGAATTCCAATTGACCATAAAAAGGGGATTTTTAATAACTACAATAATTATAGTTTAGTTCTATATTCGATTTAACCGGCTACAGATAGTAACAATATTTACATTAATTCATTAATCATAGCGAATATACTTTAGTTCAGTTCTGAATTACAAGCTTAAAAGTAAGTAATAGTATCTGAATGATTGAGCGGTACAATAACAGTGAAATTTCTTTTATTGGTTTATTTGACATTTGGCTTCTAATTTATAATCACAGACTTGCAGCTTAGCGTTGAAATGTAAATCAGTCGGACAACGATGTGCCGTCAGCTTACCTTTAACCAGCAAATAAAATTTTGTACAATCAGATCTGTGTGGGTAAATTCTAAGAGAGTATCTGTTAACAGTTTTACTGCTGCAGTTGGTATTTTCAGGTCGGTCGCACAGGTTTGTCAGCGAGTTGAAGTAAAAGTTGTCTTCACACTCTAGTTCTATTCTTGCACCATCTTGGCATTTGTAGAATTTTGTGCAGTCAAATTCATGTGGATATATAATATCACCACCGATGTCTTTTGTAGAGCAGATCTCATCTCCTAGCAATAGAAAATGTATTTTATACATTAGCGTTAATTGGGGAAATACTAAGGTATAGAATTATACCGGTGTAAATGGAAACGTCGTACATGGCGTACACGGAAAAAGCGATGTTCACAATTATGAAAGATTGACTACATCTGTGGTCGTGTAACATAGCAACGTTGTTTGTTTTACCATGCCAACGGTTAATTAAGCTTTGTTAAGTACATAAAATTAAAAAAAAGCAAAACCTTTAGAAATATTTAGTTATTCATTTTATGAAACTGATTTGCTCAGAAGTAATAATGTATAAAAGAGAACTTCGGCCAAACTTCAAAACAAACAGAATATTTGTATTGTCGTGTTAACACAACACTTATGTTTTATTCGGGTCACTAGAGTTGATCCTTCGTAATTTTTAACATTGCTTTTTTCATATGTACGACATTTCCGTGTACACCCTGTGTAGTAGCTACTAAGCAAAAAGTAGACATGGACAATATTGTATTCTTTAGTAGCGAAAGCCAACAAATACTGTTTACGATGAATAAGAACTTGAAGCAGCTAGTGACGAATTTACAAGCAGTATCCAATCGATTATGTAGTGTAACGAACTTCAAAGCAGGTCGCATGCAGGCAGATGAGTCAGTTTCCAGATCATTCGAGAACGACCTCGGTGACTAATGCGCGTGACACGTCAGCGTTGCTGGAATAATCGAGTGAAATCTCGACGCTTCCGGAATGAATCACCCGGCGAATATATAAGCAAGCACAGCGGAAAAACCAGACAGTCCGATTCAAGCTGGAAGTGTGCGAAGCTTGCTATATAAATCATGCATGTTGAAGTCGTATGTAAATAAATAAAGTGTATTTGTTGTTAGAAATAGTTCCTGTTAGTGTTTAAATAATTTGTGTTCCGCATTAATAGTTCTCGTGTTTTTGTAAATCGGTAAATTAATTGCTGTAAATAAATGCTTAAAACAAGAAGCAGCGTATAATTTTTAATAGCCCAGAAGATAAATCGTAACAGTAGAATGAGATTGAGGAGCAAATTTAGGGATGTAAACATGTTAAACATACATTCACCGGTGGAAGAAAAAGCAGAGAACGCAAATTTTGGTTATTACGAGGATGTAAAGAGCTTTTGTCAGAAAAAGTATGACATAAAAATAGGTACTTATTAGTGATTGTAATTCAGATGCAGACTAGTTATCGGCAACTAATAAATACTCAACTAATCAAAATGAGAGGAAATTAAAGAATTTGTCATAGAAAGAAACTCAAGAATAGTATCCACTGTATTTATACATAAAAAATACCAGCGAGAACTTGGATATTACCCGACAGAAACACTACAAACCAAAGAGATCATGTAGCAATAACAGAAAAATATGTTAGTTATATTTAGGGTGTGTGATTTCAGAGACAGACGCTGATACATATAACTTTCTAGTACTAGAGAAAATTGAACTAATAACATGTCCAAGAACAGCAGTAACTAAAACTAAAAAAAAGAATAACGTATAATAAGTAGCAGCTTGATTAATGACGAAAAGATTCTTTAGTATAAATAGTATATTACGCAATTAGTTTAGAAAAGTGATGTTCTACTGAGCAAGTATGGTTGGTTTGAGTACGAGCGTTAGCGAGTACTTAAACAGCCATACGAGTAAAACCACTTCTCTAACGAGTACTGTATACATTTATATCAAGGTGACACTAAATGTCAAAACATAATCAAGCTGAGCAGACCTTGTTTCTATGTACTAAAGCACAATAAGCAGTTGCAGTTGATGTTATGCGTTTGGCAAGACTGAAGTGTATTGTTGGTGGCACTGTAAATCTATGTCAAAATCAAGGTTAGCAGATTAGGTTTTGCGTCAGTTTGTGTCAAAATTGACACAAATCTAACTAGTTAATCTCGAAGTTGACATAGATGCCACCAACAATACACTTGAGCATTGCCAAACATCAAACGAATTGCCGTTGTTATGCAGAAAAGTACTACATTTCTAAACGATTTTGAATGTAGAAATGTAGTACATTTCCAAATGAAATGCGATAAACTACATTACAAAATCGTTCAATGCCCATAAAAAAGTTTATAATATAAAGGAGCAGTAAAAGACCATAGGAACCATAAAACAGACATGAACGTGTATGATAAAACAGAAATTCACGAAAAACTATCAATTTGGTATGATATAAGTAAAAAGTAAGCCCCACATGGTAATATTGACACACACAACACAAGATTCAAGAAAATGCCCGAAGAACTATAAGAGAAGAAAAGAGTATACACAGAAATAATAAGAGAAGAATGTTTACCAAGAATAAAAGAAAACTTTGCCAAAACCATATAATAGATGTGTATTCAGAATAAAAGAAGAAAATAGAAGGTAAGACCATTGTTATGTATAGCTAAAGAAGAATGGTATCTGGGAAGGTTTTGATAGATGAGCACAGAGTTTCAGGAAAGTACTAAATTACAATAAAATAGATTCCAATAAAATCAAAATTGATCAAGCACATCAATAAAGGAACGAAGACGATATGTACAGAGAAACGCATACAGCATACAGAAGTCATGCAAGTGATATCTCAACTGATGAAGAACAGTAAAAGTCCAGGAGAAAATGATATTGTCTCAATTGTTGTAACTGCTGAAGTTGGAAGAAAAATTATAAAGGGATGAATAAATTAAGAATACTGGGAAAAACTGCAAACGAATTTTGTCTACGAATCAACATACAGAAAACTAAGTATATGGAACTACATGACAGGGACGTCCGATTTGAGTGTAGTAGCTTAAAATATAAAACCTAGGAAAAACTTGACGGTGAATTCGTAGGAGTTAGTGAATTCAACTACCTCAAGCTGGGAGTCCAGAATTGGGACGAAGTGGCCAGGAAGAGAAACAAATGGAAAACAATCAATAAAGAAGTCCAGGGTATTCTAGGCCGGTCGCACAGGTTTGTCAGCGAGTTGAAGTAAAAGTTGTCTTCACACTCTAGCTCTATTCTTGCGCCATCTTGGCATTTGTAGAATTTTGTGCAGTCAAATTCATGCGGATATATAATATCATCACCGATGTCTTTTGTAGAGCAGATCTCATCTCCTGGCAATAAAAAATTTATTTTATACATTAGCGTTAATTGGGGAATTACTAAGGTATAGAATTATACCGGTGTAAATGGAAACGTCGTACATGGCGTACACGGATAAAGCAATGTTAACAATTATGAAAGATTGGTACTATATCTGTGGTCGTGTAACATAGCAACATTTTTTGTTTTACCATGCCAACGGTTAATTAAGCTTCGTTAAGTACATAAAATAAAAAAAAACAAAATCTTTAGAAATATTTAGTTATTCATTTTATGAAACAGATTTGCTCAGAAGTAATAATGTATAAAAGAGAACTTCGGCCAAACTTCAAAACAAACAGAATATTTGTATTGTCGGTTAACACAACACTTATGTTTTATTCGGGTCACTAGAGTTGATCCTTCGTAATTTTTAACATTGATTTTTTCTTATGTACGACATTTCCGTGTACACCCTGTGTAGCAGCTACTAAGCAAAAAGTAGACATGGACAATATTGTATTCTTTAGTAGCGAAAGCCAACAAATACTGTTTACGATGAATAAGAACTTGAAGCAGCTAGTGACAAATTTACAAGCAGTATCCAATCGATTATGTAGTGTAACCACATTCGAAGCGGGTCGCGTGCAGGCAGATGAGTAAGCTTCCAGATCATTCGAGCACGACCTCGGTGACTAATGTGCGTGACACGTCAGCGTTGCTGGAATAATCGAGTGAGATCTCGACGCTTCCGGAATGAATCACCCGGCAAATATATAAGCTAGCACAGCGGGAAAACCAGACAGTCCGAATCAAGCTTGAAGTGTGCGAAGCTTGCGATATAAATCATTCATGTTGAAGTCGTATGTAAATAAATAAAGTGTATTTGTTGTTAGAAATAGTTCCTGTTAGTGTTTAAATAATTTGTGTTCCGCATTAATAGTTCTCGTGTTTTTGTAGATTGGTAAATTAAATTGCTGTAAATAAATGCTTAAAACAAGAAGCAGCGTATAATTTTTAATAGCCCAGAAGAAAAATCGTAACAGTAGAATGAGATTGAGGAGCAAATTTAGGGATGTAAACATGTTAAACATACATTCACCGGTGGAAGAAAAAGCAGAGAACGCAAATTTTGGTTATTACGAGGATGTAAAGAGCTTTTGTCAGAAAAAGTATGACATAAAAATAGGTACTTATTAGTGATTGTAATTCAGATGCAGACTAGTTATCGGCAACTAATAAATACTCAACTAATCAAAATGAGAGGAAATTAAAGAATTTGTCATAGAAAGAAACTCAAGAATAGTATCCACTGTATTTATACATAAAAAATACCAGCGAGAACTTGGATATTACCCGACAGAAACACTACAAACCAAAGAGATCATGTAGCAATAACAGAAAAATATGTTAGTTATATTTAGGGTGTGTGATTTCAGAGACAGACGCTGATACATATAACTTTCTAGTACTAGAGAAAATTGAACTAATAACATGTCCAAGAACAGCAGTAACTAAAACTAAAAAAAAGAATAACGTATAATAAGTAGCAGCTTGATTAATGACGAAAAGATTCTTTAGTATAAATAGTATATTACGCAATTAGTTTAGAAAAGTGATGTTCTACTGAGCAAGTATGGTTGGTTTGAGTACGAGCGTTAGCGAGTACTTAAACAGCCATACGAGTAAAACCACTTCTCTAACAAGTACTGTATACATTTATATCAAGGTGACACTAAATGTCAAAACATAATCAAGCTGAGCAGACCTTGTTTCTATGTACTAAAGCACAATAAGCAGTTGCAGTTGATGTTATGCGTTTGGCAAGACTGAAGTGTATTGTTGGTGGCACTGTAAATCTATGTCAAAATCAAGGTTAGCAGATTAGGTTTTGCGTCAGTTTGTGTCAAAATTGACACAAATCTAACTAGTTAATCTCGAAGTTGACATAGATGCCACCAACAATACACTTGAGCATTGCCAAACATCAAACGAATTGCCGTTGTTATGCAGAAAAGTACTACATTTCTAAACGATTTTGAATGTAGAAATGTAGTACATTTCCAAATGAAATGCGATAAACTACATTACAAAATCGTTCAATGCCCATAAAAAAGTTTATAATATAAAGGAGCAGTAAAAGACCATAGGAACCATAAAACAGACATGAACGTGTATGATAAAACAGAAATTCACGAAAAACTATCAATTTGGTATGATATAAGTAAAAAGTAAGCCCCACATGGTAATATTGACACACACAACACAAGATTCAAGAAAATGCCCGAAGAACTATAAGAGAAGAAAAGAGTATACACAGAAATAATAAGAGAAGAATGTTTACCAAGAATAAAAGAAAACTTTGCCAAAACCATATAATAGATGTGTATTCAGAATAAAAGAAGAAAATAGAAGGTAAGACCATTGTTATGTATAGCTAAAGAAGAATGGTATCTGGGAAGGTTTTGATAGATGAGCACAGAGTTTCAGGAAAGTACTAAATTACAATAAAATAGATTCCAATAAAATCAAAATTGATCAAGCACATCAATAAAGGAACGAAGACGATATGTACAGAGAAACGCATACAGCATACAGAAGTCATGCAAGTGATATCTCAACTGATGAAGAACAGTAAAAGTCCAGGAGAAAATGATATTGTCTCAATTGTTGTAACTGCTGAAGTTGGAAGAAAAATTATAAAGGGATGAATAAATTAAGAATACTGGGAAAAACTGCAAACGAATTTTGTCTACGAATCAACATACAGAAAACTAAGTATATGGAACTACATGACAGGGACGTCCGATTTGAGTGTAGTAGCTTAAAATATAAAACCTAGGAAAAACTTGACGGTGAATTCGTAGGAGTTAGTGAATTCAACTACCTCAAGCTGGGAGTCCAGAATTGGGACGAAGTGGCCAGGAAGAGAAACAAATGGAAAACAATCAATAAAGAAGTCCAGGGTATTCTAGGCCTGTATCACTATACAATATATACTGGGTGAGCATTTTCAATTCGGGGCAAGAGGCATAATTTAAGTGACAAATATGACTACCCTTACTATGGCATTTGAAAATCGACTGTTGATTGTGAGTTGTCAAAGAGAATTGATAACAAAAAAGTTTTACGGCTGATAAGCTTAAGGCATGTGGGTGACTTACTCTAAGTTAAATGTCTAAATAGCCGTATTTTATCAACGCTACACTATTTTATTTCAAAATTTCAAAATACTACGAATGTCATATCAGAAAGTAGGGGAGCTACTTCTGGTTACATTTGCAACTTATTTAGCAATCTATGTATGTCTGCAAATTAATAGGTAATAATCGAACCAAAAGGTAAATTAACTTTAACAGTTCCGAAACAACAGTTTTTCAAATATCATAATCAAAGATAGTCATACTTATGTTCATTGAAAATGATCACCGTGTATGCATATACCGGGTGGCCATAAATATCTGAGATCTCGGTAGCCATGGAATTAGCTACTTATAAATGTTGGTTAGCGTTATATTTCAATTACGATAAGTATTGGTACCTATGTAATGCTATAAAATGCAATAAGAGGAGGGGAATGTGCCCCGGATTCTGCAGTTTAGCCTACGATTCGATTATAAAAATCTCCTGTTCTAACTCGATTACTTATTGCAATTTGTAATAATTTTTGACAGATAGGAATTTTAGGTGTGATGACATTAATGACATTTAGTTTAGTTGGATTCATCACTTTAATAAAGCGGTGTTGATTCCAAAGGTAATGTGATATCAGATATTTATGGCCACCCGGTATATTAACTTTATATACAATTGTTATATTTGAATTTCAACTACTTGAATTTCAATACGAAAGGCAGACAATTGAAACAAAATTATCTTTTAGTCATAGTATTTAATAGATTACCTGTGATGGTCTTCAGCGCAAACAGTAGAATTTGAAATTTCAGTAGCACTTTTAACTCTAAAAGAATAATTCGTATTATAAGCATATAGAACATTTTTAATTGCAATGACTGTAAATTTTTAACATTGAAAGAAAGATATGTTTTGATTAATAGTTTTTACATGGAGTTATTAAATGGACGGCAGTAAAAACATAATATATTACAAAAATATAAGCAACAATATAATAAAAAATAGTAACGGTACCCGAAATCCAAAAATGTGTGGTGTTAAGTGCTATTTTGATTTTTTTTATATAAATAGTTTTTATACAGATGAGTCAACTTTAATAAAAATAAATAAAACACTTGGTTTGTTTCATAAAATATATTAAAACTCTGACATATGTTTCCGTTGTAGTAAAGCTTTAATATATTAAATGAAACAAACCAATTGTTTTATTAACTTTTTTAAAAAGTTGACTAATAAATAATGTTTCTTCAAGTGCCAACCGCGCAATCACTTAAATTATTTTATACAGACGATTTGCTATACATTTTATGTAATGGAAATTTTTAAACTTTTAAGAAAATGGAAATTTGTAATAGCACTTGGTTTTATACACACATAAAATCGCTCACCTGTCATTACATATATAATGGATTGATCACTTAAATTGGAAGCGGAGTACTTCAATGTTCCCTGTTTCAGTATAAATGCCTGAATTTATCGCATTTTGCGAATCGCTGATAGATTATGAGTAAGTGTTTATATATATTTAATGATAAATGAAAAACTGAACGTTATTCAGTAATCAGTACTGGGCTGGGTTTGTAGATTAATGATTGTTATCGTGTTTTAAATCCCCACCACGTTTGAAGCTTGTGACGTAGCATTGCAGATTAAATTGGGTGCATATTTAGTTGTGTAGTACTACAGCATGTTGAAAGTTGACAAAACAGTAAACGATGTTTTATGTAAGGGGACGACAAGAACGTTTGTAAAATATTGGAACGAAATTGAGTCAAAATAATTTAATATTGCTATTGTAAATAAAAAAGTAAAAAATGTTTTATAAAGTAGGTAATCCATTGTAATTTATAGTTACATATTATTGCTTTATCTGGTATCGGCTACTTTTGGGTACTTACTCCATCACTTTGTGGATAATTTTAAAGAACTTTTGATAGTTAAACTAATGCTTGCTCTAGATGTGTATGTGCTTACTACCACGTACATCGGAAAACACTCCTAGCATATTTGAAGCGTTATCTGATTGGCATGTTGTCAAACAATAAATGAATTCAGTAGGCACCAGACATTTGGAAATTAATTCATTTATCCGGTTTCATATCTGGCATAACTTTTCCTGTACAATAATTATTACTAATCGTATTTGTATGTGCCTGTGTTTAAAATGTGTCTAATTTTATCAGATAATGTCTTATTTTATCGTGAAAAAACGAGTACAATACAATAACAAGAAATCGGTTTTGTAATCTTTTCTCAATAATCTTTTGAGAAAGATAAGCAACATTTTATTAAAGTAAGGCAGATTAGATTAGGTATGATTTGCGGGAAGTAGCATGGCTATTTCAATGTTAACGTATGATAGTTAAATTATGGGTACTAATTAAACGTTCAGTATATAATCCAGTTTTATTCGGTAAACAAATATGTAGGTATGTTCAGTAACCAAATAATTTTTGCAAAGTATAAAAACCTGAATGGTTAGTAAAATTATGCAAATTGCCAACAAAAAAAAAGTGGCCAGTAAAATATGCACTGTACTTTATTACATTTTGTACAGTTTAAAACGCATATTAAAGTAACAGAAGATGCACAGTAATTAATTTGAATTTGCACGACAAAGTTATAATAAATGTTCAGTAACAGCGACTTCCTTTACCGGCTGCGTATTTGAGGTTAGGTTTAGTTTTACGTTTCTATTTGCATAGTCCTCTGCCTGTAACTGAAATTAATTCAAGTAATACAACAAAGGAATGTAAGTGATGCAGTAAATGTGTGATAAATGTGATGCAACTTCAAAGTATACCTATTTTAGATGTTCTGTTTGCCGACGTTCGAATATAATTGAAAATGAATCAGGGGAGCCCAAAAATTTGGTTATTCCAAATTACGCTAGCGATTCTGAATCTTCAGAACCTAAAGATGAATCGAGAAAGCCGAAGCAACCAAAAACATAAAAATATTGGAAACTTTTTTAGTAGGGAGGCACATTTAGTAAAATATGTAAAATGACAAAGTTGGCTCATCCTGAAACCTAACTAGCAACCACCATGCTAGATTATATATTATAGTAGCTCAGATGATATTTTGACTGGTGGTCACTGTGTATGAGTGGACGCCATTTTAGAAAATGGTAATATTTGATTGTTCGTACTTTATAAAGCACTCAACCTAAAAACTTGATCTTGGTGTCAAATTATATGTTTTTGGTGTCAAGGAATTCAAAAAAGTCATTAATTGACTCATATATACAATCCGTCTCCCATTATTCAAAATGGCTACATTTATTTTTACACATTTTACTCAATGCGCCTAACCACTATTTAGCATACGTAACAACCATTATCATAATACTTACAATTTTGTTCCAGTAAAAGAAATAAAACGTAAAAGTAATGTGTCTTAGTGATTTACTATTACGAAGTCTTGTTGCTGCCGATAGTGGCCGAAATGTTGATTTGAAACAGTTACTTCAATATCAATTGCATGATGTCTCACTGTCACTAGTAACATATTATGATGGATGTCTTCGTCTTCCAACAAATAAAGTCATGCTCGGTACACGTTTTATAGTGGACAATGGCGTAGATATCCTTCCTGCAGAAGAACCTGGTATGCGTACATGCTACATCATTGATGCTATGGGCGTAGTACAAGCACTCGGAAAGCCAAGTAAAAAGCAAACACTTTTGGTAATCTAGCAGACTCATTTGTGAAGTTAGTAATGCAGAATTTCTCTGAACACTACGAGAATTGATGTTGTCTTTGATAGCTACAAAAATAATTCTATTAAATCAGCAAGTAGCACCATACGCAAAAGCAAGAACACCCCCCATCTACGACGTGACATACAAGATAGAAATGTTCCCTTGCCACAGAATTGGAATGGATTTATTAATCTTCCTGCGAATAAAAAAGCTCGAACTCACTTCCTCTCAAATCAGTTTATGGATGTATCTTCTAAGAAATTAAACCCAAACAAGGTTATAGTGATAGCAGGCGGTTATGAACAGTGTGATAAGGCTACTTCCACATCTGGAATTCTGCCAGATTCATTATTTGCAAACCACGAAGAAGCAGATACGAAGATTTTGCTTTATACAAAAGATCCAACTAATAATGGATACAGTCGGATTGTTGTGTAATGCAAATATACAGATGTTCTAGTTATGTTAGTGAATATGTTTCAAGAAATTCATGCAGACGAAGTATGGATGTCCAAAGAAACATCATCACAGAAAATATTCGTCTCTATTCATAGAATATTTTCAGGCCTACCAACTGATGTGCGCGAATCTATTGTTGGTTTTCACTCGATAACTGAATGTGACACAACCAGTCAGCCAAATGGCATTGGCAAGAAGACTTCATGGTAAGTTTATCTGAAAAATCCTAAATTGCTTGTAGAAATTGGTGTTGGAACATTATCGGATAGTGTAATCAAATCGGCTGAAGGGATTTTAATTAGCATTTACTGGCGCTCACTACATAATGAAGAAACTTCAAAATCAATCAATGAACTTCGGCAATTACAGTTTGGAAAAAATAACCAGAAATGCTTGCTCCTACATAGGCTTCACTGAAGCTACACATCCAACGTGCATATTACCAACCATTTGTGTGGAAAAAGGCACTGGAGGTTAAGCCATTGTTGCTTGATTTACTTGATTGCAGATGGTACTATGATAATGGTGAAATAAAAGCTAAATTGATGAGAAAAGATCCATTTCCACACACATACAAGCAGCTCGTGCAGTGCGCATGCACTACAGATTGTGCTTGATCTAATTGTGTGTGTACAGTAAACAAGCTAGCATGTCTCAAAGTATGTGGGTGTTCTCTTAAGCAGTGTAAAAACATGTATTTAAACCAGGATGATGAGGATAAAACAGTGTAACTCTTGAATTTATAGTCTATCACACAGGGAAGTTAGGCCCTGCATAAAGGATATTTTTAATTATGGTTTTCATGTTTCAGTAAAAGAATAAGTATCATGTTTAATTGTGGTTTTCATGTTTGATTAAAGGAATAAATATCATGTTTAATTGTGGTTTTCATGTTTTATTAAAGGAATAAATATCATGTTTAATTGTGGTTTCCAGGTCTGGGTAAGAAGAAATATCATTATCTTTGTTTAATAATTGAAGATTGTAATAGTTGAAAAATAATTAAATAACAGTTCATTTAATGCCATTTATTGGTCCGCATTTTGAATAATGGGTTGTATGTATGAATCAATTAATGACTTTTTTGGATTCCTTGACCCCGAAAACATATAATATGACACCAAGATCAAGTTTTTAGGTTGAGTGGTTTCCAAAGTACGAACAATCAAATATTTGCATCCGCCATTTTTCAAAATGGCGTCCAGAAAAGAGGGCTCCACTCATACACAGTGATCACCCGTCAAAATATCATCTGAGTTACTGTAATATATAATCTACTCGTAGCATGGTGGTTGATAGTTAGGTTTCAGGGTGAGCCAAATTTCTCATTTTGGCCATCTGCCTCCCCACTATTTCTAATAAATCTGATGCTATAAAAACTGTGAAAAATTAAGGTATGTGGGAATTTCATTACAAGAGTATAGATAGTGAATAAACCGAAAATTGCATTTATCGGTGTAAAAAAGTAAAGGCTCGTGGTAAACAATGCAAATCAGCTTTATCATGAAAATATCCATCAGATAGCGAAAATGTCCTGCTATATCGTTCTGAGTTGTCTCACACATGCAACAATAGAAACAAAGGCAAAATGAGAATAAGTGAGACGGTCAAATCAGAAACGAAGACGCACTGTAATTACGGATAAAAAATCGTGAAATGCTTAAATAAAAAAGCGCTACCAATAGCAAAAATTACTGATATGAATAATTATTTGTCTAATTTGAGAAAGTCAAAATTTGGGCCATATACATTTAAACTTGGTGACATGGAGATATTTTTCATTAACAAGAAGGCAAAGCATTTATAATATCACATGAAGTGGTATACGACGAGCTTTCGTATTTTCGATTCTTTGCCTTATCAAAACCTTTTGCTTAAGTTAGCAACTGATGTGGATCACATACATACGGATGCTACATGCAAACTTGTTTCGCAATAATTTCCAGTACTGATAATCGGCACAACTAATCGCATCAGACAGTTCCATATTATCGGTATAGATGTATGTTCTAATAAAAAAACAGACGACTTTGTATTTTTATTTAATCCCTGAAATTCGGCGTTAGAAGAATTGTAGGTACAAAAATTTTCCGACAACTATAATTTCAGCTGCAGCTCAGAGCATAAGTACATAATGCTTTTAAACTTGTGTTACCGTAGCAAACTGTCTTAACGACACTCACAAGTGAGTGAGTGCCAAATACTTGGACATGTTCAAGAAACGTCCACACTTACCCTGGAATACAAAATAAGGCTAAAGTCCACGGCTCGAATACGCTCAAAGAGA
The DNA here is from genome assembly GCA_940337035.1 of Agriotes lineatus. Lineage (NCBI taxonomy): Eukaryota > Metazoa > Arthropoda > Insecta > Coleoptera > Elateridae > Agriotes > Agriotes lineatus. The sequence goes on from OW679194.1 coordinate 177,285,923, forward strand.
TGGGCGTGGTCTTAAAAAAGGTACACCACAGCGCGGCGGTAGGTATAGGATGTTGCAAAAGAAAAAGGGCGCCACCAGGCCTTACCTTACATCGATCTTGACAGAGACGGAATCACCCTGCAAAGAAACATGCACACATACCAGGGATAATCATAAGACAAATGTAGTAAACCAATCTATTAGGCCAAAACCCTGGCCGATAGTCACAATAGGGCCGAAATATTCGGCGCACACAATATTACACTCATAGTGGTATAAAAGGCTTACCCTAAAAAGACTAAATATAGGCCCAGCTGGGAGCACCTTATCTAACATCAGCACTTACATATGTATAGGTGAATTCAAGAATGTGCGCTTAATGCGTCAGTTGAATGCTGTTAGCAAATCTATTTAATTAAGTTCGTAAAAGTGAATTGCAAAAAATGAACGCAGTGTACCTGGGTCAAACGTGATTTAGCAAACATCTTTAGCTAATTTCCCGCAAGTAAAATGTAGGAATGAACACACAGTGCTGCGATTAAATGTTATTTAGCGGGCGTGTTTAACTAGTTGTACACAAGTGAAATGTGAAATATCTTGTTTTGATCAGCTCAACCTGGGTGCGGTAATGTTGGATGCTGCAAGCGGGCGACGGCATATCGCTACGGCTGTCATTTGACTTGGGGCGGGTGAAACTAGAAGACCTCCGGAAAACACCCCTTGTATTTACTCGGGAACGGCTGTGTAAAGCTACTCGGCGACCACCAACCTAAGGAGCCGTTGATTTAGGCTGCTCGAAAGAAGAATCCCGTTTCAGCGAATGGAGATATAAGCTAAAGAAGCTTGCGTAAACACTGACGAGCGGCCATGGCAAGTTAGGACCTCAACACATAACACCCCTAAAATACACATCGTCACTCACACTCCTTGTCGGACACCGTCTTACAATCAAGGAAGTCACAAAATTTGTTGTATCAGAACAAGACATCGGACGCATCCACGCCGAAGCGCGAAGGCGCCCACAAACAATTCAAGCTATGCGACTACACTCTCTGGCGGCCCAGACTGAATTGAATGCAAAAACAGACGCCAGTCAAGCTTCGCGCGCGAAGCTCTGTTACTCCAGGAGACGTGGCCAATAGGAACGCGATAAGTCTCGCCTGACGACGGCGAAGCAGGTCGCGTGCGAGAGAGATCAACTGATGTGTTCAATCTTTAAAGAAAGGTATCTCGCTTGCTCTCATTGACTAAGTTTTGAAAATGCTGTAACCAGCGCTCTTAAATGCGACGGGATCAAGAACAGCTGCAAATACGACTGCATAGAGATTAGGGCGGTACGCTAAACTTTTAAGCAAACCAAAAGCCACGTGCGTGTCAATTTTAGAATTTTAGATGCAAATAGCGGAACCTATATATAGGAGAAATCGTAAACTTTGTACTAAAACTGTTCGAAATGGTTGCGTAGCTATAGAAATTAAAGAAAAATAAAATGGCCTGACACTTGTATGTGGTGAGTCAAGTCTGATTATAATGTGTTGGGCGCACATTAAAAAGGATGTACAGAAAAAGGCTATATCTTTAGTTATACCAAAAGGGTTGTTCTCTGAATGTCATTTTTTGGCAGTGGTCTATTATGCTATGTTTTTCGGACTTTTACCACTGTCTAGGGTGTAAATAACATAATGTTTCGGGAGTAGATCAAAACTCCCGAAACGTTGTGTGATTTACACCCTAGACAGTGGAAAAAGTCCGAAAAACATATTAAAATCAAAAGAGGATGTGCCTAAGGTTTTGAATGATATTGATATACTTTAATTATCTACAACTGAAATAACTTTCAATAAGGCGTCAGGATTGTTTCTTTAAAAATGGGAAAACCAAACATGCTTTTTATAAGACTGTGAAGCACAATGGCTCAAATTAAATCGCAACTGGTATGAAGGGGTCAAAATTCTAGTGCCTATTAGTAACAATTTTCTTGAATTCTTTAATCGTGAGATTAAAGATGAAAACACATTACCGGAAAGACTTCCGCTGTCGCGTTTTTTACTTTCGTTTACAATAAAGGTAGTATTGGATTCACCCCAAAAATTCGAAATTGAGTTTTAAACAATTATGTACCAAAACTGTTCTAAATGTTTATTTAATTATTCGAATTAAGGAAAGGTAGAAAGTGGCCCGACACCTTTTCTAATTTATTTTTTTTTTTTTTTTTTTTATTAGATAACACCGGATCGGCACACTGGGGCCATACACAGTAGGTTTTAAATTAAATATTTGTTACTACATACATAAAAGTAAATTAATAGGGCATACATAATTGATTATTGTTATAGTGTTAATAAAATAATAATTGGCGTAAATTTGGGCTAAGTGGTTCACTATTAGTCACTGTCACTTAAAAGCACATCCTGTGGAAGCCTTGGTTTTAACCGAAGGTTAACGGATCGCTGTCCAAGCATGTAGTGGTTGGTGGCCGGGCAATTCCTTAAGTTGCCGAAGAACTTCTTGGCGGTGGTTTTTATAAAATCCTCGATGGACGTCATGTTCAGCTCACGATGAATCTGCTCGTTACGAATAAACCATGGTGCATTTGTTGCCAGTCTAAGGACTTTGTTTTGCAAAACTTGCAATTTATGTAAGTGAGTTTTCGAAGTGGTGCCCCACACTGTGCATCCATACATGAGGGCTGAGCGCAAGACTGACGTGTAGATTAGTTTAGCACATTCTATTTTTAATGGTGAATTTCTATTCAGAATTGGGTAGAGGAGTCGCATTTTGTTGTGGCAGTCATTTATCTTGTTGTTTATATGAATTCCCCAGGTCAGTCTCTGATCCAAATATACTCCTAGATATTTCACGGCACTGTCCTTAGCGTTCCATGGTATTGGGTTTCCACCAATTGAGATGGGGTGTGGATTATTATACCTTTTAAGTGTAAAAACTTTGGTCATGCTTTTCGTTGGGTTTAAAGCGATGTTCCAACGATTGAACCATGTGTGTATCTCATCTGTGGCACTTTGAAGAATTGAAATAGCTGTATTTAGATCATGACTTTGAGATATGATTGCCGTGTCGTCGGCGAACATAGCCAGCGAACAGTTTGGAGGTTCGGGAATGTCGTGCATGAATATATTAAATAGCAGAGGCCCAAGTACAGATCCTTGGGGAACCCCTGCTTTTATTTTCTTGGATTGTGACAGGGTTGCATTGACCTTGCTTGCAAATGATCTTTCAGACAGGAAGGAGGAAATTATATTAATGATATAGTTAGGAATTTCTAACTGAATCATTTTATGCAGAAGACCTTTGTGCCAGACCTTGTCAAAGGCCTGGGCAACGTCCAAGAAAATTGCTGTGGTATATTGCTTCTCTTCAAAACCTTTAGTTATAATTTCGCTGATTCTAAGAAGCTGGTGTGTTGCTGAGTATTTGGCTCGGAAGCCAAATTGAAATGCTGGAAGCATCAAATGTTGAGATAAATAACTGTTGAGGCGTGCATAAATTATTTTCTCGAGAAGTTTTGATAAACTACAAAGAAGACTTATGGGGCGATAAGATGTTGGAAGTTGTTTTGGTTTTCCAGGTTTGTCGAAGAACATAATATTGGCATGTTTCCATGCCTTGGGGAAATACCCTATAGAAAGACAAGCATTGGAGAGGGAAGCAAAATAAGATAGGCATTTTGGTGTAAGATTTTTGAGAATCGCGTTCGTAATCATGTCTGGACCAGGGGCTTTTCTGTTGGGCAGAAGGCGAATAAACGAAGTGATTTCGTCTGGCGTTGTTGTGGCAATATTGGTTGCGGTCAGAGGGAGATGCTGATCAACACTTTGTTCGATTGAGTTGGTAAAATCAACATTGTTGTCGTTGACTTCTACTGTTAGCACCTCCTCTAGATGATTGCTTAATACCTCGCACTTTTCAGTGTCGCTAGCGTATATACAATTGTTGTGCTTTAAAATGGGTATGGTACGCTTTTGATTGGTAATACGTTTAACCGCCCTCCACATGGTTGGATCTCCTGTTTCTAACTCGCCAATATAACGTCTGTAGGACAAGATCCTGTAATTGTCGATTTCCCATTTGACTTGCCGGGTTAGCTGAGCAAGGGCTGATTTATGATTAGGTTGGCGTGTTCGTTGCCATAGTCTTCTAGCTTGATGCTTCTGTCGTATTAACTTTTGCACAGATACAGGTAGTGTTTGATGTACCACTCTTTTAGTACTAGTACTGCTGGCTATTCGCGCCGCTGTTTGAATGGCTGAAGTAATATGGTCAACAGCATGGTCTATACCTTCCACTGTGTATAGGTTGTGAAACGCTATGAGGTTATTATTTAGTTGGCACTTAAACTTTTCCCAGTCTACTGGTCCATTGATTAATCTTGATGAACTGTGAATTAATGATGGTTGACCACTAAAGTGGATAATTACGGGTAAGTGGTCGGAATCTAATTCTGCCACTACCCTTTGATATAAGGGTGTAGAAACTCGATGCTGCAAGCATATATCTAAAACATCGGGTTGATGATCAAACCTGTATGGAAAATAGGTTGGTTCATCAGGAGCTAGAACTTGGATAGGATAGTCAGCAGCAATAGAATAAAGTCGAGTGCCATTTGGATTCGTTCTTCGACAGCCCCATGATGTGTGTTTGCTGTTGAGGTCCCCCAATACAAGAGTTGGTAAGTCACTACCGAGTATTAGTTGCATATCGTGCATTATTAATCGTCGATTAGGAGGTTGATAAGCAGCAACTATTACTAAGTCGCTGTTGTTGTTTAATGTTAGCTTGATTGCAGAAGCCTCTAGGTGTTGTAGATCTGGGAGAAGGAATTCGTGGTGTTTTAGAGTATTTTTGATCAAAACAGCTGCTCCACCAGAAGCAATTTGCCCTATTCTATCGCAGCGGTAAATACAGTATCCTGGAATCGAAAACTTAATTTGCGGTAACAGATGTGTTTCACTAATGCACATAATGTCTATTTTGTGTCTTGATATAAAATCAATAATGACACTTCTTTGGTTGAGTACGCCATTGGCATTCCAATTTGCCATTGATAATTGATTGATACGCATAAGAGTATTAGGCGCCATGGGTAAAAATTGATGTTATTAGTTGAGATAAGAATGATTTGATTTGTGCCATATATGGAGTGATGATATTAACAATAACCTGCATTAGGGAGTTGATAGTGGAGTTTGAGGAAGAGGGGGTTGCATTTGGTGCTTGGTGGTTTACTTTCTAATTTATGATTTACGATATTTAATTGCGTCTAATTGCGTTAAAACGATTAAGCTGGCCAAACAAGCATTCTTTGGCAATACTTAATTTCGCGATAGACCTATTATCGCCCTTAGGAACCATAATAATGTAGGAATAAATAAACATTAAAATAAATTAAGAACAATATTGCCTGACCTGACCCTGCAGAGTGCTGCAATGGAAGAACTCAGTGACGAACCGCTTGTGTGTTGAACTGCCAACGCCTCTGAATAGAAATAAAGCTGTGCCTCTTCCTTTATATGCAATCCCTGGGTAGCTTCGAAAATGATACCTCGACGATGAAGCCTTGACGATGAAGTCGCCGAAGATGCAGTTCCCGACGTGTGCTTCTATTTCTCGAATCCGCCGTAATTAACCGCAGTAATTACGAGCTCAGGTTCTTTTTGAAATTGTCTGTCACTCTCTGCAAACGTATCTACAGAAACTTAGAATGTTTATGAGACAAACGCTAAATTATTTACTAGCAAATGTTTTTCACTTTCATCTGCGAACGTGTCTACTGATTATGCACCATCGAACTTGAATTACTTTACTAAACCACCGGAAAGTTTGTTACAAACTTTAATTTGCAACTTATCAACAAAATATGCATTTATTATAAACCATCGAAATAAAGTTCATTTTTTATTAAACAACCGGAAAGTTTATTACAAACGTTAATCTGCAAACTTATCAACAAAATATGCATTAATTTCCAATGTTATTGGCACTTCATTTATTATTATGCAAAGAACGAATATCTGCCAAGTATCAAGAGATTATAAATGCATTTATTATGAAAGTTATACCCATACACCACACACGTGGTCAACAAATGCATTTATCTGCATCATTAACGCGAGTGTAGTTTATCGATCTCTCAGCCAGCAGCTGCAATAGCCGACCAAAAACTTGACATCACAAGCGCGCACCTGCCGTATTTTAAAATGCGATGCGTCTTCGTAACTCGTCACTTAGCACTGATCACGGCTACTATCCGTTATCCGAATTAAAAGAACCAACAAATGTTCACTAAAACACCATCTTTTAATTACAAACTTTATTAAACATAACTTCACAGTACAACATTAATGGCGTTCGCAAACTGACTCTTCCTAACCCTGTCCCTCAAGACCAAGAATCGTTGGCTACCGCTAGACGTTAAGCAACTACATAGCAACACGGTTAAGGGCGGTACAGGTTAACAGCCCCCAACTCCCCGGGCACTGATTGCGTACATCGCTTGCGTTTTATTTAGGAAGACCTTCGTTAATTGCATTCTTCAAAAATACAATTATTGAATCTAGGTTTCACTGCAAAATAGCATTGTGGGTTGCACAACTTTGTCCGAGGCATTGAAAAATGGAGTATAGTTTAAAACAATCAACTTAGAATACTAGCACCACAAAGTAGAAGCTTTCGTTTTGTTTGATTTCTCCGAAAATATGTCAAAAATGCCTTCTCGGTGACGTCTTTTACATTTTTCAGTGTTCTCCATTCACAAAAGTTTGTATACATACTTTTTTTCAGATACCGATTTGGATTTTTCAGGTAGTAAGATTGGACGTTACCATCGCAGCTTCATCTAAGATGCTTTGCGGTACCCAAATATTCTCTTCAATAGCAGTTAGTTGCGACATTTTCAACAAAATTGTACAGAAATTTACATTCAGCAACTTGCAGTGCTGTTTGTTTTTATTTACAAACAATCCACAGCTCTTAACAAAATTACATATGTATCCTTGGTAAGTAGAACAGCCAGAAAACATGACTACTTATCAGTTTTAAAATGTATTTATATAATTAATTGTAGGTATTGGAAAAATATTATATGTCACACGTGAATAAAGAGATTTTAACCATTCGGGGGAAAAATTTTCCATTGTGGATAAAATGCCTCTTTATTCACTTGTAGCATACATAACTATTTATTTTGTTTGCAAATGAGTAACAAATAATAATAATTTACATTGCAAGATCGTTACTTAGTACTTTAAGTGCGAACACGGTATCTAACGAGCGGTCGAAAGCGTAAGATTTTGGTAACCGTCGAGCAGTGTACGTTTTATGGTATTCCGAATTGTAAATTTTTAATAAAAATTTCTTAAATTCTAATGACGTTGCTGCTTTTATTATAACTGGCTGCTGTGGTATTGATGATAAATAGCCCGTTATAATTCTTTGCAGCCTCAGCCCGTAAAGATGCTCTTCACCTCTAGAGACAGAGTTCAGTAAAAAGGCGTTTGCGATTTAGAAAACCATAATTAGTTAAGTTATTACATCTTTGGGTCGGTTGGTTGGGATGCTGAAGGTGTTCACTTTTTTTTTCTCTGGTGCAACGAATATCTACGCGTATTGTATTGAGGGTAGGTTGGTAGAGATGTTGATGGCGGACTCTTTATCTTCTTTCGTGACGAACACTTATGCACGCTATATTTGAGGATTTTAGAGCTCTTCTTCTGAGCACGGGGTGGGACTTTTTCGGTCTTGTGTCTGTGGTTGAGAGTTTGAGGGAGTAGTTGTGGGAGCGTTGTTCCTTGTGAGGGGTTCACACAGGATTAGTCGCTGGCGCGCCTTTACCATCCAGCTGTGAAGACTAATATTGGTGCCTGAGCTTGAAACTACGCCTTTACGGTCGTTCTCTCTGACTTTCTTCCCTTTCACCTAAATTTGGTACCGGAAGATTTAATTTTTCATGTGCTTGTGCCCATGGAGTATTCCCTAAGTTTTTTGTGTTTCCTCGAGTTTTAAATTTCATATGCGCTTTGTCTGTTCATTTCTCCGAAATTTCCAGCCTTCCAAGGAAGAGGGGAGTGTGACGAGTCGAATGTCTTAATTCATTTCAATTTGTTCATTAAACGCACGGCAACTTTACTTGCGTCTCGGGGCTTACTAGGTTGCCTATGTGGAATTTCTTTACATTTTGGAATTGCAGTGCGTGCGCTCTTTCGGCGAATGTACATTAAATGCAATTTCCGGCTTCCACTTTGGAAAACGGCCATTTTCTAAATCCTCTTTCGAACTACAAGTTGCTTTTTTGTGGCTCCGTTTTGGTGACACTTGTTGAGTGGAATTATCCCGAAAAATGCACATAATCCGGTGCGTGATTGGATTTTGGTGTTAATTATATTACACGCACCTCTCTGGGGCACCAGGAATGAATGATAGTTCGAAAGTAGAAAACTCCAGGCCGTTTAAAATTTGTAAGGTAGGCTTTGCTAGTCTGTTTATGGCCGATGGGCTGACGTTTAGCTTCCATTTCAAGCCTTTTTTTTCTGTTGCCGTCTAATTATTGGCATGCTTCGTCAATAAACGCTACTCGTTACTGGGGCTGAAATTAACCGCCTGTTGCCCCTGGCGTCGCAAATTGAACCAGCCGCCACTTCTGCATCCATCCTGGCGTCCTTGTCTGCGAGCTCTCGAGGATGACGTCGCCCGTCTGTTCACCACGTGGAAGACACAAGATAGCTGCCGCAGGGCGCCGCGCCTGGTTCAAAGGTTAGAAGTTTCTTGTACGCGGCGTCATTGAATTCGTTCACGGCGATACCCCGAGCTCCAGCTGGTGACCGCAGTTCAACCTGAAGGTGCCGATAGCATATCGTATCGTGCCTTTCCAAGTATTGTGTCAGTCCACATCTTCCACTTCATAGCAATCTGCAGTTACTTTATGCTATTAAATTGCTTTTTGTGTCGCTGCTGTTAATGAATTGCAACGCAACTTTCAGTTGCTTTATGCTTTAAATTGCCTTTTGTATCGCTGCTATTAATGAATTACAAAGCAACCTTCAGTCGCTTTATGCTATTAAATTTGTCTTTTTGTATTGCCGCGGCTAGTTAATTGTAAAGCACCCTTCAGTTGCTTTACGCCGCTATTTATCTTTTGGACTGCCGCTGTTATTAATTGTAAAAATAGCAAATGGGACATATTTGGCTCATTTTAAGAGCGTCCTGCTAGCGAAGACATTGTTTGCATTATCTTTCCCAATTACACGAGAGCTGCATTTAAGCGCACCAATTAACGTATCAACACCGCCGAGGTCTCCGTGGTTCCGGGTACGACGAGATTAAGCAATAGCTTATCACAGTAGCTTTGTCTTGTGCGCTTTACATAACGCACCCAATTTAGGGTTCCCTTCGCTGCCGGTTGTTTGCGTCTAGTATTCTAGTTTCGCCTGTTAACTGGCACGAAACCCGTGTGATATTTCAATTCAAGTAGAATAGATCAAACCTAACCTTTTACACCTGGACTCATCCTGAGCTTAATGAGCCCAGTTCATTGGTTAATCGAAAAGACACGTCAGCGCGAAAGAAATTATTGTTAACTTTTCACTTGCACGAAATTGTAAGCTATGGCGATGCTTTAATTGGAATTGTGATAATACTTATTTTGATAAAATGGAAAATTCTGAATTACACAGCAAAGCATTTGGAGACGCAACGCCTGCCTGCCTATTCAAACTTCGCCCCGTTTCTCTGCAGGAATTTCAAAGACTTGTTACAGCTTTGGTAACTTCGATGGAAACTAGTTAAAATATATAAACGCAACGCACTCCTACTCTTCTCTCTAGCGACATCTATCGGAAAGTTTTGCAAAGACCAGACTGGCAAATACATTTGTCTGTTATAGTACGTAATATACCTGGTGACAATGAAACTACTACCCACGGCGGCATTTCGAAACGGCTTGAGATAGAAATATGCAATTCGTTATGTAGATAGCGTTGAAAATTGTGAACAATTGTAACATAAAAACAATTGAATGTCGTTTTCGGTTTCACCGGAAATGACCTTGACTTTGTTATTTTAAATAAGACACCCTATATATTTTCTCTTTTTATGACTCTCTGAACAATTCTAAATAACTTTTGTTTAAAATATCCCATGTTTAAAATTACGGAAAAACGGAGTAGGCCAGGACAGAGGTTGCTATGGTTTTTAAAAACAATTGAATTTTGACAAGTATTTTCAACCCTATCGACATACCGAATTGCATATTTCTATCTCAAGCCGTTTCGAAATGCCGCCGTGGGTAGTAGTTTCATTGTCACCCGGTATATTGCAACGCTTAGAGATAACTGCAGCATTAACACGTTACCACTGACACCTGCTTAGTTCAGATAACACAATGACCCAGAAACGATAGAATGTGGTATAAATAGATACCTCTAATTAATTCATTCGGTGCCGTGAAAATCTGGACATATTACGAGTATATATAGATATAACTAGGTGTTTTAATTAAAATGATAAATATCCATCAATTTATTAGAAACTCATCCCTTATGTAGAGTGCCGTTGGGTTAAGCATTCTGATTGCTGATCCAAGGGCAGTGAGTTCGATATTTATTTACCAGTTCAACAATAGGAATGTTATGCATGGCATTGCTAACAATAATAGTATATTATTATACTAGTTTAACAAGAGGGCCTATTGTAGCACGAGTGAATTTGGAGCACGACGAGCGTAGCGAGGAGTGCTCTCATGGAACGAGTGCTACAATGCCTCTTATTAAATGAGTATAATATACTATTTTATCTACTTTACATAAAAAAACCAACAAAAACTTTTAATTTTGAATTTCATAAATGTGACAATCTGTCAGTTATTTGAAACAAGTAGGCTGAGTCAATGTATTAAGCATTTATTGACAGCAATTTAATTTAACGATTTACAAAAGCACTATAACTATTAATGCGGAATACAAATTATTTATACACTAATAGGAACTATTTCTAACAACAAATACACTTTATTTATTTACATACGACTTAAACACGAATGATTTATATAGCAAGCTTCGCGCACTTCAAAGCTAGATTCCGACTGTCTGTTTTTGCATCCGTGCTTGCATATATATTGCCGGATAATTCCTTCTGGAAACTTCGCGGTCTCACTCGATTATTCTAGCAAATGCTGACTTATCGCGTGCATTCATCACCGAGGTCGTTCTCGAATGATCTGGAAGGATAACTCATCTGTCTGCACGCGATCCGGCTCGAAGGTCGTTAAAATATGAAAATAACAATGCAAAAACAGTGTTATAATGGACTCCATTGTAGCACTGTTTTCGGTGTTATAATAAGCATGTTGTGACACAAAGTAGATTATATTATAAGTGAGAGAAATGCATCATTATTTGCGAGTGAGAATTTTGAATCGCGAGTGCCCCAGCACGAGCGATATAATTTCTCACGAGCTTATAATGGCATTTCGCTCACGTGTGATATACGACGTTTTATCTTACAGTAGCAATTCTTGTGCCTAAATAGTTTGCGCAGTCAGAATATCTCGAAATAAATTTATAATTAGTGGCCTATGATTTGTGATATACGTTTGACAGTATTGAAGTGTATTGGCAGTACTAAGTTTATTGTCAGTCTATGTCAAATTCGAGGTTCTTATAATTTTCTTTAGAAATAAATGAATTATTATTATTATTATTGTGTGTTCAAAAAGTTGTCTTGAGAAAATAAGGGTATAAGAATTGATGGTTTATACATTGATACCAACTATTCAGCACTGGCATTAAATCCTAAATACCCAGTAACAAAAGGAGTGGTGGATAAATATCAAGTGTGCAAAACAGCACGGCAGTTATTGCCCAAATAACCTATGTATCCCTAAGTGAAATTTCAATAGCCGACTCAGCTTTATCGGAGAGTGGGTGGATTCAATTATTTATACAAACCACTAATATGCAAAAGGTCTAATTTTGTAGGCGCCATGTTTGACAAAGCCCCAAAGAAATACAATTTACTACTAACCAGTATATCAAAACTTATGGCTGGAATCGTACGGGATGCGTTGCGAACACAACCTAGCTGCTGCTATTTAATCTTCAGTAACGAACCAAGATTATTACCACCTGTAACGTTGCTTCAAAAGCACAACCAATATCATAACATTAAATACGGTCAGTATTTTATTTATTTATTTATTTATTTTATTTATTTCGCACTCAGCCAACAGCCGCTGGGCCAATTATAGGCGTCGCTGCGCATTTATGGGGACTTCCAACCCCACTAACGACTATCATGATGTTGTTATGAGAGCCGGGACCAACTATTTCCGTGACAGCTGTATCACGAGGCGCCGAGAGATGCAATCGTGAAACTCCCATCCATGTTCTGACTAGAAAGAGCGTTGCTTAACTTTACTGATCGAACGTGGACGCTTGTTCAAGCTACACCACCCGGGACCATATTTGGTTTATTTCGTATCAATTAGTTAGAGACACAACATTTATAATATCATGCACATGACCCACATTAATTAAAATATTAAATTTTACATGCGATAATTTTAGTAAATGTATAGTATGAATCACAGTAAGAAGTAAATTATATTCAAAACGTTAAAGTCGCGAACAGCACTAAAATTGAAATGACCTCAAAATAACAATTTAAGCAAGCGACATTACAAACATCGCGAAGCGAGTAGGTTCCACAAATAGCAAATATCTATCGGCAATATAACTTAATTTCGTATAATGAAGAAAGTAATCCTATTATTGACTAGCTGCACATTCTACGTACATACAGTCTTTCGTACAATTAGTAGAATAATATTCTTACCATCGAAGCTCCCTATGGCAAAAACTCTGCCATCGCTTGTAAATTCAAAACAGTATTTACATCTACCATTTGCAAAACTAGTACTTCATCGCTTGCAGTATGGAAATTGCCATTTACAAAAGTAAGCAAAGCAATGCTAAAATTCGCGTTTTCTGTTCTTGAATACTATAGTTCGTAGTCTCTGCTCGATGGTGTGCTGCTCTATCGAGAATGTGATCTCGGCTCTGCTCACGTGGACAGGTGAAATCCAGACAACAGGTGTGCAATTTCAAGCGGAGTGCATGAGAAATTCTCTCAAATTGTGGCCCAGAATTATGCGGTTTTACTAGGAGCGCTTCAAAATGGAAGGTAATTTTTACAACTCGACCCATTAAATCCCATCTTACAATGGTTTTTATACGCGAGCGACAATTCGTCCTCACGAAATAATCATCAAACCAAACTGATAAATCCATAAATTAACGTTACGACAATTAATTCTGCCACGTGCAGGATTATAATCTCAGCTTTGGCATCGGGTCTGGAAAAATACGACCGCTTCGAGTGCATTCTGGTCACAGAAGACCGATTTGGCGTTTGACACATGACCTTCCGCGCAGGCCAGGTACGTTCGCAAAATGACATCAGTAACTGCATGCGTTCGAGTATTAGAAAATAGTAGCTATTTAACTAACGTGAAAGTAAACCGTAACAACATAAGTCATTTAAGATTTGCTGATGACTTGGTCTTAATATCTAGTGTCGTAAATGAGCTGCAACAAATGCTTCAAAAACTTGGTCTCGGTTTAAAAATGAACGAAAAGAAGACAAAAATTATGAGTCAGGCTGATACAAGGACTTCCATAGAAAATCACCAAATTGAGAATATCTCCGAATACATTTATCTGGGCCACCTTATCAAGATAAACAAAGAGAACCAAACCAAGAACATAACACGAAGAATAGGACTCACATGGACGGCTTTTGGAACGATGGGATACATTTAAAAAAATCTGGTGTGATATACTCACACAACTTTCTTTTACAGTGATCTTATAATTGGCCAAGAATTTGATTTTTAAGCATTTGTCAAAATTTTCAAAAATTACAAACTACGAAAACGGTAAAAAATAGAGCGTTAGTTGAAAAGACAAATTTTCTCTAAAATTTTAAGCTGAATTCAAAAATGTAATAATATACCGGGTGTTCTATTTAAAATAGGAGTTAATAAAAAAATTGAAAATAAAAAAAAGGGAACCAATTTCCAGTATTCAACTGGGAAATAACCTACCTCACATCAATACACATTAAAATGTAATAAAAATGCAAAGTTTGAAAAAAATCGTTAGAGCCATTTTTGAAGAAATCGAAAAAACTGAAAAATCACAAGAGTAAACACCTACTTTCGGTTATGCGATTTTCTTCGAAAGCTTGCTGTCTCATCTACATATACAAGAAATTTATATATAAAGTTTCACCGTCATATCTCTTTTCGTTTTTGAGATATTCTGTTCACAGACAGACAGACACACAGAGAGACACACAGACAGACAGACAGACACACACACAGACAGCAGACCAATGAACAAAAACATAGTTTTTGGGTTCAGAGGACTCGAAAACGTGAAGGTCTGTTGAAAACTCAATTTCGATTTTTAGGGGTGAATCCAATACTTCCTTTATCGTAAAAGGAAGTAAAAACAGTAAGATGCCCATAAACTTAAAACGTATACATATAAAAGTGTACGATACTTGTGTTCTACTAGTAGCCATCAATGGTTTAGAGACGATGGGTATAACAAAAACACCGCAAAATGCCTCAGACTGACGCAGAGGGCGATGGAGAGAGCGATACCTGGTGTCTGCTTGTGAGACAAGATAAGAAATGAAGAGATCATAAGAAGAACAAAGGTGACAGTCGTAATCAAACGAGTGCTTGAACTGAAGTTGCGTTGGTTCGGTCACGTAGCACGACAAAACAGTGATGGACGGGCACTAAAAAGCGCGCAGTGGAGGCCGCGAGAAACGAAGAGAAGCGTGGGAAGACCACAACGGAGATGGATCTGCGAAGTGAAGCAAACAGCAGGCAGCAAATGGTGGTTGCAGATAGCGCAAGACAGAAGCAAATGGAGAGAAATGGGAGAGGCCTACATCCAGGAGCGGATGGCTAACGGCTGAGAAAAAGAAAGAAAGAGAGAGAGAGAGAGAGAGAGAGAGAGAGAGAGAAGGTTTTATTGCTTTTATTAATGCTAATAATAGATCGACAACTGAAACCAGTGGAGTAACTACCAGTGTGCGACGTGTGTGACCGAACAAGGTCCAAAGAAGTACGGGGGCCCGCAAATACTTTTTAGTAAAAAAATGAGAAGAGCAATAAAACCCCCAAAAATGTACTCGAGTTATGGGAATTGCTTCATCGTAGATTTTAGAATAATAATTAATACATCCCTATTACTCTATTTAGATAAGAAATTATTTAAGAGTTTTTAATACATATACGGGTGTCTCAAAAAGAATGGGACACCGATTAGTCATAGATTGCTTACGTCATAATAAATCGATTAAACCTAATATACCTTAGTACAAAGTCCCTTCTGTAAGAAGTTATAGGGCCTTGAAGTTCAATTTTTTATTTTTTGTATTTTTGTTAATATCCACAAATGTAGAGATATCGATTTAAATTTTGTTATACATACTTACTATTATATACTGCAATAATAGGAAAAATTTCATAAACTAGAGTTGACTGTAAAGGGCACTTTACCTAACTTTCAAAACTTCTTTTAGCTCTAACTTCGTTATCGGTAATATTTTTTGAAATTTTAGGATATTATCTGAAAGAGAATTAAAATACACAAAAATAATGTACTCTTACTTCATAGGCGTAGGAGCAACCGTTTACCTTAAAATGCCCATCAAAGGTTTTTGGTTGACATGAAGACGTGCAACTATCAAGTAGGCATGATCACAAAAACAATGGGTAATGGTTGTAATCTAGTAAACAACAACAAGAAATCAAATAATGACGTTGGTGACATCAGTTTTTTGTTTTTTGTGCTTACGAAAATGCTGCAACATAACGAACTTTTCAGCATTGGAGAATTCGTTATGTAGCGGCATTTTCTTAAACATAAGAGAATAAATTCTTATGTCACTAATATCATTAATTGATTTATCATTGGTTTTTACTAGATGACCATTGTTCTTGTAATCATGCCTACTCGATAATTACATGTCTTAGTGACAACCAAAAACCTTTGATGGGCATTTTAAGGTAAACGGTTGCTCTTACGCTTATTAACTAAGAGTACATTATTTTTGTGTATTTTAATTCTCTTTCAGATAATAACCTAAAATTCCAATAAATGTTACCGATAACGAAGTTAGAGCGAAAAGAAGTTTTGAAAGTTAGGTAAAGTGCTCTTTACAGTCAAGTCTAGTTTATGAAATTTTTCCTATTATTGCAGTATATAATAGTAAGTAAGTATACCAAAATTCAAATCGAAATCTCTACATTTGTGTAAATTAACAAAAAAATAAAAAATAAAAAATTGAACTTCAAGGCCCTATAACTTCTTACAGAAGGGACTTTGTACTAAGGTATATTAGGTTTAATCGATTTATTATGACGTAAGGAATATATGACTAATCGGTGTCCCATTCTTTTTGAGACACCCTGTATATCAGGTATCACTCAAATCGGCATACAAAAATAAATGTAAATGAACCTTTTTCGTTTATTATTACTGCTACAGAGGATTCTTCTCATGATCCTAGGAAACAGAACATGTCTACGACCTCGTCTAAGACAGCCGAGCAAAAACAAGGTATGTGATTGAGAAAATAGTAGTGAAAATAGTGAAAATGAGGATAAGGATTCAGATTCGCAATTATATCCCCCATCCCATATACAATTTTACGGGTGATTTGACACCCTAATAGAAGATTTCTCATAAACAGTAAACTCTTTAAACTACAAATGATTGATCAAACTGACTCGATAGAAAGAAGTTTGCCTTCTTTCCATTATTCAAAGTTAAACAAATCTGGTGTAAAAACAAGAAGAACATGGCTTTGCAATTCCCAAATGTTAATGGTCGGTTATGCCGTTTGTTTCCTAAGGTTAAGGATAAATTATTAATTAGCATTAATAACGAATGAAGACGTTTACAGCAAGTCATTAATCAGAATCAAGAGAAAGATGACCCCAATCAATGTTGTGCAATATATGACAGATGGAGCCTGAGTGTTAAATACTTAGGGTTACTTCTTGACGGAAGATTAACTTGAACATAACATATCAACAAAAAAACTAAAAGAAACAAACGTTAGGTTACGGTTGCTATTCTCAATATTAAATAAAAACTCACCTCTTAAGATAAAATGCAGTTTTCCGAACATAATGCAATTATTAGGGATGGGGTATCAATTCGGACACAAATTTTGGAACATCTTATAGAAGTTCGTGTAATGTTAGCTAAAATTAATATGTCTTTTCATGGTCACGATAAAAAGTATTATTGGTACAATATGACAATTTACTAAAAAAAAATGTAAAAGGCTTTAACCAGAACTTTCCTCGTCGACATTGTGACACTAAATAATTTTAAAAATCAAATTAAGTTAGGAGTAAAAATACCTTCACGTTGAAAAAAAAAGTTACCGGTGGTCGAATTGGAAGGGCGTATGCAGTCCCAACGTTTTGTGGGATATTGCAAGGGAACGGGCTATTTCTACCTGAGCTACAAAGCACCGACCCTTCGAATTCCTGCGTTGCAGCTGTATTAAGTAACGCACTAATTTGTTGCTCCTTTTTGTATCGTACAACATTTATTCTGTATATATTGGGGTCCATTTTTGGAAAGAATAAAGCCTGCGCTATCTACAAATTATTACTTGTATTTATTGCTAAATTAAACAAAAAATAAACATTTTATTTTTTTAAGGTGCTCACCCTGTATATATTTGTCTGAAATTTTCTCGGTTTCATTCCAGGTAGATATATACCTAATGTGTATGCAAAATATTGTCTTCCTTCGACAATTAGTTTTTGTGTTATACCGCCAAGAAGCAGACAGACAGACAGACAGATAGACAGACGGAATGAGGAAACCTGTTTTTCGTCATCTAGGGACCCTGAAACGTGAAGATCTGAAGAAATCTCGAAAGGTGATTTTTTCGCGATTACAATACTTCCTTCGTCTTTTAGATGAGGGAAGTAAAAATTAATGGCAACCAAGACATAACCTTGAATAACATACTTTAGCAGTTCAACACCAAATTATTTTAATTTTGGAAAATAATTCATGAAATTAAGACTGCTCCTTTCTTTCCATAATAATAGATACAACACAATAGTTTTCCAAACAGATCAAATGAGTTTAGTAGTTGCTATGCATATGCTATAGATACTAAAAACCAACCAAAACCAATAAAGATGGAAATCTAGAACCTTTTTTGGGATTTATATCAGTCGAAAATGAGACGAGTGAGGACTAGCTAAATAATGTCTTTATTATCAGACCAGAAGTTACCAGAGAAAAGTTAAGTGATCAGATTTATGAAGGTGCTGCGAATGTGAGCGGTGTTTACAATGGAGTTGAAGCTAAAATTCGTAAGCCTGCACTGAAAGTGCATTGTGCAGCTCACAATTTAAATACTTTTGAACGATTCTGTTAAAAATGTAAATGAAATTATAAACTTTTATGATGGAGTTAAGAGAGTTTATATTTTTCGGACATAGCGAATTCAGGAAGCATTTGCTTTTGAAACTTATGCATCGTCATAAGTAACAGAAAAGATGAACCCCACCTCGCCGGTCTTCCACACGCCGCATTAGATACGTCGACATATTAAAAGCAATGTCAAACGTTAATCTTATTTCATCGAAGAAATCATAAATAGATTAAACTAAATCATTAAAGTGATTCTTTTTAATTTTGAATTCTCAATCTAGCAGACGTGATTTTGCGCTAACATACGTTGTGACCTCCTCACTTCGTATTTCGGTATTTTAAAATTTTTATTCTAAACACCTTTACACGGATTGTAATAGCATATTCACAAGTGAATTGCTACTATTTCACCCACAGCCCGGTGTTTCTTAAAGGCGCCAGTCTGCGACACAAAAGAAACATGCCTCCGTCAAAATGAAAATTAAAAAAAATCTCCACATGTCAAGGATGTTAACAAGATATCAGTGGGTACTTAACAACGTTTTAGAACAAAACCGCTACTACGTCTTAAGCCAACCCGAATTCTAAGCCCAAAACCTATGGATGATACAGAAGAACAGGGAATATGAAGTTAGAATTTATCAATATTTCTGACGAGAACCTTCAACCCTAAAAAAGTAACCTCCGACTTAAGATCCCTCACAGTAAGTGATTTTCTACCGTATTTTCTAATAATGCACTAAAAATTAATTTAAGTACCGAAATGGACTTTAACTAAATATTATATAGAAAACAAAATTGACATCTGCATCTACAGAAATCAAAATAACAAACCACTCTCAAGTCGTTATAAAAAATGTTTCAGCATTCCTAAGTGAAACAGAAATCAAGGCTCAATATATCCTCACAATAATTAAATTGTTCAGACTGTATGAAAGACAATCAATACCAGTGTGCGCTGTAGAACTCACGGCCAACGAAGAAGTAGCTAGAATTTACAAAGTAAATAAGTTGTATTATTCGATCGTTACAGTCGAATCAAGAAAAAATCAACAAGTACAACACTGTGTTATTGCTGTCAACGATACGGTTACACTAAAAACTATTGCCAACTACCATTCCGGTGCAATATATGTTAAGGAAATCATTTATACACCAATTGTGATGAACCTAAAGGCAAAATTCCACAATGCGTTAATTGTGGATAGGTTCATTCATTGAACAATAGGGGTTGTAAATATTATCTCGATACCCTAGTACCACAAAATACATGTAGTAGGGCTATCCTGCCCAACGCCAGTGCAAGCGGTACCAAAACACGTGAATCTCCGAGCAGCTACGCCAGCATACTTAAAAGTAATTTCCCTATGAGGCATGTACAGTATTTATTGTCCCTAGCATAGAATACAACATTATGAATTGCATTCATAGAAATAAGACTCTTATGGACTGGGGCGCTGTCTTGATGAAAGGAATTCCGCGTGACAGTTTTCCTCCTCTTTTTTCTTTAATGCAATAACGCAGTTTTGTAACTAATGCTGTATAATATTAACCAGTGATTGTGTGGTCACGTTCCAAAAAATCTACCAGTAAAATTCCTTCGCCATCCCAAAAAACTGTAGCCATTATCTTGCCCGCTGAAGCCTGTACACAAAATTTGCGTGGAGGGGGAGATCCTGGATGACGCCACTCCATACCTTGTTGTTTGCACTCTGGATCGAAGTGATGAACCCAAGTTTCATTAACCGTAACAAAGCGAACGAGGAAACGTTTAGGATTACGGTTAAACAAGGCTAATTTTGCTATTGAAGAAGTGACTGTCGCACGCTTTTGTTCGGGCGCTAACATTCGGGGTACCCATATTGCTGACACCTTATGAAGCCCTAAATAGTCATTTATTTGGTTCCAATCGTACCATTTGAAAGGACTGTTCTCTCCGCTACACGTCTTGTTGTCAATCGACGATCTTCTCTGATGATGTCATTAACAAGATCAATGGTTTCTTGAATACACGCAGAATGCGGCCGACCAGCACCTTTTGCACCAATTTTTTACTACTTGATAAGCTCGACTAATCAAATTTGGCAGTTTGTTTGTTAATAAACTATCAAAACAGGCGCGGTTACTAGGGGCAACATATTCCACAACCATCTATGCTAGGGACAACAAATACTGTACATCCTTTGTAATATCAAAACCAACCATGTTGTTTGATTCACACAGATGCGTGCATCAAAACCTTTTTGATTATAATTAATCATGTAATTCAAGTCATAACTGTTCTACCTCATTCAAAGGTCGTGGTAAAGTCAAATTTGCATCTTGCCGTATTTGTTTGCCTCTGTTAATGTTGGAAAGGAATTTGTAAGCTTCCCTTAATGGCTTTTAAGCGGATGGATACATTTTCTACTAGAACTTAAGCCGACTTAGCATATTTGGGAATCATGGGTTTATGGATTTCGTTCAATTGCCTCATTGAGAGAGCTTAGCATTAAGATTCTTAGAATAAGTACTTATTCCTACGTGCGACGCTCCGATTGGCTACGCAGGGTCGCCTCAGCCAATAGTGTTTGAGCTTGCCCCTCCTTGATGAATTTGCGAGTTCGGCTCGTTGTAAATTCAGCGTTAGTTAGATTCAGAATTTTGAGTACGCAAGTTCAGCTATGCTTTGTGCTGGGTTGCGGTCGTTCTAACTCCCTGGTAAAGGCGTTTCCAGGTTGTTTTGTGTTACGGTTACGCGCAATTCGCTATTTTCGCGTGGCCAATCCAAGCGTGTCACAACAGTTGAAGCTTTTGTAAAAAACCATCGGTCCATCGGTGACGTTTGTAATCGTTGTTACTCAATATACTCGTGTTTGTTAAGTCTTGTTTCACTCCAACAAATAACTGAACCCAAGTCAGGGTTATTAAGTGGCAGTTCCCGGCAATCCCATTGAACCGGAATTCGCAGCGGATTAATTGGGGGCCCCATTCGTGGAAGCCTCTTATCAAGTTAATCATACAAAAAACACATGTAGTATCCCAACTAATAATCAATCTGCAATCAAAACAGTTATAACTGAAATTCTTGTCACACTCTTGAATCTCATTAAACCCCATCTAGGGAAAATCAAAAACTTTCCAATAACAAATATTTTAAGCAATTTCTGCTATGCTATGGCTCATAATCATATAAATTTCTTCAATCTCGAACTCTTAAATTGGAATACAAACTGTGTTAAGAACCAACGCTCTTTGCTTGTTGCCTTTCTAGCAAGATATAAAATAGACATCGCTTGCATCTCAGAAACGCACCTAGCTCCTAATGAACAAAAATGTCAATATGTGGTTACAAAATGTAGCGAAACATAGATATGCGGCATTCGCAGCAGGAAAAGTAGCAATCAATATCGAAAAATAATTAATCCACAACGAAATTCCCAAATTAAATGGTAAAAATAACGAAACCGTCTCAGTACAAATAAAACTGGCAAACGGCAGCCAAATTATTGTGGCGTCAGGTTACAAACTATCTAAGAAGCAACTTTTCGATGTAGATATGAGAGAGATTTTCAGATCTTCTAAGCCTGCTCTTTTAATCACACTCTTAACAGTAAACATATCATATGAGGCTGTAGAGTTTCAAATTCAGCCGGATTACGGCTATATAACTTTCGATGCAAATGATGCTTTTGAAATCATGTATCCTACCGACTATACTCGAACTTACTAGCAATATAGGGCCGGCTATCAACCAGCAGATCTACTCAATATATTGGCTCAAAAGTAAATTAACAAAGCGATTCATCAAACAGTTATTACAGAATTATATTTAGACCATGAGACAATTTTTTGGCTCCGCTTAATTGTTTCGCCAGTTACCAATTTATTTCCGGGCCAGCCTGTATATTCCCACTTGAATTATTATTCGCTGTATTTCAAACGATATCAAATCTTGCTTTGCGCGAGCTCTCTGATTTTGGTTTTCCCAAAATAATTCGTTATCAGTTGCGCCAGCCGCAGTGGTCATTTTACCTTTCGCTTTGGTTGGAGCAACTTGTTCCAAGAAGGCATTTTGTGTGCTATTGCACCTCAATATTAATTTTGTTTGTGGGCTGATGACTGAAATCAGGTATGTCTACGCTACTTGTTGATATTCATTTTAGTAATTTCCCGTTTTTTTATCAGCTCTTTGACGTTATTCTTTGACGTAATTTTTCAACGTCACTCTTAAACGCCACTTTTGAACGCCGTTTTTGGGCGACTTCTTATTTGGGTTTCCTGATCGACACCACGTCTGATGTCATAATTGACACCATAATTAATAGCTTGGGCCCGCAACTCCTGCTGGAATGTTATCTTGAACTTGCCAGATTCTAACAAGGAGCGTCAATTCCATTATCAAATTCGCCACGAGTTCGAGATTGCTGTCGGCTTACACTAAGCTAATTCTGGACAACGTTTTTTATCACCACCCAGGTTAGTGTTTCAACTTTTGTTGATAACCACGTTCACCCATTTACTGGTTGAATCGATCTTAACGACGCTTCAGATTTATACTTTACAAATTTAAACTCCGTTAACATGTAATGTATTAATTGATTACAAATCTACGCTTCATACATTTAATAACCTAACGTATTAATTGTTCACCAATTTACAATTCACAAATTTATAATTTTGCTAGGTAATTGAATACATATTAAGAATTTTGTAAAAAGTGCTTTCACGCTATTTTATTATCATTACCGAGATAACGGTTAATACATATGACAGTGGTAAGCTTATCCCTTCATGAAGTTGTGATCACATTTAATCCAAGACCCCAAAAGAGGTTCACATTTTTGCTGTGCGTGTTGCATTTTCAGCATATGTAATATATTGTCTTCAAATAATTTAATACTGTGACAAACAATTTAAGGACTGAATACCGATGTTGCAAGCAATTATTAATTGTTGATTTAATAACATACTTGTTTGCTACGATTTTATTTACCTTTTTTGAAATCTGTGATTTCTGGCGCCCTGTGTTTTTTATAAAGAGCTTGCAGTAGTACAGCTGATGATAGAAATCTGCGACCCAAGGCCACCGAGATTAAGCTAGCTAGGTCATTACGGTGAGTACAAACAATACAGAGCTACCGTGGTGTATAAATGATAAGGGGGTTGATCTGCGATTACACTACCATTGATTATTATTAGTGATCGATCGCAGGTTGGCTTCTTTATTGTTTCAACCACCTGCCAGTTGTAATTACATTTGAAACTCCACCAGCTTGGTATAAATCTCAACAGAAACTTGGAAATGGCATCATAAACTGGGAGCAATTGAAATACGCTTGCAACCAAAACCTTACGGGCTCACGTAGCTTTACAAATAAGGGAAGAAATCGAGAACAGAGTTTGCGAAATCACCAAGGAAATTAGTACTAGTATAAATCAACCAAGTACCAAAGGTGTTCGTATGTTGGCCGGAGAGCTTTCGATGTTACCAATATCCGGGTGTGGGGCTCGAACCCACTATCTGTACAAGAAGTCCATTACTAAAAATTACTGTTAATAATCTCTCAATAGTCGGAGAGCATATTCTTACCAACACTATATAAGCTCATTATACCCGGAAAGGTGTCAGGACAGAATTACACAGAAAAAGTTACACATGAAAATATTTTCACGTAGAAAGAATTTCACGGAGAGCAGAACTACATGTATATGAATTACCTACACAGAAGAAATTACACGTGGATAACGAAAAGTAGTTGCAAAACAAAATTAGGCAAATTGGTATTCTGATTTTCTACCTCCACATACTTACTGTCCTTAAAAGGATCAGGTAGCCAGACGGGTCCCAAGGCTAGGTTCTTTTGTAATTTTTGGAAATTCCGATTTGTTGGTGATGTGTTGAGTATAACCCTTATTCCCTAGTACCCGAGTGTACGTAAAGTAAAGTTATGTCTTATTTTATTCAGATTTCCACGCCACGAGCCGACCAGTGCAGACGTGCCTAACCAGCCAGCGCAGCCGCAGTAGTAGTTTAAAGTCCAGCAGCACGCGTCAAGTCCAGGCTTTCGGGCCGTTGGTTTCGCGTGTTTCGCGAGGCAAAGAATATTCAGCAAGACGTTTATGTAAAAATAAGAATTGTCTAACAACAACCGATGTCGTGATGATGAACGAAGACCCATACGATGACTTCTACGATTACTACCCCTGAGTTGACGAAATAGAAGAAAAACTTAACGCGTGGCGCATTGACCGTGAAGCTGAAGCAATGGCGGAGTTGCAAGCTACTCTGAAAGCGGAACGCGTAGCAGACCGCATCCGCCTCAACAAGGCACAAGCCATGAACCCTGAGTCCGCTACAGTGCTCGTCGAAGCTACATTAGCAACATCAACCCGACCGTTAGGTGAAGCGGATGGAGACGGAATTGTTGGAAGCCGGCTGCAAGCGGAAGAAGGCAGTCAAAAGCAGAGGTAGTAAACTGCACTATCAGCATACAACTATAAAATTTAAAATTCAGAGGCCTGGAGATGCATCTCCAGACTCCAAAATCCTTATTGCAGGCTGCGTCTACGGATACCCCTAAACCCCTTTCTGTTGCAGACCAGGGTGCGTCCTCGGATACCCCTCCATCACCAGTAGGAGAGCCGCCGCTACCACAGCAGCTATACGAAGAGGAAGCCTCACAACACTCCACTTCCATGGATACTCTCTATGAGGAAGAGAGGGCGCTGATGAATATGCTTTTAGGGTCCGGGTCGGACACCGAAGCCGATAATTTATTGTCGACCTCATGTCCACCCAACCTGGACTAAACATTATTCAAATTAACCTGCAACACTGTCGAGAGACAGCTCGACAGCCAGCAGGACACTGCTGCATTAATACAAGAGCCTTGGATTGTAAAATCTAAGATCTGTGGATTAATTAACCATAATGGCACTGTTTTTACAGGTAGCACTCATGAGAAATCAAGGACGTGCATCTACTGTTCCAAGAATTTACAAGCCTTTGCTTTGCCACACCTCTGTACGCGTGACATATCGGTATATCTCCCCAGTGACTCAATTGATCCTCCACCTAGCGCGGAGTTGATCGAAGCTACTGTGAGAGGAACAACAAAAACCTAGTTATTGGCTGTGATGCAAATGCTCACCAGGTTTCGTGGGGTATCAGTGGCATTAACACCCGAGGTATGATTTACTTGAGTACCTAATAAGTACAAAGTTAGAAATACTGAACCGTGGATGTGAACCAACTTTTGTCACAACGTGTAGCCAGATGGTGATTGATGTCACTCTGGTCTCTTCAGATATTTCCAATAATATTGTGGGCTGGCAGATATCACCTGTTGTGTCTATGTCAGACCACAGATGACTGTGTTTCAAATTATCTGGAACTATAGCTCCACCAAAAAAATCTTGAAACCCTAGGAGGACTGACAGACTATCTTACAAGACAGATCAGGAAGCTCACTGGTGGTTTCGGTTTTCCCAGAAAAGATTGATCAGGTAGAGGACTTGCAAATCAGTGTGGATATCCTGCAGAACAATCTTACGAATCGTCATGCACCTTAAAGACATCCAAATTGAGTCGCACAACCTTATGGTGGTGTCCGAAACTCGACAGGATAAAATTAACATTGACCAAACTCTTTAACAAAGCAAAAAGAACTAGAATCACGAGTGACTGGAAGGCCTATAAAGACCAAAAAACGATTATACAAAAAAGAAATTCGCCAGAGACAGACACATGCTTACGATGAGAGCAGTATAATTAAACATAGGAGACGAAGGGCTGTGGAATACAGTGATGGACAGCCTTCTAAGGACACTCAATGATTCTGGATTCTATACTACTGGATATGCGGATGAAATCGTCATCTTCATTACTGGTTAGTTCGAGAACACGTCCTGTAACTTGATGCAGACAGCTCTTCGAATAACGGAAACATAGAGTAATGAAGAGTCACTCTCTGTCAACCCTTTAAAGACAGAAATGGTACTTTTCACAAAAAAAGGAAGATGAGACCTTTACGTAGACCTCTCCTATTTAACACTTTTCTCAGCTTTTCAGACAATGTTAAATACTTGGGAGTTATCTTTGACAGACATTTAAAAGTTACAACTGAAAAAGAATGCATGGCATTCTGGCAGTGTCGCCGCGCTTTAGGCAAATCCTGGGGACTCTCCCCTCGAATTACCTTGTGGCTGTATACTGCCGGGATTAGGTCCATGCTATGTTATGGAGCACTTGTCTGGTGGCCCAGGGTCAGACAGGCTACGGCAGCAAGTAAACTAGGACATGTGCAACGCCTTGCCTGTCTTAGCTCTACAGGTGCTCTACGCTCAAACCCCTACGGCTGCTTTAGAGGTGATCTTATGCCTTCCACCACTTGATTTTTTTGTGGTGGAAGTAGCCGTAAGAACCGTCTTGGAGGCTGCGCTACAAGGGGCTGTGGCACACAGCAGGCAAGGGAGGCAAGCATGGCTGCATTCTGAACGAGGCCGTCGACAAGATCCCTCTTCTGGACGCTATGGTAGACTACCTCCCTCTACAATATACATAGACAATTTAATGTTTACGAAAATGCCGGGTTTACCCAGCATACAGATATATCCATCTTTATTGACGGATCTAAAACAAAGCATGGAACGGATGCCGGAGTTTTTTCTGATGATCTGAACCTCCGCCACAGCATATCACTAGGCAAAATGGCCACTGTCTTCCAAGAGGAGGTAATTAGAATAATGTATAGTGCAAAAGCAATTCTTGAAAGGAAAATCGAAAATCAATGTATTAGTATCTTTAGTGACACTAGAGCCCTGGGCAGTTGCAAAATTACCTCAGGCGTGGTACTGCAGTGTCGCGAAGCTCTCGAGGATATTTAAAAAAATAATGTCGTTTCCCTTGTATGGGTGAAAGGATATGACGGTAACTATGCAATGAGGAGGCCGACAAGACTGCTAAACTGGCGTCCGAACAACTTCTCTGGGGGCCAGAACTCGTAATCCCTATATCCCTGACAACATTAAGGTCTATGCTATATCAAAAACCTTAAACAGCTTCATACGAAGATGGGTTAACATGCAAAGCCGTCGTCAAGCGAGAGCTGCTATTACCGCACCCTTACTAAAGACAGCCAAATATTGCTTGCAACTGTCTCGGAGAAACCTTTGACTAGTCGTGGGTATCCTATCTGGACACTCTAATCCAACATATGCACAGGATGGGACTGGTGGACAGCCCAAACTGTCGCGGATGCAACGAGGATGATGAGACAGTAGAACACGTTCTGCGCCACTGTCCAGCTCTGGTAAGAGTCAGAGGATCCATGTTGGGAGACTTCTGGCCCGATATGGTAAGAATCAGCAACACTCCAGTTGCGGTCGTCCTTAAGTATATTAAAAGGATTGGGTGGCTTGAGTGATACCCAACTTGGAGGGCTGCTGGGAGGTAGCACAATGGGCCCACTTAATGCGGCCTAAGTGCGTGTGAGGTAACTCACTCTCCATATTTAATCTAGAAACCAGAAGCGGAAGAAGCCCGCAAAACCGCCACAATCACCCTAGAAGGCTCGCATCGAGCAGGCAAATCGTTAAAAACTTTTGGAGGGCCTACCTGAAGAAGAGTTCCAGCCCGAGCAGCCCCACCAGGGGGCAGCTCCAGTTGTTATGCGTTTCAAGGACAACTGGGTGGCTTTTTCCTCCGCCTTCTTAACTGAGAAAATCAACTTTTCAAAAGCCAGGGAAACCGCAGAACGCATCAGCGTGCACCCTGCCTCTGTCGATGACTACAGGGCCATGACCGCATTTCTCAACAAGAGAAGCGCTCCTTATCACATCTAGCAATTGAGGGAGGATGAGCCCCTGAAGGTGATTATCAGGGGCATCCCGAAGCCATTCGACGTCCCAAACGTTAAAGAAGAACTCTGCGGGACAGGGTTCGAAATCATATCCGTGACCCGGATGCACATCGGCAGGGACAGGAGGCCAATCCCGCTCGTTGTGGTGCAGCTTGTGAAGTCGGCTGCTGCAAAAAGAGTCTTAAATATTAAAGAAGTGCTGCATCTGTGGGTCTCCGTTGAGTCTCAACCACGCAGAACCGCCCTCGGGCAGTGTAAGGTCGACGAGATGCATTATTTTTTCCCCAAAGTCAAATGAACCAAAATATGAGCTCTAGAAAACGCCTGACCGGATATTATGTGATCCACTCTATTTTCGGCGTAAATAATTTTCAGCAAATCCTCGAGGCCGCTGCTGGACATGTGGACATTACATATCCAATAGATCCCATGAACGACATGAGCAGGTGGAATCCTCCCAGCCGAACAATAACTTTCCTCACATCAGAATCTGGTTCAGCCAGGTCAGCAAGGTTACAATACAGCTACTATGGTGTGAGGCCTTGGTTCTTTTTATTGCAGTCACTAGTGATGTATATATTATATTATGAGTGGAATCGACGATGCAGAACCCGGTCCATAAAAAAGACCAAGGAAAGTGTGAGAATTAAAAGTGTAAGAAACACAATTCGTAGATTAGACCTATAAGGGAGACCACGTAAAAAAACGCTTCACAAACTGTGCCTCAAAGGTGGTGTGGAAAACGGTTGGTGCGACACACTCGAAGGCACCTTGCCGTTCGAAATGTACTAAATGTACATACAGTCTACGTGACTTGCCTACCTTTGCGGCGCTGTAGAACTGTAAATTATTGTCCAAATGAAAAAACACTCATATACCAATTTTATGCAAATTAGTTGTTCTACAAAAAACATAAGAACATTTTAACATTGAAAATATTTAACGAATTAAAAGTGTAACACTATTACAGGGCTCCAGAAGCGATTTGTGTGACGCATGGAAAGTGAGCAGTTATCGCGAATTTTTGCAAGTTGTACGCATTGTAGGTGAATGTTTTTGGTCTCATTTGAAGATCTCGTCAAGGGCGAACGTTATAGGGAGGTTCTGAAAATGTAAGATTCGAGGGGGCGAATATATGGGGGTTAAAACGACTTTTTGGACACTAAAACGTTCGGTGCTGTTACATCGCATACTTTTTGAAAGATTCATAGGTGATTTAGGGCTAGTTGGAAAGAGGATGAACCAACGCTCATAGTACTGGCTGTTTTTTGGGGTTGGATTTGGGGTTGAAAAATGGGGAAAACGTTATAATGATCAGAAAAACCTTAAAATCAATATTTGTCTAAAATTTGCTGTTTGGGGATTTTTTACTGGTTGATTGCACTTTTAAGAGTTCGCGATGCGGCTGTGAGAGTGAGGGATTTTATGCCTGATTTTCTTAATTTGTAAATAAGAAAAATGTGCAATTTTGTTTGATTCTGGACCTTTGTGTAATTTTAAATTTGCAAGTAAATATTAAATAGCTAACGTAATACTAACGGAATGTCGGATTGTATTTTTCTGTAACATGAATAATATTTCGTGGGTTAAGGTCATTGCCGCGCTGCACTTGTTGGCAGACGGTGATAGGATGATAGACGGCCACTGGTAGGGTTGGGATGTTAGTGTCAGCTGTTTGTACTAAAACTTAATGCTGGATTGGGATAGAAAAAAATTGGTGGGACTTCAAAAATATAAATACATATACATATGTATATGTACGAAACATGCAAGGTTACTTAGTTTAGATGATGTAAAAGCTCCCCAAACAAAAAATCCTTTTAAAATGCATTTATTGAACAATTAACACAAAACTAAATATACATATCGACTAAACAAGTCAAAGATCTATTCACATCTAATCTCTTTTTCACACTGCCCCGTTTCTTCTAATCAAAGCCTCTTTGCCCCAGTTCTTATGTTTGCTATTAAAGCACGTTTCATAAGTAAACAAAATAAACTATAAACAATAATATGTGGAGCCGCCGGGCAAATAGCTTGTAATTCTCAGAACTCCTTTAAAACAGTTAAAAAATGTAATAAAGAATGACTCATATAAATAATAAATCTTCTAAAGTTATATAAAAAAATTTGAATGTAATATCGAATTCAACATTTTTATTTAATTGCATATTAATATTAAATTGTAAAAGATGCTGAGAAAATTCAAAATTGTAGTACGTATTATTTATTAATAATCTCCTATGCAGTAGAACTTCGCAGTAAGTTTCGCTTGGCGAACAACTTTTTTTAATTTCTATCCCTTGTATATTTTTCAGATTTTGCAAATGTTATGCCAGACTTGAAAATCTATATATTTGCTTAAAACCCATTTCTGGGCTTCTTCGGTTAACAACTTTCGAATTGTTGAGCGCACGAGAAAAAGGTATTTCGAAAAGTTGTGAGGAATTTCATAAACTACAAACTTGCATTGATGCAATTTCAGCGTCAGAGCAACAGGAAACGAGAAATTGCTAAAAAATCGTGTTCACCCGTTTTTCGAATATGGCGGAAACACAATTTCTCCGTTCGAACTGAAAACTTAAAGTTAGACTCAGAGCACAGCCTCCACCCACCCATTAACACAAAATGCTGTTATCAAGTTTTGCATGTAAAGTCCTCTAATAATTTCCCTGACGCCTGTACTAAAAATAAACTTCTCAAAAAATGTATGGAGTCAAGATGTTTTAGCAACACTTTTATCTTCATACAAAATATATTTGTTTATGGAAACCGTCGAATTAAACAAAAATAGGGTAATATGACAGCTACATACTTGACAGACAAAATATATTAACACCTACATCGTCGTTACTCTTCTAAAAACGTTACAGATTGTTAGAAAGGCGTACCTTAATTTTTTAAATAGTTTATTATAAAATACACACATGCACACTACACTTTTTATTTTCAAAAATAGATTAAATACAGTTTTAGTAACAAGCTATTTATATCTTTAGACATATACTCTTTAATAAATTAATAACAGTGATCTGTTAATCATAAACTACTCTACACACTGCACAAGGACATATCAGCTACTACAAAATATAGAAAGCTTATCTACCTACCGATTCAAAGTAAAATCTACTCAGATAAACTGAAAATATTAGTTATCGATACAGGATATTAAACCCTATAAATCTCGGGTAAGCAAGGAATATTCGAGAAAAACGGGAACCTGAAAAAATTTAATATTGTGCAATATACTACAACTCAAAATGTCGTTTCCAATATCATGAAAAACGACGTGACGCTCAGAATAAAAGCGTTTTTCGAAATGCACAAACCGCTGTGATTCATAGAAACTCTAAAATCTAAACAAGCATCTTTCATGAAATAAATTTACTGTCTGCGAATTTCGCTCTCATCAATCTTCGTGATTGTCAGTTTCCTCGCGAAACGGCGAATATACAGGTTGATATCTTTTAAAGCGTTTCTGATTTAGAAACCCTTAACACCCTATCGGGATGATGTAATGTCACGGCTGTTGGTAGTATTTTTTGTAGGACACTTAGTTAATTTTTTATTTTCGTTTTTTATATGTGTAGACTTGAGCGATGAGTCAATTTCAAGAAGTCAGATAATTCTTTTTATCCCTATTGTACTAATTTATGTTGACGTATATATACCAAAAGCTTTTCAAATTCTATTAACAATCTTAAAATGTCAAACGTTTTTTGGAATACTTACAGTCCTAAATTTATTGCTTTATACGAGAGCATTCGCTTTGTCTGACTCTAGGAGAAGTGTATTCTCCTTACAAATAGTTTTCCTGAAATTGGTTGGCCTTTTCAGTTGAATTAGCTTCACGTTTCAATTAAGTTAAGCAAATAGAGTAACTTTCGGCTCTATTAACATTCAACTCTACAGAAGACAGAGCTCCCCATTAGCAATTATACGTATACACATTAATATTATACAAATAAAGCGATATACTTAACAAGCTCTTAAATTAAGTTAATTTGAGATATAATGCTGTTGATTTAATAAATTATCTAAATGAAATTCCTCAAGTGTAATAAGATAAAAAAATCTGGTGTGATAAACGCTCACAACTTTTATAGTGATCTTATAATTAGTCAAAAATTTGTTTTTAGCTTACCTACTACATTATACACGGTGTTACGAAATTCGCGGACCATGTTATTGTACATTAAAAACTGAACAAAAAATTCCTGTGCCAATTTTGGTGCAGGTCTCTATTTACCGCTATTTTAAAATTCTAAAATAATAAAAACAACATAGTTTCCAAACGTTAACTGCTTAATAAATTATTCTAAAATTAAAATAACAATTATTCAAAAAAAAAATTACGAAAACCATCTAATCTGATATTTGCTCGGTACACGGTTTTGAAGCTCATTTAGGTTGGGTACCGGTGTTCTGTACACCAACAATTTTAAATTGTCCCACAAAAAAATCACAAGGATTTAAATCTGGTGAACGAGGCGGCCAACTAATTGGACCGCCTCTGCCAATCAACCGTTCTAAGTAGGTATGGTTACGGTATTCTCCTACATTTTACGCGAAATGAGGACCCACTCCATCATGCAGAAATGCCATATTTTGACGAACATTTAAAGCAACGTCTTCTAATAGCTTGGGAAAATCTTGTTGGAGAAAATTGAGATACTTTTGTCCGTTTAAGCGATTTGGCAAAAAGTGAATAAACTAAAAGGAAACGTGAGACTGATATGAGTAATAACAGTATAGGAAGTTTGTACTGAAATGTCTTACAGAGCTAATTGGTGGTCACCCAACAATCCACCCCATACATTTAAGGTAAAACGTTGCTGGTGATTTCTTATTCTAACTGCACAAGGATGTGCATGATTCCATTGGTGTTCATTGTGCACGTTAAAAACACCATCATGTGTGAAAAGACATTCGTCTGTCCAGAGATCAAGATACAATTCATAAAACTCTATTCGAAGTGGATAGTCGGTGTTTTATAAATATTGCACCTGCGTATAGTGATATGGATATTGTTGATCACGTTCTAGAACACGCCACCCGCGGGTGGAGTTAATTCCCAATTCGTTCGGGATTATTGTTTACCAAATTAAGAACCACATCATGACGCTGACGACCAGCATTACACGTGGTGGCACAGCAACACTACCATTGAATAGAATGCGATGCTCCAATCTTCTAAAAAGTAAATGCTTGGTCATTGCCGCAAAGAAAATATCTCACCGTATATTCGAACTGTTTGCCCTGCTCGGTTATTAGAAGCGCCGAGTGCTATTAGCATGTTATAATATTCTCGATTAGAAAAATTAGCAGCCATTTTTCTAAAATAAATACACGAGAATTTGAACACAACAAAGCTTCTGTCAATAAATTATTTTAAACAATCATTTGTTTCTCGACATCTCACATTTATTAAGGCTAATTAATTCAACACTAAAACTCGTCTAGTTACCAAAGTAAGGATTTTATCGAGAAATGGTAAAGAAACTTTTTATTCAGTTTATTATGTGGAATAACGTAGTATAGTCCGTATTCCCGAATTTTGTACCACCCTGTATAAAAAACAACAAAATAAAACAAAACAAAAATAAATAAACCCATTTTAGAGGTATTCAACTGGAAAATCACCTGTCTGACATTAATACCCATTAAAACTGTAACGTTTTGAAAAATCGTTACAGCCGTTTTTGAGTAAATCGAAAAAAACTGAAAAATAACAAGGGTAAATACCATACTTCCGGTTACCCGATTATATTTCAAAAGCTTGCTGTCGCATCTAGATAGTAACAAAACTTATATATGAAGTCATATCTCATATGAACAAGATCATGTTATTTGGGTTCAGGGGACTCTAAAACGTGGAGATCTGTTGAAAACTCAATTTAGAATTTTTGGGGTGAATTCAATACTTCCTTTATTATAAGGAAGTAACAATCTTATCGTAGCCTTATTCAAAGCGTATTGACACTAAACCAGTTGAAAATTGCCATCCATTTAATACTACGCAAAACACAGCAGCTGCTTTCTGTTTGCCTTAAAATTAAAACTAATTAACTTTTGATTACCTTTCTGCGCAAGGGTAGGCAAACATGAATCACGTCCGATTAGAGCATTACTAAATTACTTAATTTACATACATCTCTAATCCTTTGCATTAGGGGTTAGTCACGGATGACTGCGAAATTCACGTCGTTGTAGAAAGCTGCTTCAGCATAAAATCTGCTATACTACTTTAATTCTCTTTGCTTGTAAGTGTGTAACTGTTAATAATTATCATAAATGCCTTCTGGTGTTACTCAAACATGTAGGTACATGGAAATATTCGATTGACAGTACATATTTGTTTAAAAGATTGTTCGCTCTTCTAAAAATTTACTATAAACCGATGGTGGTAATTAAATATTTGGTAAGAAAATTATAAACTCTCAAAATTGATATTTCAGTTTTAAGGAATATTTAATTTACCGATCAAATGCTAAGCCAAATCTATAAAACTGCTTTAATTACTTTAGTATCCTTTATTTTTGCCAAAAGAACAAGTATTAAAAAAAGTGTTCACCTAAATGTTGCTTGTTAGCTACAACTCTTTACATCACGGAAATCGTCGGTGATATGAAAAGCGTTGAAAAGATCAATATATTCATTTTTTACAAACCTTAAACTTTCACCATTTGAAATATATATGTTTCTACGTTTCCCTAAAATGTTATAAAATAGAGATTAGGAGACTGATAAATATTTTGCTGAATTCTGTTCGGTGTAGAAAATCTTTAATTTAAAATTTTATACTGAATTACAATACTTATTCACTCTATTAAATTTGTATAATCCGTGCTGTACATAAACAATCAAAATTAAGTACCTACAATTTTGTTTTCGTTTTGGATTGTTCTCACATATTTTTTGTTTTTACGAACCTGTAATTTATCTAGATATAGATATTATTATTACTTAGTTATGTAGCCATATTAATTTGGACCATAGATTTTCTTACTCGTACGTAAATAATTCTTAGAATTACAATAGTTATTTTTGATTCTAAATTGAGAAATGCTACTTTCGAGAATGCAAAAGAATTTCGCAATCGAGTATCGAATAACGTTTTTTCGAAAACTGCACAGTTCCACATTAGCGGACACTCAAAGAAAATTTTGTCTATATTGTAACCTCTTTTTTAATAAAAAATTGCTGAACGTAAAAGCGTTTTTTGTTCTAGATTGTAAAAGACCTTTACAACCAGTGAACAAAAAACAGTCACTTTGACAACCGATTTAGGTCATGTAAATGTCAACATTTTTTATCAGTTTTCGAAAAAATATATTTTATAAATAAATTACAGATATCAGGATTTTTTTATCATAAAACAGCTGAGTATAACTAATTGCATGTATGTAGAAATAAATATGTTTCTAATGCTTTGATCGATAACCCAAGCTAACACGTTTTACCTCCAATAACGAAGATTTATAAAGGGTCTTTCAATAAGGGTGATAAATTTTTCAATCTAGATTTCTCGGTTTCTGATATATTTTGTTTTTACTTCCAAGAGTCAAAATATTCAGTATAGTTTGCAGTTTCATCATGCAACGTTTGACACTTCCCGACCATTTAGAAATTATAAAAAAATATTACCAAAGTTCGAGCTCAATTGTGGGTGCTCAACGTTTGTTCAACAGAGAATTGGGTCGCCGTCACCATTACTCTGCGCAGGCTATACGCCACACTGTGGAAAAGTTGAAGCGTGAGTTCACTTTAAAGGGCAATAAGCCACTAAGCAGACAACAAAAATTGCGAAGTGAGGAGAATATCGCAGCTGCAGCGGCCAGTATTACCGATGAGCCAAATTTGTCGATTTCACGACGATCTCAACAATTGAGGCTCTTTCAGACGTCGACTTGGAGAATTTTGCTAAAGGATTTGAGCCTACATCCGTACAAAGTCGTATCGACTCAAGTAACTACCACAGATTGCTTCGGAATTTTGCTGATTGGGCCGTTGAGCACTTGGAAGATGATCCTGATTTCGGCCAAAAAATCATCTTCTCAGACGAGGCGCATTTGTTGAATGGCTTTGCTAGTAAGCAAAATTGCCGTTATTGGTGCGAGAACAACCCACAAGAGTTACATGAAATACCGTTGCATCCCGAAAAACTCATTGTGTGGTGCGGTTTATGGCATGGTGGCGTCATCGAACCCTATTTCTTCCGAAATGAGGAGGGAAGAGCCGTAACCGTCAATGGCGACCGCTATAGAGCCATGTTACTAGAATTTCTGTGGCCAGAACTTGAGAACATCGATATTGAAGAGATGTGGTTCCAACAAGACGGCGCTACGTGCCATACAGCTAATGCTACGCTCGATTTGCTGAGGGATAAGTTTGGCGATTGGATCATCTCACGACGAAGATTTGTGAATTGGCCGGCGCGGTCATGTGATTTGACACCGCTAGATTATTTTCTTTGGGGCTACGTCAAACCACAAGTCTATGCTGACAATCCACAAACTTTGGATCATTTGGAAGCCAACATTCGTCAAGCTATCGCCTGCATACAGCCGCATGTGTTGGACAAGGTGATCAAAAATTGGAGCGATCGGATGCGTCAGTGTACACAGAGTCGTGGTGGACATTTGAATGATATCTTGTTCCAAACATAACTGCATTATCCAAGCTTCAAAATAAAGCAAAAACTAAATTAATATGTAAAACCATTGTTGTTTTATTTAAAATTAAAATCCTATCGCTCCTAATGAAAGACCCTTTATTACTCCACGTCTATTTTCAAAGCTTACTTCATGACTAAAACAGCTTTACATAGATTGTATAGATACACACCAAAAATTGTATGATCAACACCCACAAATGCTCAGACCGAACAGTAACAAAAACATTTAATTAACCTTTTCTAGAAATATTCAGTAACACAAAATACATGCAACAATAAAACAGTGTATTATATTATTATTTTCCTTAATGTTTATGGTAGTTACGAAAAATCCAAACCACAACGAACGTCTTTTCATTTCTAACACACGCATAGAGAAGGTAACAGAGTATAAATATCTCGGCACATGGATTACTCAAAACTCCGATCAAAACAGAGAAATAAGAGTAAGAATGGAAATAGCTCGAGCGGCGTTTACAAAATTAAAAAAAGTCCTCTCTAGTCGTGACCTCACATTAACTATACGAATTTGTATCCTGCAATGTTAAGTGTTCTCGACATTGTTATATAGAACTGAAGCATGGACACTGAAACAGGCCGAAATAAAAAAACTAGAAGCATTTGAACGTTAGTGTTATCGAAGAATGCTAAGAATATCTTGGGTGGATCATGTTACCAACTTGGAAGTATTGCGGAGAATGGACAAAGAGGAGGAAGCATTGAGAACGATCAAGAAATGTAAATTACAATATCTTGGCCACGTTATAAAAGGAGCCCGTTATGAAATTTTGTGGTTGATTATGGAGGGTAAAATAAGGGGCAAAGAAGTGTTGGAAGAAG
The DNA here is from genome assembly GCA_940337035.1 of Agriotes lineatus. Taxonomy (NCBI): domain Eukaryota; kingdom Metazoa; phylum Arthropoda; class Insecta; order Coleoptera; family Elateridae; genus Agriotes; species Agriotes lineatus. The sequence goes on from OW679194.1 coordinate 177,323,758, forward strand.
AAGGACATCTTGGCTTAGAAATTTAAGGCAATGGTTTGATCTAAGTTCCAGCGAACTATTTCGAATAGCAGCCAATAAAATAAGAATCGTAGTCATGATTTCCAACCTCCGATAGGAGAAGGAACCTGAAGAAGAAGAATGTTAAGCTAAGCAAATATATCTAAACAGTTGTAAATGTAGAAAAACAACATTCTATACGTTTTTAATAGGAAGGAGAAGTGCCTGAAGACCAAAGAAACGGTGGAAAGGCAGCTTATAGCCCAGCACGAAAACAAGTATTAAACAAGCACACAGCCTAATTGGAAGGAGAAGAAGCACACAAAATAATTTCAAAAATAGTAACTCGTTACGTTTGAAATTCTAGTTCGGATTAAGAGGTTATCACAGGAGAGATATTAAACACACCAAACCTTCCCTATGTATCACATTTAATGAAAGCAAAGCTAGGTTAATACAGCAGCGACATGTTTCGACTAAAAAGTCATCATCAGGCTAAATGTTAAAACAGTAATTAAAAGTTAGGTAAAAGCATAATTAAGTAAGTCAGAGTTTCAACCTTGAGTAGGAGCATGTATTAAACCAAATGTGCCAAGTCACATGGAAAATTAAAGACCTAATCGGTCGTGAAGGCGCAAATTACATGTGGGGAAAATCTTAAAAAACTAGTTAAAATTATTTAAAACATATTTTAAAAAAAAACCAAAGTAAAGCTACCGTGCTTCGTGAGGCGAAGTAAGATAGAGAATGAATATTCTCTATCTTACAACCCCATTTCGAGGTACCTATGGATCCTTTTGTTTAAGAGGTTATTTTCTGCTAATTTAAGGTACTTTATTTTGGGTTGTTGGTTGGACACAACCAGGGTAGGTTTCCCTGTGAGACAAACCTCTACCAGAACTATCATTAGGTGGTTTGGTAGTATAAGAAGGCATTGTTTTGTAAGATGAACAGCTATCCACTCTATTTTAAGGTCACTTTGTAGAGATTTTGGTAGCTTTCGTCATGCCATGTACATCTACCCATATTTTCTTTAAGTTGATCAGACAGGGATAGAATGAACCCAAGGAAATGCATTGGAGACCATGGAATAGACCAGACGCATAGAGGAGATAGCGTGTTAGTTAGCTTCATAGCAACAAATCAAATGTATGTAATGAATACTTTCTTTTTAAATAAAATACACCGCCGAAAACGGCCATGGAGAAGCCCCGACCATACATACTAAAACGAAATTGCTTACATCAGATAATATATTAATAGACGTATAACATAGGCAGTCGTGGTGAGAGCCAACTTGAAAACTAAATTAGAAGTGAGAAATACGAGTGAACGCAGTGATAAACAGTTGTATGTGTATTGAACTAAACAAATTGAAATGAGGTAAAGATGAATACCAAGATGAAATTAAATCACAAAGAAAGCAACACTAATTGAAAAAAGAAAATGTGGGAATATGCGAACATGTAATTTTTTTAACAAGTATCATTCGTGAAGTATATATTCCTAAGAACAATACGAGGGGTGATCCCCGTGCTTCGCCCCTGCTATTAGTAGAGATACGAACCTTATGGCGCAGTATGCCCATTATCGATATGTGTCAACAGCGCATGCGCAGAAGCAAGTCTGTATCTAACGTTGTTTGGTTACAGCAGTTGTTTGTTTCAAACAAAGTGACAAGTTATTGCAAAAATAAAGCACAGTGAACAAAGAGCGGTAATTAAATACCTGTTAAAGAAGGGTATGACTCCCACTCAAATTCATGCTGACTTGATAAACACTTTAGGGGGTGTGCTGTTAATTATGATTATACTCTATTCACTATAGTCTCGGATTGTCAATGTCAAAATCTAATTAAAAACAATCCTTTATATCATGGTTAATACTTTTAAGTCAAGCTATGGGTAACTAGAAACAATTGAGCTACTAATGTCAAAACTATAAATTATAGGTTATATTTTGCTTTTGCCTTGTCCAACCTAATAGTAACAAAAAACCAATCGAAATTCAACAGTGCTACCATAAAACGTCATTTTTGACAACCCGGGACCATAGTGAATGGAGTATATGTGAAACGATGGTGTCGTGAGTTTAAATGTGGAAGAACAGCCTGCGAAAATCAACATGCTGGTGGTCCGCCAATATCCGTTACAACTTCGGAAACATCGATAAAGTTCACAGTAAGTAATGCAAAACAGAAGAGTCACTGTAAGGGAAATAGTTGAGAAAACTGGCTTTTCATATTACTCTCTGCACAGCATATTAAGAGATCATCTGGACATGAAAAAATTATCTGCAAGATGGGTTCCGCGGATGTTAACCCAAACGCAAAAACAATTCCGAGTTGTGATTTGTAAACGCCTGTTAATGAGATGCAGACAGAATCCTCAGAATTTTTTGGACAGATTTGTAACGATGGATGAGACGTGGGTTCATCACTATGATCCAGAAACCAAAATCCTAAGCATGGAGTGGAAGCATCATGGTTCTCCACGTCCTCGAAAATTTAAGGTGTATCCATCAGCTGGAAAAGTAATGGCTTCTATTTTTTGGGATGCCCAGGGAGTTTTTCTAATTGATTTCTTACAAAAAGGAGCTACAATAACGCAATTATTATGCAAATTTAATATCAAAATTGCGAGAAGCTATAAAGGAAAAACGTCGTGGCAAATTGAAGCGTGGTGTGCTGTATCGCCAGGATAATGCACCGACCCACACTTCTTGTGTTGCTATGGCTGCCATAGCCAATGCAGGCTTTGGACTACTTGAACATCCTCCATATTCTCCAGATCTCGCCCCCAGCGATTACAGAGTGTTCCCCAAACTCAAGTAATACCTTCGGGGGAAGAAAAGTGTTGGACGACCGAACATCAGGCTGAGAGATGAGATTAAGAAGCTGGCTTGGGTACAGTAAATGAGAGGCACCGGGGACAGACAGAGATGGCAAGGACATTCATCCAGCAGTGGATTGAAATAGGCCAATCGTGATCGTGATTGTGTGATCAGATCCTTATCTTTTTTCTCTCAATGTTCCGGAGTTCCACATTTTTAGGATTATACAGTATGGCTACTAATTTACAGTACTGAAAAGGTAGGCATACTTTTGCTTAAACCTCTAACAATTGACACTGATATTTGACATAATCATTGACGTTTGGTTTTGGTTAGATGTACTAATATGTTTGCAAATTCGTAAATAATGTTATCTACTGAAGAAAAAGTCTATTTAGTTGAGCACTATTTTCGCTCATACGGTTTAGGTAGGTCCAAGCATAAAATTCGTCTGCCAACAATTTTCGGAGCATTTCAATAAACAGGCACCAAGTAATGCTATTGTACTGAAAATTATAACCAAATTTAGAAGAACTGGAAGTGTGCTACACCAAGGAAAAGGTAAAGCTGGACAAAAAAGTGGATATTAACGAAAATTACGAACGTGTATTCAATCAAGTTATGGACTCACCACGTCGTAGTCAACGGAGACCTGCTGCAAAATTGAATATGAACAGCAGGACTCTTCAAAAGATATTGAAACAACTTAATGCCCGTTCACACATTATTCAGACGACCCAACAATTGAGAATGGGTGATATGCTGCAAGACTTGAATACTGTTCTAGAATCCTTGCTTTGCAATATGATAATTCCAGTTTCTTCAGTAACATCTGGTAGAGTGACGAATGTCATTTTTATTTGTTGGGTCATGTAAATAGGCGTAGCATAGATTTTTAGGTTTCCATGGTTACCAGAAGAGGTGCAAGAAATGCCGTTGCATACTGAAAAAGTGACCGTCTGATGCCCAGTTTCAGTGCGCAGGAATTATTGGGCCCTACTTTATTGAGGAAAACGGACGTCCAGCAACTGTTAATCAAGAGCGCTATATTACTAAAGTTCTCACACCGTTTGTAGATGACCTTCGGAGGTTTTGCAGATCAAGAAATTTGGCAAGATGGGACAACGTGCCACACAGTACAAGCTACAAGAACCTTTCGGCGGGAGACGTTTGGAAACAATGCGATTTCACGTTTCACCAATTTTTCTTTTCCATGTTACTCTCCGGACTTAACATCATTGGATCCATCTGTGTACCAGACTAGCCCATTTGGCAGGTGGGTTGAGGTTTCTTGGGTCCAGTCATTGCGATCGTACCTCACAGTGAAAGGTTTGTCAAAGGAATACTCTGGAAGGCTGTAGTCTGAGCACATTTTTAAGATGGAGTTATCTTCGCCCACTTCCTGTATCCGTTTGTGTCGGCACCGTTCTTGGTTGGTGTTCCAGTTTCCAGTGGTTTTCATTCTGTATGCTCCAATCTGGGCTTTCCCTTTTAGATATATGTCTAGAGGTGTTAGTCCCAAGAGAGCTTCCATAGATGCTGTTGGAGTGCTGTTCATAACTCCACAGATGCACAAACAAGCCAGTCTCTGTATCCTGGATAGTTTTTTAATTACTGTTTTTTGTTCTACCTTTGGCCACCATACCAAGGTGCCATAGGATATCACGGGTCTGACTACTGTTATGTAGTACCAATGAACCATCATTGGTTTCAGTCCCCATGTTTTACCAAACATGCGTCTACCCATCAGAATACACGTTAAAAGCAATCGTAAGTTTATCGACCACATTGCAGCACCGTCAAGCAATTGTCTCCAAGAGGAGCTGGAGATTCGGGAGTTCGAAACGGAAATAATAATCTGACAGACCTTTGCGATGGGATTCTCTCCGGCTGCAATTGCCGTAAGCAGGGGCCGAAGGGCTATGAGGAGGTCAATAAACAAGCGACCACCGAGTAGCTGTCGCAGGAGGTTTGACAGGCAATCGCCGGTGCTATCCCGTCGTGCGGCTCAGACTCGAAGGGGCCACAGTCAGCGGCGTTGACTGGCGGAGCATTGCTCGATTCGCCACCAGGTAGGCAGGGCTGCTGGAACGTTAGGAAGCGAAGGGGTACTGCAGGTACGTAACCACACGGCAAACTGTAGGTAAGCTCCCAGTGGGAATAGTTAAAAGGGCAAGTAGCCATAGAATCGAACTGAATAAGCTTAGAAAAACCACATACCCGTTTTAGATCTTTACGGCTGCACTTCGCCAAAGAAGTGGAAACATGTGCTTGCTAAAGCGAAATCCCCAAACGAGGTTTGGGCTAGGATATTACCGTAAATAACATTCCCGGGGCCTATTCCAGACCATCCGCGGAATCCATAACACACCAAAAGCAACCTCCTACGTAAGATGTGCTCGAATAAATCCAATAAAGTTACGCCTCCAAGACGTGAATTTTCGAGACACCTGACTTTAACAGCACAAAAATGGCGAATGCCAATATGGTTTCTAAAAACTGATAACCAAAAATCAAATTTTTGGAAGGGGTCAGATAATAGTAACTCAATATGCATAAAGTGAAGCCTACACACCGGGGCTCTCAGGCCTGTAATTTTGATCAGATGGCTTACTTAGATTGAAATGTAGTTTTCAGAAGATCTGAATGCTCAGTATTGCTGTAAGAAAAATTAAACTTGAAGAAAGATATGGCAAAAGTTAATTTTAACCAAGATTATGGCAAATAATTAGATAAATAGCTGTAAATGATTTTTGAACCGTAACAATTAATCGAATGACCTATACATCGTCCGATTCAGTAAGGTATCTTTTGTGCTTAGTGTGAGTATCCGAATGTGCTTATTTATAGGCTGGTTTGCTGCACCGAAATTCCAATATCAATAATTTAATAGTGTGACAAAGTAATTATGTCTCATAGGTCTTACACGACAGTTAATATCGTCCCTGATGGAAATTGTTTATTTCGCTCTATTTATTTCGATGTTTATGGGAGTGAAGACAACCATCGGCACATTCGCTCAGAAGTTGTTAATACAATTATAAATAATTGGGAGTCGTATGCTGATTTTATTATTGGAGATCCGTCTTATAGATTCGAGTAGTGAGAGACTACGAAGATTTGGTGTCATTAAATGGTGAATATGCAGGACATGTTGGATTGACGTGCATTAGCCGAATATATCCTCATATCACATTTTGCGTTTATCGAACATCTGATTTAATTAATCCTACTGTGTATGGTAATGGTGTACAAAAAATTGATATCGATAGCATGCACTGTGATCCACTGACGTATGTTTTAATTTGGCCGTACGGTGAGACTGGTTGGCATATAGCTATAAATATTCAAGGTAACAGAAAAACAGCTATTAGAAGTAAAGTGACGATGCACATCTGCTATAAAATTGCTGTAAGAGATGATGTACCTGATGGTAATTTTAATTCCGTTATAAGTGCATGTAAATTAACTCAACAATTATTGATCGGTTATTGTTATCGCATGGAAGGAGATCGCCTAAAGTTTATTAGATTTTAACAAAACAAATTAAGAGTGGATACATTTATGTAGGACTCGCAGATGCTTTACATACTAAAGCACAAAATGAAAATGTGTCGGTTGGAAAAATGGTAATTTTACCATTATCTTTTACTGGAAGTCCCCGGGATATGATGCAAAACTATCAAGACGCTATGGCTATAGTAAGAAAGGTTAGAAAACAGGATCTATTTATTACTTTCACATGTAATGCATCATGGCTTAAAATTACAAGTAATATTCACTCATATGAAACATCAAATAATAGACCTGACGTTATAGCCGGTGTTTTTAATGCAAAAGTAATAAGAATAAAGTATTCGGTGATGTAAAAGTCTTCATTTATACTGTTGAATTTCAATTTCCACTTATTAGTCACTCTTAAGGATAATATTGTAAATTTCGTGAAGATTGAAGATATTAATAAAGTTGTATCAGCTGAAATTCCTGATCCTAACGATGATGTTAGCCTATTTAATTTAGTTAAAAATCACATGGTTACATGGACCTTGCCGAACTTTAAATCCGTCTTGCATTTGCAAGGATAATGGGCATTGTAAGAGAGACGTTCCAAAACAATCTAAAGTAAATAAAGAAAATGTCAACGGTTATCCAATCTACATAAAAAGAAATAATGGCAGCACAATTACCAAAACCGTAAATGGAAGGACCGTTGATGTTGATAATCGTTACATTGTTCCATATAATCCATTTCTTTTAAAATGTTTTGGAGCACATATAACTGTTGAGATATGTTCAAGTGCCATACTGTCAAATATATTCACTTATAATACCATGCCTAGCCAAAACTATGTCGAATATTTTTGCTGTGGTATCACGAATGTCCATTGCGCTTAGGTTCGATTAGGACGAGTGCGCTAGCACGAGTCCTAATTCTAAGCGTAATGGACATGATAGTGATACCTACCACCGCAAAAATATACTAGGGAGGCTTTGTTTCGCTCGGAAATTAAAAATTCGGCTTTAATGGGTTGGTTTGACATTAATAAATGTCCAGAAACCGCAAGTTCCCACAAATATCCTTAGACATCTCTGTAATATATTTGGAGTAATAACAAATGGAAAAGAAGACAGCGATATAGCAAAGTCATTGGTAGAATGTATAACGTGGCCTCCTCTGATTCAGAGCGCTACAATTTGAGATTATTACTACTGCATGTTGTAGGGGCCAAAACTTTTGATGACGTTAAAACATTATAAAGGTGTAATTTACTCGATATTTAAAGAAGCAGCACTGCATGGCGGTTTGCTACAAGATGACTCCGAGTGGTTCCGCTGTCGACAGGAAGCATGCGTATTTCAAATGCCTCCTCAATTAAGACAACTCTTTGCATATATTTGCGTTTTCCAAAATCCTACTAATGCCCTTTATTTATGGGAAACGTTTAGAAAAGAAATGAGTGAAGATTACCTCCGTAGCAATAACGAAAATATTTCATATGAAATGGCACTACTTGATATTTCCGCTACTTTGAAATTGCACGGGCATTCTCTTTCTTCTATCAGTTTACCACCAACGAGTTCGATCAATCACACTAATTTTGGCGATACTGTTTCCGATTTAGCAGTTGGACAACTGCTTCACGATATGATGCACGAAACTAACGCTGAGCAGCCATGAAAGTCATGAACGCAGTTCAATTAGGTAACAACACAAGTAATGCTTATTTTATTGACGGTCCTGGTCGTACGGGAAAACATATGTTTTTTCAATGTCTTATTAGTAACTGCGCGCGACTAGGATATAGCGTTACACCCGTAGCTTGGATCGGTATAGCGGTTGTGGTTACCTGGTGGACGGACAGTTCATAGTCGTTTTAAACTTTCTTTAAATTTGCGCGAATCCTGGTGGACGGACAGTTCATAGTCGTTTTAAACTTTCTTTAAATTTACGCGAATCATCTGTGTCCTCTTTGAAATCCAATAGTACAGAAGCATCGACAATACGCATGGCAAAACTTATAATATGGGACGAGGCACCAATGGCAACGGTATATGCGATGATGTGTGTGAATAGGCATTTACAGTACATCATGCAAAATGACATACCATTTGGTGGAAAAGTCATTGTTTTAGGAGAAGATTTTAGACAGGTTTTACCAGTAGTTCGACATGAATAACGCCAATCAACGATTCAACAATGCATTAAAAATTGTTCCCCGTGGCTTTTAAGATCTTAAAACTGTTTAGAAACATGCGTGCCAATGAAAGTCAAATTGAGTTTCCTACATTTCTCTTGCAAATTAGAAATGGAGAATATCCAAAGAATATAGGTGAAGAGGATACAATTAAAATACCATCTGAACTATTTGCCAAAGAGGACATCATTACAGAAATATTTGGTAATAGTTTGTCAACTCTTGAGAACACCCTAATAAGTATCTCAAAATTCTCAATTGTAGCGTCAAAAAATGAACATTGAGATGAAATTAACCACAAAATGATACCTATCTCTCTTACCTGGTATGAAAAACAATAATTGAGTTTGAATACAATTGTATCAGATACTGACAACGACCTTTTACAATTTCCAACAGAATTTTTAGATTCGGTATATTTTAGTGGAATACCTCTACATTGCTTACCATTAAAATAGGGGCAATTGTTATTCTCTTCAGAAATTTGAATGTGTGTGCTGGTTTAATAAATGGGACAAAATTAATGGTACGCAATTTATACGAGAATTGTTTAGATTTGGAAGTCTTAAGTGGACAAGCTATAGGCAGAAGAGTATTGTTATCGCGTATTGATTTAACACCTTCTGATATTACATTACATTTTTGCTTTCAGAGAAGACAGTTTCCTGTACTCGTAGCATTTGCGATGACAATTAATAAATCGCAAGGACAAACTCTGGATAAAGTAGGAATATATTTACCACAACCAGTATTTAGCCATGGTCAACTATATGTAGCCATGTCACGTGTTCGTAGTTTTGAAAACTTAAAAATTATAATTTTACCTAATGGATCGTGCCACACGTTAAACATTGTCTACAAAGAAGTTTTATTATTTACTCTGGTTTTATCCGCTTGATGATAATATTTAAATGGCAGTTGCTCTCAAGACAAATACTTGTTAGAACAGTGATTTCACAAAATGCAGTATCAGTACAATAAGGACATATTGTCTTGAATTTACATAAGGGTTCACCTGAGAGGAAATTCCAAGGCCGAATAGTTTTCGAAACTTCATTTGAAACTCGGCAGCGAATATTTACCTGGAAAGGACGGAAAAGTAGACCTATTCCAAAACCTATGTCAAGCCACGACAGATATCGTCAGCCTCACTAACATAATATATTCTGACATCGAGAACATAACAGCAAAACTTATGTCCTGGCTTCGAAAAAGGGCAATTATCACTCTGAAGAATGATAAGGCACTAGAAATCAACACACTCCTCAGAGCCTTTCATTCTGAAGAAAAGATCTATCAGTCGATTAACACTGTGGTGGATGCAGATGACACTACCAGTTCAGTTTCTCCACACTCTCGAACCTCCCGGATTTCTTCCAAATTGCCTGATTTTGAAAGTTAGAGCACCCATTATACTTCTGAGAAACGTGAAGACTCCCAAACTTGACTGCAGGTGAAAGTTCCACATCGTAACGTCATTGACGCCACTATTTTCGTAGGTTTTGGAGAAGGGGAGAAAGTCTTCATTCCACGAATACCCCTTATTCCTGCAGACTATTCTTTCCAATTTAAAAGACTGTTATTTCCCGTCAAAACCTGCTTCGTGGTGATGATCAACAAGGTCGCTGAAACAGGCTGGGGTCGACTTGAGGGAAGACTGTTTTTCTCGCGATCAAAATTTATCTAGACTGTTTAGGGGTCAGTTCTCCAAACAACTTAGTGGTGCTCAAACCAGAAGGAAAAACATCCAGCATCATCTACAAAGAAGTACTTTTACCCTCTATTTGACGGGATTGCCTTTTACTTCACAGATCGTTACATAATAGAATCTGGGGAAGACATATTCTTTATTTTAGAAATCGTCCAGAAAAAATGGCTGACGCTAACGTCATATGGAAAGGCGTTACTGTGTCCAGAACCGATCATAATGGGGACGAAACGGCAGAACGTGAGGTCATTATTGATGTCTCCAAAAAAGAACGACTCAGTCTTATTGAATACTTAGGCGTCGTCAGATGTACAGAGTATATAAGGTTTTGTGAAATCGAAGAAACTCTTAGTCCCACCGTTGACACCTTTATGCTGAAATGCCAAAATTAAATTTGGCCCTGTAGCTGCCAAAAGCGATTTGGCTGGGACTATCACCTTGTACAGATAAAATCATTATCAACAGTTGCTAATTTTTTACAGAAAGAAAAATATAAAGTATGTATAAAAATGAATTCATGAAATGTTTTATGTGTAAGAGGTTATTCTTTATGTGCCCACGTGGTTTTGTTACAAATGAAATTATTTTGTACTAACGGTTTTTTTTTGCAGTAGTGATTTAGGAAACTCTGAGGAATCATAAATTGAGTACTTAATTGTAGTGCATTTTGTAAGTAAATAAATAAATAAATAACATATTTTGCAGATTTTTATATAACTTAAAAACAGGTCGAAGTAATGCCTTGAAATTTTAACTTTTTAATATGCTTTAAAACAGGGCAGAATCCTTAAAAAAGTGTTGTGTGCTGAAGGGGCCTTACTAGTTACATATTATTTTAAGTAAAAAAAGTTTGAAATTTTTAGCACTATAAATTAATAGCCATACTGTATTTTATTTCCTTCTGTACGTTGGTTTGGATTTTACATCATTTGTTACTTCCCTCGTCTAAAAGACTAAGAAAGTACGAGTACCTTCCGAGGTTTCTTCAGATCTTCACATTGCAAGGTCCCTAGATGACGAAAATTTCGTCTGTCTGTTTATCTGTTGCCGGTATAACTCAAAAACTACTTATTGGAGAAAAACGGTACTTTAAGCTTGGTACTGACTTGAGCATTTTTACGCGCACACACGTTCGTGTGCGTAAAAATGCTCAAGTCAGTACCCAGCTTTACATACGGATTATATACCTTCCTGGCGTAAAGCCGAGAAAATTTTCGCAAAATATATACAGAGTGGACAACCTAAAAAATAAAGTTCTGCCTATTTTCTCTTTAACTCAAGAACTGTTACTTAAATGACTGTAATATTTTGCACAGAGCTCAGATTTTTACTCTAGATGAAAATAGGAATATTTCTGACCCAGCATATACAGGGTGAGTATTATAAAATATAAACATTGTTTATTTTTGCTTCAACAGAGAAATAGATAAAAGTAATAATTTGACATTAGCTCGGGCTTTATCCTAGGCGAAAATGAGATCCAAAAGATACATAGTAAATGTTATAAAAGAGACAAAAAGGGGTAACAAAAAAGTACATTGTCGCTAATGTAGCTGCACTGCAGAGATCTGAAGGGTGCTGCGTGGCCGTATGCGACGAACGGTCGAGTTACTGCCAAGCGTTGAAATCGTATTCGCAGACGCTGAAATTCGAATCCCACAGCCGGTAATGTTTTTTATTTCAAAACTTATGTAATTTGCATTACCAAGTCTATTTCTTCTTCTTACCCTTATTATAGGTAAGTAGCTTGTTTTAACAACAAACTGGTTCTATGAGCCCTCATTGCCCTTAAACCGGTCAGGAGGTGGCTAGCCTTGCCCGTCGTACGTGAGGAAGAGTTTTCTTATTAGGGTTAACGACTACCACCGGTGTTAGCGTGGTAGCTGGGGAACATAGGATTTTTAAACTTTAGAGTCGCCGGGATTCAAACCCGGGCCTGCCGCCTGAGATGCGAGCATTTGCTCACTCGGCCATTCGCATTACCAAGTGTTTTCGTTTACTGTTTCAGTTTTGTCAGGAACGTCAACATATTTTGACACCTTGTTTCATTGGATTATTAATATTATTTAGTATTATAACGTTCACTTGCGAGGCAATTTCTGAGTAAAAAACTTTATAGATTTTTGGGATATGTTTTAGTTTTGAGTGTTCTTGTTTTGAGTATTTGGGTTGGTTATTTTGACCTTATAATTGTAGGTAGAAATTGGAGTGAATGATTTTGGAAAGGTGGTCTTCTGTTTTCGGGTAAATACCAATTTAATCAAGAGCACGGCATGAATTTTCCATTCAGCAGCGAATACCAGTTTTGGTGTATACCAATCTCTCTGATTCCTTGGCCTTTTATATAAATTTTGGGTGAATTGTTTCCTGTATTTTGTTGCCACATTATTTTTGTGTATGTTGGGTTGTCTACTCTTCTACTAAATATTCAGACTTTTGAGTATCCTTGAGCATAACTTTGCTAATTATCAATTTACAATTAGTATATTCTTTCTAAAAATTGACAGTTTACAGTGTGAGCTACTCCTTTTTGTGATTCTGGAAAATTGGTTTTTTAGATTGATTCTGTTGCCACAGGACGCACTTTTGGGGATATTTTGTTAAAATCTTTAGAACCGCACTTATCCCATAAAATGGTTCACAATTCAGTTTTTTTACCATTTGCTGTTCTGACTGGTTAAACCAGAATCTCACAATACTTAAAGAGCAACTAACGTCTGAGTTATGAAACTATTTATCCATTTTACGAATTGTTTGACGTGCTACTGAATGCAGTTACCTTCGCGTTCCTTTCAAGTGTTTTTTAAAGTTATCGTCAAGTTATTTTTCAAATAAGTCTTCGAGTAAGGTGTTATCGTAAACCTACCAAAGTATTAGTGGAGGTATTCTTAACACCTTTTGTCAGCTTTAGTGCACCTAATACTTTGTGGAAAACTTTTGCCACTGCATTACACCGAATGTACTCTCCTGGCCTACAGCACACTTGCCTAGATCGTACGAGAGAGTTCTTCGGCTTCGGATGTGTGATCAGCATACAATTACTTGTTTGCTGACGTTAGCTTCTTTTAGTTAAAATAAATTGATAAGAATAGCTGTCTTTGAACAGGTGGCTGCGGAGATTGTCGCAAAGCTTTTTCGGCTCTATGTTTGCACTCTTTGTTTTTTGTTAATTACGAGTATGCGTTAAGGTACTTCTGCATAAGTAAATCTACGGGTTTTTAATGTGTTAATTAATATTTTTGGAGTATTCAGTCTTTCATAATTATTATTATTGAATGTTTGGTCGCATATTTGTTATTATATGAATTATATAATTAGTATTATTGAATTATAAAGATTTAAAAATAAACAACTTGCTTTTATAATTTTTTAATTTTTTATAGTTTGGAGTTCATCTTTCGACCCGTAAGTTTTCTGGTTTGGACTGCCTCAAATCAGTGGCGTATCCAGACACACCTTTGCTTAAGAATCAGCTGGCACATTTGCTAAACATAATTGGGAAATCTCGAAATACAGTACACCTTTTAAGAATAGTTTATTGTTAAGTTCGGGCACTTTATTCCATGTAGGAACATGGCCTGAGACACGGAGAGTCAGCTTCGCCAAAATATCTCTTTCCGAAACTCAGTCATCTGGCACACCGTTAACGGCGTACTGGGTGATGTGGATCACGCCTTCGACGACTGCCTTACTTTCCTTACTTCCACAACTGTGGTTTCGATATCCAATTTTTAAAGCGACTGAGTGGGCCGCCCGCCAGTTGCCACATGTGGGGATTGAACCCAGTATCGTGGCACCGCAGCCTGACGCCCTAACCGCACGGCCACGCTGGCGACATAGTTTATTGTTATGAATCCCAGGTGTAGCAAAGTGCATCATCAGAAATAATTGAAAAAGTCAAAAACTAAAAAAAGGGTAATATAAAATGAGTCTTATTATTACCAAATAACTCGTTTTTATACAATTACAGTTATCAAAAGTTGAATGGTGAAAAAGACCAATGGAAACTTATTACAACAGTTCAGCCGAGAAGAAAAATTATTTTAGGTAGCCTAAGATATTTCATAACAACATTTTTAGAAGTTGAATTTATATATAAGTAGTTAGTTATTTTTAATAGTTATTTACTATGCAATTAGTGATGTGAATATTACCCACTAGAGAACAATTTAGTTCACGAGGCCGTAGGCAGTTAAACAAGTAAACTGGGCTATTACTAGCTTATTTGTATCATAACCCACGTTGCCATTAACATCGTGGGTTATTTAGCTGGTTTATCTAATAACCCACGTTACCCTTAAGACCGTGGGTTATAGTAAATAACCCGCAGGTGACTTCTAAGTATGTAACTCATTCCCGTGGCTTATAAGTACTTTAGCTCACTCCTAATTAATTCGTCACTTTCGCTTTTTACAACTGTCAATACAAAATGTATGCTTTTTTGATATTTATTGAGATGTTGTATAAAATTTTGTATGGCACGCGTGTCTTATTACAGAATTTAATTTCGCAATTGAACCCGTACATTTACAATCAATCATTTAAAATGTTGAATATTTTGCATTTTGCTTGGTTGCAGAAAAAATACTATTTATTATTCGGATTAAAAGTAGCTCTATTTGACTCGCAATGCAAACATATTTGCTTGTCAAAGTGTCACTTTTAATCCTAATGAAACAATGTACTATTATTTTCAAACGCCATAAAAGTGACATCTCCATCGATCAAGAATAATTGTTCCAACAGCTAGCTTTTATTCCAAAACTAAATGTTTTGTTGTATTTCTTACAAAAGGGCAATAATTTTTGTACAAATATCATGACAAACGCATAAAATCGAAATTAGTTAAATGTAAAAATTACAATTTTGATAGAAAATCAACTTTCTTAACAATAGAACATAAAATTTAACAAATTGTTCATCACTTTGCCTCGTTCCACTATCATACGTACTGATCTATTTATATACTAAAGCAACCATTTGTTAATCGGAACTCCGTAACAATCAGGTTAAAATAATATTTTCAAGTTAAACTGGAAATACATTGAAATCGCTATTGATGAAATTCAAATATACAGTTATTAACTAGCGTTCTGCACCCAAATTGGGCGCGAAATAATTCATTTAATGCAATTTATTCAAGAGTGATCCATTTTGTGTGTCGAGTGAATTTTGAGGTTAGCTATTCCACATAAAAACAGTCACTTATAAAAATACTACTGGCTTACTTGCGTCGCCCTGAGTCGATTGCCACCAAAATCAACCAATTCGACCCACGGGTTCGCTCTCAAAGTGGCGTCAAGCAAGCAAGCAATGAAAATTATTATGTCGGATACACTTATCGCTGTGTTTTTATATAATTTTTACAGGTTTTTGCTGAAACTATTGTTACATCTGCGGCAACCTGTTCACTCGAAATATAATGACCCAAACATATATTATCAGTTCCTTTTATGTGACCGCTACGTTTTTTGTAGCGGGAGCCGAAATGAAAAGCCGTTAATACCTTTGTGTGGCCTCAAAACATCGAGATACAAGCTGGAAAATCGGATGTCACTGTTTAGAAGACATCTGAAAATTTCCCAAGGGTCGATGCACAACATAAAAGATGTATTTTTACAATCTCTGGAATACTAATGTCTTTCCTATTACTTTTTACTTCTTATCGCATTTAATAAGGCATTTGTGTTTCACTGCATCTCTTTACAGTGTCTTAATACCTTATGATAACATAATTAATCATGAAAGATACTTAAAGGCCATTCAGTAAACATAAAAACATTTAATTTTTTTTGAAGTTGGCATATGCATACAATTTTTGTACTAGGGATTCTGTATTTTGTTTTGCAAAGGTTTCCACACCTGCATAAAATCTCGTTTCAATTTCAAGATGACAATCAATGACAATTAATATTCTCATTATTTCAGTGTCAAAGTAGATATTTTTCGAGAAATTCTTGACTGAACTTTTATAAAATGTCATAAAAATACCTATTAATAGACACTACGTCAATAGTATCCAACAGAGTATTTGTATAATATCCTTAAAAGTAATTGCTTCTAACATTTATGACAGATACTAAGTAAATGCCACACCATTAACCTATTTGTTTTAGTAACTTTTTCGAAGTAAATTCTTAGTCCAAGATGAATTTTAGAATTACACTCACGAAATTATGGAAATCATAGGCCATTTTTGTGTTTTTATGTTTACTGAACAGACTATATATTCACTATTTCAATATTATTAGTATAAATCAACAAAAAAATACTATTTTTGCAGCCAATAGCTTTTATTAAATGATTCTGTTATGAAGGCGTTCTTGGTGTTTATTAGATATAAATCCCGACCAACTTTGTGATCCCATTGTAATATCGAGCAGCATCCGTGGTTTCGGCCACCTCTGAAGTTTCAGTATCAATTTCGCTTCGATCCAACCTTATAGATTTTGTGTATATTAATTTCAATTTCAAGATGTTCTTTCTCCTGAACAATTTTTCTAAAGTTAATAAACACGCCTTATAGTTGTAAGAAAGTAAAAATCTGTAAAGGGCTTTATTTACAACTTCTCTCGAAGGTAGACGTTGTTACACTAAACAATTTTAAAAATCAAAGGAAACTAGGGGTAACAATATCTGCAAGTTCGTAATAATACTGACACAATAATAGGAAGCACTTGATAATGCGAATTACATCAATCTTGAAATTAAAAAAATATTACTAGCGGTAGATTAAAACTCCAGCGCGAATTTAATTTCAATGTTTGGCAGTAGCCCGCAAGCAAATCGCCCGTTTGTTGCATTCGGCCACCAAAAACCCTTCGCATCAGTGGGGTGTAGCTGTCTTAAATACAACGCATTTATTTTTATCTTTTTGTCTCTTTTACAATATTTACCTTGCATCTGTTGAATCTTATTTTTGTTAACGGCAAAGCCGGAGCTATGTGTCAATTATTACTTTTATCTATTTCTCAGTTAAAGCAAAAATAAACAAAATCTTATTTTTTAATGTGCTCACCTTGTATTATATTTTCAACCTTTTTTCTAGGTTTTATGCCAGGTAGACCTATATCTGCATGCAAAATATAGTTTTCTTCATGAGTTATATCGACAACAGACATACAGACAGACAAAATCGAGAAAACATGTTTTTTGTTATCTAGGATCTGTGAAACGTGAAGATCTGAAGAAATTTCGGAAGGAGGTTTTTTCAAGATTATAATACTTCCTTCGTCTTTTAGACGAGGAAAGTAAAAACTAACTGCTATTGGCACAAAATCCTAATTCTTTAAAATGTTAACTATTACAGCACTGGTAGCTAATTTGATTAACCATTATATGTTTCAAATCAGAATAAAAAAAAACATTATGGAGGCAAGGGAATATGTAAGCATGCTCTTTTAAGTTTTCTGATTAGAATTTAAATAATTATACAAAAAAAGTTGTGCTCAAACTGCCATCTTGGAAAATGCGGTTAAGCATGTAACTATCTCATTCCTATTTGTTAAGCAACGCTGAAGGCAGAAAATTACATCGAATTATTTATTCTCCCCCTTCTGTAGAAAGGTACAACTCGGTGGGGAAAGGTGTAAAAGAAAAGTCTAGCAACATTTTTATTTTTCAACGTCCCGTATAACCTCCTCAAGTTTGGCACCATGTTTTTGAAACTGTATATGTGAAACACATGAGAAATGTCACAAAGCTATATAAACCAAAATGGAAGAAAAACTCTCAGACAAAGGAAACGATGTTCTTAATTTAAAATTTTTTATAACTGTGTAGGAGGGGGAAAATTAAGCTGAGCCCCAGTGTTACTGATAGTACTTACAACCGTATTTAGTTAGTTATAGCAGAAGCTATACATACATAAGATTTTTGGCTCAATGTTCTATGTGCTACTTGCTTCTTAAACACGGATTGGCTGCTAAAAATTACATGAACCAACCATTAGGTGGTACTTATTGTAATTACGAACCTTCATTTGACGAAAACTGTTATGAATAAGTGCGTAAGAGACACTCGGCGGCGGAGTTTTTGAACTGGCACATGGAATTAAAAAAATGAAAATACATAGCCACTTTATTTCTTACTTACTTTTTGTATAAATAATTAAAAAATCTGTAAAAGGCTTTATACCCAGAACTTTCCTCGTTGACATTGACACTAAATAATTTCAAAAATCAAATTACGCTAGGAGTAAAAATATCTTCATGCATTTAATTTTATATAAATTTTGTTCATATATTGGGAAAAATCAATTGTGCTTGAATAGAAATAAGCGAACCAATGTATTCTGTTTAATGTGCTTTTCTATCATGAAAAATCAAAAAGGAAAACGTTATCTACCATTATTATTACAATTCAACAAAGCTTCTTATAACTTCCAGTAACAGTATCCATAACAATTTTATGTGGTTGTTTTCAAGATGAAAATTATGCGGTTAATTTTATTCAAAAATATGATCTCTTTGATGGGTCCGAGTAAAACACATGTTTAATGTTATTGGTTAAAATTACTTTATCAAAAATATTTTCTATATTTTTCGTATGCAGGAAGCACTAGAGATTGCCTACTAGCAACCTACTTCTACTTGTAACTTAGTACTTTGCGCCTTACATGTAATTCAAAGCATTCCCAATAAGGGTAAACTCAGACACCACTCGTCCATTAAAGTGCTCCCATTGATTGTTCCTGTTTCTATTCTGAAACACATTTAGATGTTTACGTGAAACCTTAGAAGATAATCACAATAACAGTTTTTAGAGCTACGCAGGAGTAGAAAGCGAAACCCTCATATTTTGTGTCGCCGCTGCACAAACATTCCCGCGGAAACGTACAAACTGGAGCATATTCTTCTCACAAAACGTATTTAACTTATTTATAGCAACATCTCAATTCTTCTCTTCGTATTGTTCACAGCTTGAATAAAACGTATGCATTTACTAATGTGGAAAAAAACAAGAGGGTATTTCTAAGAAAAATTATCGGAAACAACCAATCCTGTTAAGAACAAGAAGTGTAGCTTGTTTAGATTTTTTCGAATTTGTTCTCGAAACAGGGGCATTCAGAAATGTGTAGCGGTGACCGGAATGGTTTTATTACTCATTGATAATTCAGCTATTCTTAGTGCTTTGTTTATTTTTATTCATAGTGCAATATTATAACCACACCGCTATAGGTACTTCTAAAACATACGTGTAATTGCTAACCTTTTTTAATCAACTTTGTTACTTAGGTTATACAGGGTGTCCCATAAAGTTCTCTACATATGGAAAACTTTCTTATTTATCTATTTATAGAAAAAGGAATGATTCATAAAAAGTTCTGCATTACCCAAAATCCAAAATGCGTTCATAAAAGTCAAAAATAATCTGATATTATACAGGATGAATCAAAAATCAAAAAATTATTCTGAAGACCACAACAATTATTACTTAGAAAAGTCATTATAGTTTCTGTATTAAGTAGTTTAAGTGATTTTCCAACGACCTGCTGCTTCTCTGAATGGAATTTATATAAATTGATTCTCTGAATTGAATTGATGTCACACATTATTTTGTAAAATAAATTAATTATAAGAATCCGCCTTTTCATAATTATGCATAACTTTTTATTTTGAATAACACTTCTAAGTAGCATTTTCTGTTATCTTTAAAAATAAGGGTACTTTACTCTTAAACTGAATCATTATTTTTTTTATACATCCTGTATAATATCAGATAATTTTGGAATTTTATGGTTTTAGGGTAATGCAGAGCTTTTTATGAAGAATGACTTTTTCTATAAATAGATGAATAAGAAAGTTTTCCATATGTAGAGAACTTTATGAGAAACCATGTACTACATTTACACAATCTTGGATAGTTTTCTTGCAACTGCTGTCTTTTGTAACAATATTGCTTGGTTGTAATTTATGTTATGTATTTATACTTTGTTTTCTTGCACAACTTTTAAGTATGCTATAGAATTAGTATTTCCTTAT
This sequence comes from Agriotes lineatus, assembly GCA_940337035.1. Lineage (NCBI taxonomy): Eukaryota > Metazoa > Arthropoda > Insecta > Coleoptera > Elateridae > Agriotes > Agriotes lineatus. The sequence goes on from OW679194.1 coordinate 177,343,974, forward strand.
AAATAACTAGACTTGACCCATGCGTACCATGTGACCTATGTGAAATGAAAATTAGTTGCAATATATCTATTTATAGTCGAACTATATTTCTTTTTAAATTATCAATTTATTAAATATTCTAGGGAGCTATGACTCCTTGCTTTTATTTTGTTATTTGGAATTAACTTCTAACACAACAATATCTGGTACTAAATTATATATTCTGCCTTAATTTGTAATTTTGCAACTGAGAATTTATTTATGGAAAAGTATAATTAGTTGCAATTAGTTTGCTAGTCTCATGTTAGAAGGCACAGATGACTGCAACTAATGCTAACTTCACACCGTACATAGACAGATCTGTGTGTTTATATTATTTATCCAGCTTTGCTTCATAATGTCATCTTTAATTATTAGAAACAGGTTATTAAAGTAGTTTTTTAAAACTGTAAAATAAAAAGTGTGTTTCTCTAGCTGTTTAAAAACTTTAATTCTTAAATAATCTCAGTGTTGCCAAGACTACAACACAATTATGGCGATGTGATTGTCGTCAAAAATGTACAGAATGTCGAACTTTTGTTTTAATGTTATCCTCAAAACTGAAAATTGTATAAGGCAAAATTGGATAAAACGTTGTATTACACTAGCGGTTAAAATAAATAAAATTTAACTGGCGTATTTTAGTACTCTGGCGCCAAGAATAATACACTCATTAAACCGTTATTTTAATAATATTTTACCAATCAAATCTACTCCTAGCATGCGATTTGTTTGACTGTCTCTTTCTACTGTTTTTTTGCGATGTTATTGGTTCCTAGAGCTTCGCATCGTCCCCACGTTATTTTTTAAATTTATTACTAGTACTAAAAACTTAATAAAATAAACCATTGAATATATTTCTAATGCAAATGATCTACAACTTGTATTAATTTAATAGATTGATTTTGCAATAGTCTGCTCACTGGTAGAGTATAAGACATTTTAGAAGTAGAGAAGCGTTAATCTAGCTCATTGCATGCATCTTAAATCTAATGAAACTTTGATTCGGTTTTTTGTTTTAACCTAAACCTTTATGGGAAATAAAAACTTTTATATGAAGGAAGTTTTTCAAGCCCACTTAATTTGCCGCAATAAAACCTTACACAGGTAAACTTCTTTATTACCTACTTGCAGTAAATAAACTTCTCTTAATCGTTTTCAGAACATAAATGGCTAGTTTGAGGTCCGCACAAGTTTTAACTGTCGAAAGACTTCAGTAGGTAATTTAATGGTTTCTTGAAGTACAAGAAAGGATCTTAGTTAACCATCCGTAGATTTATACCAATTTTCAAAATAATCAATAATACCCAATTAAATTTTAAGTTTTATTTTGATTAACAGCTACCTACCTACTTAAATATAATGCAAATTTCCTCTGTCCTCTAATCGCGACTTCAAGATGGACACCAGCTTTTTCAAATTCATCACTTCAGAAAAAATGATGGTACAACACACGCAACGATATTTATTGAAGTCACTATTAGTTAATTGAAAGTATTATCTTTAAATCAACAAGACAGAAAATGATTATTGGAATATTTCTGTAATTATCGGCTCTGGTGTGCGCTATTCAGTTACATACTTCGTGAAACATTACTAGGTGAGCAACTCAGCATAATACAATACAAACACTTGTACCAGAACTAACTATATGCAAAGCATTAAATAAGCAAATACATAGAACAATCACCTAGTATGCGTGCCACAAACATTTGCATTGCAGACAAACATTACCTGTCAACCGTTTCCAATTCCATTAGACACGAAGCGTATATGTATAATACATAATTTACAATTCCTTTTCGATGTTATCATATTTTTAGTTTTATTCAAGTTCAAAACAGTGAGAGCACAGTAATGAAATTAATAAACTCATTATTAATTAATACTTTTAGGTAAACCCTGATGTAAATTCCAATTAATCTATTATTATGCAAAATGCCTCTTAAACTTGTGACAATTATTTTATTCAGAACCATTGTGCAAATGGAGTATTATATCCTTGGGTTTTGTTTATTTTCAATAGAAAAAAATATTATTGCAGCAATGAACTCAATTCTACTAATCTTGTTATGACTTGTAGGTTTTTCTGAATTACAGTTAACTAAGGAGAGCTGATATCTCAATGGAAGAGAATTAAAACCACTCAATGTTAGATTCATATCGGCCATATCTGAATTCGGATTAATTGCACGACGAACTAATGAGTCAAGATGCTTAAGTGTACTAGAATTTCCAGTGCTTGGAAAATATAATTTGTGAAAAACTACAAACATATTTAAGAAAATAAAGATATTTCGAACTGTTAACCTGAAATATATTATTACAAACATTTTCTAACTTCAATCCTATTGAGTGAATTTTCAAGGGTAATACCACAAAAGGTGAAAATTTTTTGAGAATTTTTTCGTTTGCATGCAAATTATTGCGTTTAAATTTCTCGAAACCAAAACTGCGTTAAAAATTCTGCGAGACCGCAGGTCGAGTGGAATTTGAGCAGTTTTTGTTGAGAGAAATTTGCAATAATTTGCATCTTTACGAAAAAAATTCTCTTACAAAATTTTGCCTTGAGTGGTATTTGACAAGATTATTCAATAATATGGGTAGATGACTTTTATCGTGTTCGACAGCACACATTTTTAACATTTTCCATTATTAAATCAATACTGGAACTTCCAACACGATTATTATGAGTTTTTAGAACGACGCTGATTTGCAAACTTCACTTTGACGTTTTGGTGAAATGTCAGTCAAAGGCTACTCACTAAATTGAAATCATTGAAACCAATCGGGCTCGCGTGAAAACACTGTGACATTAAGGTGTTTTCAATGACAGTCAATTATGATTGGCCGTAAAAGAATATTTGCATGGACACCACCAGGGAGAAGGAAGAAAGTACGACCACGCAAGTCCTGGAATGAAGGAATTAGGAAATCCATAAATAAAAGGGACTTAGAAGAGAATCTAGCATACGATCGTGAGGCATGGAGGATGGCTGTGGGGATGCAACATTAGTTGTCTAATAATTATTGTACTTTGAATATATTGTACACTTGCGATCATTGAAAATGAACAGGGTTATGCATTTCAAATTGACTTAACCGACGTTTTTGCAATTGCGTGCAACGTTATCTTATTATTACGATGGGTAGAGAGTTAGAACAACACGATTCTACTTTAGAGACAAGTGGAATTCAGAAAACGTAATCAACTACAGTAATGTTGGTTGCATAGCCCTGTTCATTTTCAATGATTCTTTGTGTACATAATTAACCCACACATATATATATATATATATATATATATATATATATATATATATACACGCCCGGCTACCAATACCAAGCCCAGTAAGGTCTGCAGGCACCAAGAAGCCCGGGCTTTCCTTTATAGCTACAGCCGTGTATTTCACATTATTTTAAACGATAATTACCTATAAGGGGAGGCACCCTGAGAGGGGTAAATTATTTTAAGATACAGTTGAATATCTATCATACAGCTTCTAAAAAGCCAAACTTGTTCGTCGTACTATACGAAGCCAATTTGTATCTTTGCATATGTAACGCGAATACTACGAATCCCAGCGCTGTTGCCTAATTATACGCATGCGACGTGATGATTTAGTAAATAATAAACTTGCAGCTGGGATGGTTTGTGATTCATGAATTTAGACGGGCATATGAAAATATTGCAAATATCGCAGTTTTGATCAGTGCGTTGTGTGTGCATGTGCTTCTCTGCAAAATGGATCGAACCAAATTCATAATTACTCTAGCCGAGCAGAACCAAACAGGTGAGTGAATAAATATTTAATCTTAACTAACATTTTACGCAGAGCATCTACGTAACATACGCAAAACGTGATATTATTTTCACATCAATATCAACCTAAGATCACACAGAATGGCGTGCATTGACGTAGCATCAAACAAGAGTTTAAAAACAGATAAAAACGTGAGATGCCTAAGAATTTCCTGTTCCTATTTAAAATTTTAACAGTTCGTAATATTAGTTAAAATATAATGTAACGAAGTATTTATATTTATTTAATGTTTTTCTTAAAAAGCACATCCACTAGCACATTTAAGTTGTAGACACAGTAGTAATATATTTCTACATCTCTTATAATATAGAGAAATAAAATTATTCAGTTGCAGTACAGTAGTAATATCGTAAGCAAGTATGGCCTACTTTGGGTATTTTTTTATATAAAAAGTTCCAAAATGTTAGTGTAAGGTTGCTATCATAAGGCATTTCAGCGCTAATTTCAAATATCTGAAAATATGCTGGGTGTTCGATTTAAAAAGCCAAAGTCATGTATCACTACGCAAGAATTGGAGGACGTGATTTAAATTGTTTTTGGAAATTTATAGATTGTATACTGTTATTTCAAACAAAAAGTGTTTTTCTATATTATTAACGAAGTTATGATCTTGCTTGCCATTTACAAACACCCTCTATACATAAAACTAAACAGAAGATCTCTATAAAAATACTTCTATCGTAATTAATTTGCGTTACGATAATTAAGTAAAAAACTAGTACAATTATTGTGATAATTATAGTACAATTCAAAATTTACCAGAGGCAACACTAATCACTTACGCTGTCGTAGCCTCAAACAACACGCGCTTCAGCTACTGGTTTCAATTATTGGATGTCATAAAATAAACTGATACAAAATCTGCGTGTCTTTCGTACCTACATACACAAATTGATGACCAACAATATACTACTTCCTATATGTTATATTAGGTAATGGTTTGGTTGTTCAGTTATTTAGTTCTGGATTCTGACACTCAGTAAATTCCCTAGCAAAAAAATCGATGCTTGCAATTTCGTATGATAATTTCTAAAAATTAATCTCGTAATTTTTTAAGGCGCAAAGTAAATGTTAGCGTAGAAATACCATTTACAAATTGTACGGAAATATTTAATGCACTTTCGACATTAAAGTGCTAATCGGACTATTTTTGCACTAACCTTTAACTGTAAAAAATAAGACAAAAGGCATTTTTGCAGGACATGTTACAGACGTAGGAAATATGTCTGTTGTTTCTAATCGTCTTACAACCTCACCTGCAGAATCGACTCATTATGACTTGGTAGAAAGTGACGGCTCAATAGTTGCAGTAGGTTTTTTTAACATTACTCTGATTCAAATGATACAATTTACTCATTTTAATGTACTAAATAGGAGAGTGATGTAAATAGTTTTCAAGACTTTGAAGATTCTGGTAGCGAATACCTTCCCTCAGATGCTGAACGGCCATCTTCTCCTGAAAATTCGGCCTTTTCGGATCAAGAATCTAATGACATACCATATACAAAACAGGCATGTAACTATTACCACGTTTTTGATTTTATAATAAGTGTGAAATTTTAATAGATTTCTATGAGCGAAGACAATTTAAATTGTATTTCCGCCATCGAAGAATTACAAAATGAAGAAAGGAGTTCTACTTCTGGAAATAGCATTCCTTTAATAAATAACGATTCAAATCCGATAGAAAATGCTTCATCACTAGCTACCGTGAGAATTAGTTATTTTGTGCTTATTCTTACGTTTAAACTCGTTTGTTTCAGTGTTCAGGAGGGTCGAGTGTGACGAATTTTGAACAGATTTACGTTGATCAAAATAATACTAAGCAAATTGCGAATACTACGGTAGATTATTCGTTTTTGTGTGAAATTTAATGTATTGAGTGGATTACTTTTGTAGGGAAAAAGAAAAGATTATATTAAAAATTCGTCTGCTAGAGAGAGGCCAACAATATGTCCTATATGCTTTGATGATGTTACCACTCATTTCACAAGGCATCTTTTTCGCCATCACAAAAAAAATAAGGAAGTACTATTACTTAAGAGTTTAAAACCGCGCAGTAAAGAACGATTGGCTTTAATAGCTTCATTACGAAAACTAGGATATTTCCATTTAAAAAATGAAAAAGGAGTTTTGAATCCCGTTAGAAACTCAAATGATCCAACTGTCGACCATTTTGTCTGTACATTCTGCTTGGGTTATTACAGTAAAAAACTTTTATATAAACACGTCAAAACGTGTAAAGCGCGCCCTGCAGACCTCACAAATCCCGGAAAACATTGTTTATCCAGGTCTCAAACTTTTTCAGCATCGATAGTTTTCAAAAATCATGATTTTCTAAAACAATCCCGATTAAAAAGAGAGGTGTTTGATTTAATGCGTCCAGATGATATCAGCTCAGTGGCGAAAAACGATCCGATAATTTGCTTGTATGGAGAAGCGCTTTTGAATAAACACAAACGGCAGCAAATTGCCAATGTTGTTTCAAATAAATTGAGAGAAATGGGTAGAATTTTGATAGCTCTGAGATCACTAGACAACCAGATTAATGGACTATTTGATGCCCTGAAACCAGAAATTTTCAGATTATTTGTTGCAGCAGCAAAACTCGTCAGCGGCTATGATATTGAAACAAAAACTTTCAGAGCGCCGTCACTTGCCCTGCATATGGGCACAAATCTGAAAACTCTGTGCGATGTTGCTCTAAAGCTAGTAATAGAAAAAAGGAATATTCCAAACATTATATGGGACGACTCAACCGAGAAAAAAAGAGAAATAAAGGAATTGAAAAAGTTGATAGAAGGTCACTGGTGTAGCGAGATGTCAAGTCTCGCTTTAAAGGATCTAAAAGAAAAGAACTGGATTAAACCAATAGCATTGCCTTCGACAAGTGACATTTTAGCTCTCCAGACTTACATAAATATTCTCGCAGATAATGCATATTGCAATCTAAACAGTGGACATCCGAAAATTAAAGAAAATTATAGGATTTTGACTCAATGCGTTCTGGCCCTAACAGTAATGTTTAACCGAAAGCGCGTAGGTGATGTTCAATATTTAAAAATCGACACATACACCTCATCCGCTAGAAATTCCAAAAATGATGAGGCTTTTATAAAATCTCTTACACCAGTGGAAAAAATGTTAACAGAAAAATTTAAGAGAGTGATTACTGGTGGAAAGCGCTCAAGACCTGTTCCTATTTTATTTTCCAATAGACTACAAAAATTTATATCCATTTTGCTTGAAATTAGAAGTACTACCTTCGTAGTGCCGAAGGAAAATCCATATTTATTTGCTAATCCAGATTCCCAAGACAGATGGATGAATGGAGCGTCTATAATGCGAAAATTTGCTTTGAAGTGTGGTGCCAAAAATGCAACGCATTTAACTTCAACCAGGTTTAGAAAACATATTGCCACCACATTACAATTGATGGATATGGAGGGACATGAAATTGAACAAGTTGCGACCTTCATGGGTCATACAAAGAAAACCCATGAAGAATTCTATAGGTATGTTAATTAGTGGAATCCGTCTTCCATACGCTGATTATTTTCTTTAGGTTACCGCAGGATATATATCAAACGGCAAAAGTAGCCAAGATCCTATTACTACTGGAAAAAGGAAAAGGAGAACAATTTAAGGGAAAAAGTTTGAACGAGATCGAACTGGAGCGAGAAGTCTATTACAGTTCCGATTCAGAAAGCAGTGATGAAGAAGTTGAATCCGTTCCACTTTCGGAACGAGTCCTAAATCGGGTAGCGTCTTTATCCCGAAACAAAACTGAAACGAACAGGAACATAGAAGAAAAACTGAGAAGAAAAGAAGCTGCTGATGAAAGCAGTATATTACTGTCTAATAATGTAAAAGAAGGGACTTCTAAAGACAAAGGAGTAGATTCAGAAGAAAATCAGTACGGTAGATATAATGAAAACGTTACAGAGAGAAAAAGTAAAAGTGAAAAGCAGATACAAAGTAATAAAGCGAAAGCAATGGTTGTGAAAAACAATGGTATATATATATTTTTTAATTATACTTATTATGTTCAAATTATATTTGCATTTCAGTATCCGGGAGACATCAATGGTCAGAAGCCGAAAAGAAAATAGTTCTAAACC
>OW679194.1:177352036-177410526 GCA_940337035.1 Agriotes lineatus
ACAAAAGAGTAAAAATGTTTCGACCATTACACCGTGCTCTTCAAGAGACTCGCGCGCCGGACTTTTCCCGAAGAGACGCGGTAGCGAATATGGAATTTCGCTGTACTTATATCCTCTGCGGAGATTCGGTTAAGATCGAGCATTCTGCAGAGCTGCAGATGTGGCGGCTTCAAACCCCAGCGGGGATAATTTTTTTTTTAAATTTGAAAATGTATTTAATTTATTGGAAACGTGACGGTATTTGTACTCTTAACTTAATTTGATTTTTAAAATTATTTAGTGCCAGAATGTTGACGAGGGATGTTCTGGGTAAAGCCTTTTACAGATTTTTTAAGTGGCATGTTTCACAATGACAGAAACCTGAACTGACAGATTGTTCATTTAGTGACCAAAACTAGAGTTCCTAAATATTATAAGAGTTAAGACAAGTCGGGAATAGATGCTGATTGGTTGTGATCCACTGCGCATGCGCAGTTTCGTCTGAAATTGCCCCAGATTTATGTTCTATAGTTACTGTAGAAACCAGTTCTGAGAATGACACATTTGAAAAATTTTTATTTGCTTTAGGTCTAACACATTGATACAAATGTATTAATATGTGTTCCATTTCTACCTGACAATAGTTCTTTAAATAGCATATCTTGCAGAGTTGTAAGTATGTATATGGAATTTACTTAAAAATTACTTACCTAAATAATTATTTTTCTACAGTTTTTGAAATACGGGTTGTTGCATTTTTCGCTTCAAAAGTAGATTCGAACGGGGCTTTATATTCATTGACACAGATTCCCAAAAACGAGAAGCAAAGAGCTGAATAGTTCAAAAATATAAACTGAACACTCACAAGCAGAACCAGACTGGGTGGGAAAAAGTGAGTCTGGGTGGCAAACGAAAACTAAAATCCGATGCTGTACCTACTGCGTTTACGTTGTCTCAACTCTTTCTCAAATATTACTTATACAGGATCCGTAGTAGATACCTACCAGTGTAGTTTTCATAAAATATTTAAATTAACCTTTTTTTGACATTGTCAAAGTGACAAGTAATTAAATTTATAGGTGACACATACTAAGAAAGACAACTCTTTCCTTGTATGCTATCATTTATTTTTGGAACAGTAATGGCGGCTGACATTTGGGTTGTCTCAACTCTGGTACTATATAGGAACTCTAACCAAAACTAGTAATGTTTTGTTAAAGGTTGGAGCAGCCATCTTGCCAGATTATGGTAGGCCATTCCAAAGGTCACTTTATAGGTTCAATATCATGGCCTGGAACAATATAGACCGCCTTGGTATTTCGCTTTGTTTCATTCCTTGGTATATTTTCTTTCTCATTACCGGATAATAAGTTTCTTAGACATTTATTCAAATTCCATGTAATTCTATGTTATGTCCGTAACAGGTTATTTTAACGTTAACATTTAGTCAGTAACAAAACGGCTTTTGTTAAATCCGCAAATTTCCCAATTATTTTATCTTCGTATGTCTGCAAAATATTTCGATTGGCTATTGCTAAAATATTATCTTATCTCCTTTTTACTTCCCTCGTCTGAAAGATGAAGGAATTATCAAGATCACGAAAAAATCACATTCCGAGATTTCTTCAGATCTTCACGTTTCAGGCTCCCTAGATGATGAAAAGAGGTTTTTTCAATTCCGCTTGTCTGGTTGTTGGCGGTATAACTCAAAATCTATTTGTTGGAGGAAGACGATGTTTTGCATACACATTATATAATTATACCTGGCATGAAACTGAGAAAATGTTTTTTTAGTTTTGCTTAAACTGAAGAATAAATAAAAGTAATAATTTGCACATAGCTCAGGCTGTATCCTTGATAAAAACGTGACCCAATATATATAGGATAAGTGTTGTACGAGACAAAAAGGTGAAGAGAATAAGTGAATTATGTTGAACTTTTTAGGCTGGGAGCCGCATAAATGAGAAAATCTTTGCTCAAGACTCTGTGTGGCATTATAGTCAGGAATCAGGGCCATAAATTCGATCATGAAATGTGCACTTGAAGATATCGTTTTAAAAAATGTACACTATTTGGAACTATCTTGTAGATCTAAACGTGGAGGGTTCCATTCTTTTTGCGATTGCAAAAAACCAGAATAAATATTTTCGAAATTCCTTTATTACTGAAAATTGAGGAATTTTATGCATACATCGCATTCAAAATACTAGTTTTGAATATTTCGCAATGATTCTTAAACTAGTGTAAAGCCTATTCTTTCTAGAGTTAGATGATATCAAATTAATCTCAAAATTATTTTTAACAACTGCTACAGAAATTGTTTAAACAAAGCGTACGAGGAATGTGCAGTATAAATTTCAGCATCCAGGTATTTTGAAAACTATTGCACATAATTGCATACATCCAGCGTATGAAATGTGTAAAAAAGAATGAAGACATTTTTAGTAAAAGAATTATCTGTATTGATTTATTGTTGTAAAAAATATAATTTATTTTTCGCTACGTGATTTGGTTGAAACGTGTGTCGCACCTCGTTTCGACATGCAGGTTAAATATGCCCGGCGCGAAAAGGTTAAGCCAGCTGCAACGCAAGGTGCTCGGTGGGCTTGCAACGATTATTTCTAACAGTTTTCATTTTGTTTCAGCTGTCATAAATGTTTCATATTCGTCACTACTATAGGTACAGTTCTACGTTTTCTAGATCTTGCTCTTTCGTCAAGATTCATTAAAAGCACACTTAGTGCTCTGGTATCTTCTCCGATTGATTTACCATCTTTACAAATCAGGACACTTTGCTAATTTTCCATCTTTCTATTTTCTATTTCTTGGTAAAAAAACTGGTTCTTTCTCTCATAAGATTTCTTCTAGATTCAGTAACGTTTTCAAAATATCCTCTTCTTTCCCTCATGTAAATACGTTTTGTGTTTCTCTGTTGTTCTCTATATTTTTCAAGATCTCATTGTAGGTATACCAGATTGTAACATTTTCTCTTTTGCTTTTTGTTTTTAGAGTCTACTCTCTTTACAGCCATTGCTAAATCAGGTTTCTCCCTTCTGTCTTTTTTTGTATCCTATACTTTGTTCTGTTGGGATTTTGTTTTTGTCCTAAACTTTCCAACTCTCTGAAATTGTGATAATTACCCTTTTTTATAGATTTTTCTTCCTGCCTTATACGGCGGTTGGAGTTAAACAAAGACTAAAAAGATCTTTCACAATGTAGGTCAATCAAAAGTTGATTTAGTTATTTAAGTTGCTTGGATTATAAAAATACAGCTAAAGAGAATAATTCAATCTCGTTTGAAGACAATAAACACTAGAGGATCTAAAATAATGTATACATTTTGTGTTATTGATTATTTATTATGTTTATTATGTAAAAGTAACTATTCAATTCTCTTCAACACAAATTTGTACGAATTTTTATTTGTAACACGTTACATAACAGTATAGCTTTTACTATAACAAAGAAAAACACGCAAGTGCATCTTCATTACAGCCATAAAAAGCTTGAAATAATGGGCATTTATCTCTAAACAGTAATTCGATGTTTTTCCGTTCTACAGTGAGGGCGTTAAGTGAGATCATGACTTAAGGTCACTATCAATAGTGACCTTATCATGACTAATTATTGCAGTGCACCGTTTTATTAAAAATTTCCTGTATATGGTGTTGTTTTTACTAAACTGTGCTCGAATAGTGCGTATCACCCCGCACCATACGAGCCAGTGTCTGCTTCTTATTAGCCTTACTGCACAAAACAGAGACCTAGAATGACCTCTGCAACTCCTATAAAAACACCCGTAGGTAGGGAAAACAATATCTTACCACAATCAATCCCAAGAGGATTCTTTGCAAACGCCTTTAAAACTTTTATAAATACACCAATCACTCAATCAAACCCAAAAAAAAAAACAAGCTATCCTATTTAATACTGTTGAAGGTATACCCCTGTGTGATTACGTATTTGCAGTAGGAACAACAATGGGTCCCAAAAATAAAACCTTTTATTCAAGGATCTCCAATAACAGAATCTACATATACTTTGCCAACCAAATTTTAGTTGAAGTATTATGACTAAGTATGGTTTTATAAAAATAAATGACACAATTATTCAAGCCCGTAAATTACTTACCCCTGAGCAGAAACTCGTTTTGTGAAACGTACGTCCAACAATGCCGAAAACGTAAATTAGTTTTTCCTATGGCATAGCTTAAAGTTGGCATGTAGGATAAAAATTACAGTCATATTTTCAGCTTGCGCAGCTTCGGACACTTTTTTAATTAATTTCGAAAACACGCAATATCGCATCTTTATATATCAACCGACGCCATGTCTTGCTACATATAAAGTAAGGAAGACCACACAGCAAACCAATGCCCAAACAAATCCAGGTCGCAAACTACAAACCCACCGATTGCAACCAAACCAACTACCCTCCTTTACTCCAAATCACAAGAAAAAGAAAAAGAAAGTCCTTCATCAAAAGAAACACAAACCCAATAGTCAGTCTTACCCGAAGTTCCTCATTTGCAATTTATTCGCCAAGTATGCTAAAACAAAAATCCCCCCCCCCCCCCCCCCCCCCGCTCAACAAACGATACACTTAGATACACTCAATATTGGAATGCAACTAGCATGTCAGCCAACGAAAATAAATGAAATCAAGCTTGGGTTTGAAATATTTGTTGTATGAATAATATGTTGGTGGCACTGTAGGTATGTCAAATTCGAGTTTAGCAGGTTAGGCTTTCTATCAGTTTTGACACAGACTGACGCAAAACCTAACCTGCTAACCTCGAATTTGACATATTATTCCTACACCAAATATTTCAAAGGCAAGCTTGATTTCATTTTCGTTTGCTCGCGTGTTACAAACAATTAAAGAAACCATGCAAACCAATTCAGAACAGTATCCAATGGTCTTCACTAATCTCAAACGCTTGGTAGAAAACTGTCAAGAAAATCCTGATTCTTTAGGGGTAGCAAGAGAGTACACAGATAATATCGATTCACTGATACACATGCTAAACAGTATCTTCCCGAACCTAAAAGATAGTGAAATTAAATTCAGGATAATCAGAATAATTAAAAAAATCTCAGTTACTCAGCGAAAAATCCAAAAAGGATGCAGACACTTCCGATTTAGAATACTAAACTTAAAACTTCCAGCTATATTTCACATATGACTACCACAACTACTATTCTCTAATGGAACATAAATAGCTACAAATCCCATTTGGAGCAGTACAAGATCTTAATATCAAAACAGCAACCCATATGTATATGTCTGCAAGTAACCTATTTTAATAATTAGACGTAATAACAATAAAAGGCTTTCAAATATACCTTAAAGATAGAGAAGCAGATGCCCACGGCGGAGTCGCAATAGTGGTGCATAGCCGAGTACGCGCTTACGGCAAGTAGACCGAACTCAATAAACCGAAAGCAGTTGACCGAACTCAATTGACCGAATAGCAATAGACCGAAACCTCACTAGACCGAAGCAGCAATAGACCGAAAATCATTTGGTCGAAAATATATTACGTTTACATTTATTAACATTAATAGCATCAACTTCCCTTCACACTTTATTCAGGCTTAGGACGGGCAACATAAACTGGTGGCGTGTTTAGAAGTTTTTTTTTGTTTTTGATTCTATTTTAACTTTAGTCTAGTAAATCATACAATACTTAACAGATGTATCCTACCCAATTACATATCTACTAATATTAAAAATTAAAATTATGCGCAATCCCACGTAAATAATCGACTATGTTTCCTTGAATATCTAAGTTACTGACAGGGCGCTTTGACGTTTTTTTTTTGTTTTTTTTTTGTTTTTGATTCTATTTTAACTTTATTCTAGTAAATCATACAATACTTAACAGATATATCCTACCCAATTACATATCTACTAATATTAAAAATTAAAATTATGCGCATTCCCACGTAAATAATCGACTATGTTTCCTGTAATAGTGTGTAAATATTTCTATTGATTCTATTGTTAATAAATGTAATTTTTCGAGATATTTAATGTGCACATTTACCGAATGTGTACTTTAACCGTAACATATTTTCGACCAAGTGATTTTCGGTCTATTGCTGCTTCGGTCTAGTGACGTTTCGGTCTATTGCTTTTCGGTCAATTGAGTTCGGTCAACTGCCTTTCGGTCTATTGAGTTCGGTCTATTTACCTAGAACCCCGAGTACGCTCAGAAGGAATTCAGATTACAAGCGAATTAGAAGAGGTAGCAGTGAAACTAGATCTAACCAGAAAACAAATAACATTATGTAACGTCTATTTTTCACCATCTAAAGATATCTCCCAGCAACAACTTGAAAGTATAGTTCAACAACTACCATCAGCGTTTTTAATATGCGGTGACTTCAATAGAATCATAGAACGCGACGACATAATGCTATTAAACAGCGGATCCCCTACATATTTCTTTCCAGGTACAGGCAACTTTTTAACTATTGACCTAACCCTAACTGACCCTGTAAAGGCAGCTACAATAAATAGGAAAGTACTTAAATACCTTGACGATAGTGACCACTTTCCAATCTCACCAATTTCACTGCCTAACACATTATCTCCAAAAATCACCCCAGTACCCAAATGGAAATTAAACTAAGCATATGTGTTCTACAGTCATAAATACGGATGATCCAAATACGCTCGTAAAAAACTTCACATCAATTATCATTCATGCAGCAGAGCAATCAATAGGTAAGAAATCCAACCAACCGACACATCAAGTTGTTCTTTGGTGAAATCCTGAATGTGCGAAAACCATTAAAGTAAGTAAAAAAAATCTGGAAAAGGCTTTACCCAGAACTTCTCTCGTCGACATTGTGACACTAAATAATTTTAAAAATCAAATTAAGTTAGGAGTAAAAATATCTTCACGTATCTAATAAATTAAATACATTTTCAAATAAAAAAAAATGTATCCCGCTGGGGTTTGAAGCCGCCGCATCTGCAGAGCGATCGTAACCGCACCCCTGCATAGAAATCGCATCTGCATCGATAAGCCAACTACGCTAACGAGCCTCTTCGAAATAAGTCCGGCCCACGCCTCTCTTGAACAGAAGAGTGTTATTGTTGAAACGTTTTTACTCTTTTGTGACATTATCCTGTATCGGTCAAGTCTTATTTTCGGCAAATGTAAAGCCTGGCCTATGTGAAAATAATTACTTTCTTCTATTTCAAAATTAACTCAAAATAAATAATTTTTTAAGGTGCTCATTCTTGTATATATTTGTATGAAATTGTACCGGTTTCATGCGAGGTAGATATGTAATATGTATGCAAAATATCGTATTCCTCCGACAAATAGTTTTTGAGCTATACTGCCAACAGGCAGACAGGCAGACGGAATTAAGAGAACCTCTTTTTCTGGGACCTTGAAACGTGAAGATCTGAAGAAATCTCGGTAGGTGATTTTTTCGTGATTACAATACTTCCTTTGTCTTTCAGACGAGGGGGAGTAAACCATTAAATTATTATTATTATTATTATTATTGCAAAGATTAGTGCTGACGTGTAAACACCTATTAAGCACCAAATACAGATACAAATACACCCATACAGTAAATAACATATAGTTATATATATTTACATAAGTTTACATATGTATAGTGCGGTAAATGTAGTAATCCCAAAACTAAAAATAATAAAAGAAAAGAAAATATAAATTATTACAAAATACACGAGAACTTAATCAACTTCAAGAAGTGCCAATCCGTAACTATCAAGAAAAGTAAAAAGCAATCATGGGAAAAGTATGTATCTTTCTTGAACAGTAACACACGAATTAAGGAAGTCTGAATCAAAATTCGAAGAGTTAAAGGTGTAAATATACAAAATGTCTTAGCCTCCTTAACAGAAAATAATATACACTACACCACACCAGCAGATATTGCAAATATACTCGCACAATACTTTCACTGTAACGTCAACAATAACTTTGATAGCTCTAACACCATCAACAACTCGCCTGATACAGAACTAATCAAATTAAACAAAAACCAGTCCAAAGTTGTAGCTATCAACCTCCATTACACCATATGGGAATAGATTTATGCTTAAAAGAGTGTAAAGCCAAGCTCAGGGATCGACGACATTCCATAAGAAATGCGCCTGCACTTATCCAAAAATAGTAAAGAACACCTACAAAAGTCTACAATCAGCTTTGCAAAACAAGTATTTCTCTGGTGAATGGTACGAAGCGATTATCGTACCATTTCTGAAACCAAATAAAACGAAAACTGACCCGACAAGCTGTAGACCAATCGCCCTTACATCATGTGTCTGCAAAACATTAGAAAAAATCTGGCGTGATACACGCACAGAACTTCCTTTTACAGTGATCTTATAATTAGCCAAAAATTTGATTTCAAATCATTTGTCAAAAATTTTCAAAAATTACAAATTTTACAAAAACGGTACAAAATAGAGTGTTAGTTCAAGAGACAAAATTTTTACTAGAATTTTAAGCTGAATTCCAAAATGCAATAACATACCGGGTGTTCTATTTAAAATAGGAGTCAATAAAAAAAATAGAGAAAATAAAAGAAACCCATTTTAGAAGTACTCAACTGGAAAATCACCTATCTCACATCGATACACATTAAAAATGTAATAAAAATGTAAAGTTAAAAAAAATCGTTAGAGCCGTTTTTGAAAAAATCGAAAAAAACTGAAAAATCACTGGAGTAAACACCTACTTCCGGTTATGCGATTTTCTTCAAAAGCTTGCTGTCGCATCTACATAGTACACAAAACTTATATATGAAGTTTCAACGCCATACCTCTTTCCGTTTTTGAGATATTCTGTTCACAGGCACACAGACAGACAGACAGACACACAGACAGACAGACCAATGAAAAAAATATATGTTTTTTGGGATCAGGGGACTCTAAAACGTGAAGATCTGTTGAAAACTCAATTTCGATTTTTTGGGGTGAATCCAATACTTCCTTTATTGTAAAAGGAAGTAAAAATTGATAAGTCAAAGGTTAATTTGTTTTTTAGAATCAAATAAACTACTGAACGATCACTAAAGCGGTTTCAGACGATGGGGACGATCAACAACGGATCAGCTGGTCTGTCTGGAAGCAGAAATACATAACGCAAACGAAACAGCATCTAATATCTACATTTTTTCCATAAGCAATTCGAAAGGTACAGCATAGCGGGTAATATTTTGAATTTTATCAAACACTTTTTGACAAAGCTCTTGTACCGAGTCCGAATTGGGAATATTTTGTCAAACAAACAAATGGCGTCCCACAGAGCTCGATACACAGTGTTACTCTTTTCCTGATATCCTTAAACGAAATAGCAAAATTCATAACGTCTCCAGTAAAAATCTCAGTGTATACAGATGATATTGCAATTTACTGCAAAGGGAAAAACATTATCATACATAGAACAAGCCTTACAATTCGCCTGGCAAAATGGATCACGAATACTGGGCTCCGATTTTCCAATTTCAAATCTCGGTGCCATACACTTCTGCAGGTTATGGGGCATCCACGTGGATCCTACCTTAACAATTAATAGAAAACACTACCATTGAGAATTTTTTTGGGACCACTAACCGAGCAGAAGCTCATTCATTTACGTCAACTTAAAGTCGAATGTTCCAAAACACCCGTATGCATAGTCGTTCGCCAGCGGATCGCCGGCGACTCGCCGGAGTTTCCTTATGAATAGTATGTTGGCGGCATTGTACGTCTATGTCAAATTCGAGGTTCGCAGGTTAGATTTTGTGTCAGTTTGTGTCAAAACTGACGGAAAACCTAACCTGATAACCTCGAATTTGACATTGACGTACAGTGCCGCCAACATACTATTCATAACGAAACTCCGGCGAGTCGCCGGCGATCTGCTGGCGAACGACTATTCATACAGGTGTAAATCTATTCAAAATACTGTCACAGAATGATTGGGAAGCTGATAGGCTTTACACATTACCTTTTTTTCTGACGTAAAAGAATTCTCTCTTTATTTAACAACTGGACCAAACAAAAAATGTGCTGGTCAGGTCCGCTTTAAGTATGGCTTGTTTTATAATAATGTCGATTGCACTGTGACATTTGTCCAAAATGACATTAAAATAAGACGCAATAACAAGCAAGCGAGCAAGCCTAAAATTTTATTTTAAGCGTTAGGGACTTCTTGGAAGCGGAGAAACGTCAGACTACATAGGTCAAGGATATCTTATTTGAATAATGTACTATTTAGAGCATCCCTTACATTAAAGGTTAGGTATATGTCACATTCTTTCTGAAGTCTACTATTTGTGATATAAATGATCTTTTTGAATTTTACAGAAATATATGACATACGTTTTAAACGCCATGTTTTGTTATTTCTGACGTCACAGAAAAAGGGGTTAAGTTCTCGTCATCGAGCGAAGCACATCGATTCTTGTGCGGTGCTAAACAACTTGTAATTTTTACGTTTTATATAATCAAATCCGAAAAAAATCCGTACGGATCAGTGTGTACATCTTGTAATAATAAGTGTGGCAGATATGACGATTATCTTGAGTGCCAAAACTGCAAAAAAGCATTCCATATAAGTTGCATAGATACATATTAATATAAGTGATTACGAGAGCCTTAAAAGAAACCCTGGTCTAAAGGAGTGGAGATGTAGAGATTGTCTACAATCAACTACAAAAATTAATTCTATTGTTGCCGAGGCCGAGAATTTACAAGTGGAAGATCCTACAGCTGGAGCAGGTCAAGAGGTCGCCGATCAATTTAGTTCAGATATAAGCATTAGAACAACTTTGAATGATATTTTAAATGAACTAAAATTAATACGGCAAGTACAGAATGGTGCAGAAAAATTAATTGGCGCATGCCACGAAAAAATCGACGAATGTAATCTTCGCCTAAAACAAAAAGAGATAACCATTAACTAGTCGTTAAAGAAGATTCAAAAATTGGAGAGTAGAAAATATAATAGGATCGAAAAAGAAAATGAAGAATTAAAATCTCAGTTAAATTATCTCGAGCAGTATACGCGGAAAAATAGCGTCGAAATTCATGGCGTTCCCATAATACGCAACGAAAACTCCATAACAGTAGTTCACGCTGTAGGCACGCACTGCAGTTGGTTTCCAAATAAATCCACGTATGATCGATGCATGTCACAGACTTGGCTCCAGGACGCAACAATCTTCCAAACCCCCCGGACGTATCGATAAGGAAGAATTTTTGCTGTTAAAACGGGTGAAAAGTGGTCTGAGATTAAAGCATATTCCGGAAAACTTTAACTACAAAACCCCAGCAGATATAAATGAACCCGTATTCATCAATGATTCATTAACTAAACAAACTAAGCAATTATTTAGTAAAGCCAGAGAATATAAAAAAAGTAATAACATCAAGTTTTTATGGACGAAAAATGGAAAAATATTCATGCGAGTTAAAGAAGAGAGTAAAATATTTAAAATAAATTCCATAAACGACTTTAAAGATGTCCACTAGTATAAGAGAATATACTCTATATACTAATATACTATCAGAACGCAGGTGGCATTAGAACACAAACAAATGTACTATTTAATAATGCTCTCTCGGAAAACTATGATGTGATTATAATTGTGGAATCATGGTTGAACTCTAACATTTTAGATAGTGAAATCTAAGACAATAGATATACTATCTTTAGAAAAGATAGGAATTATTTTGCTACAAGGACAAGGTTAGGAGGAGCAGTACTTATAGCTTTAAAAAGCAATATTTATGGTGAATGCGTAACTAACTTAGAAACTGAGTTGGAAGATATATGGGTAGTGATAAATAACGGAAATACTAAATTATTTATAGGTGCAATCTATATACCCCCCTCTTCGCGTGCCACTGTTACAATGTATTTTTTGAAAATTTATACGATAAGTTTCAGATTATCACTAGTGGAATGATCCTCCTTGGAGATTTTAATTTACCCAACCTGAATCCTGATCTATCGAATGCATGTACTGCCCTGGAAGATGACATGGTAAATTAAGTTAATTTTTTTGGCCTGACTCAATTTAATAAGGTACGTAATAGTAACAGACGCACTCTCGATCTCGTTTTAGCATCCATAAATATGAGTAACTGGCTGTGAGTCTCCGCTTCTTCAGCAAAGTGGTCATCATCCTTCTCTTGAAATTTATTTTAATTTTGAAGTTATGTTACGTGATGACTTTGCTGGTGAACAATATAATTTCCAAAAACCAAATTTTTATCAACTATACTTGAATCTTAGGGATACAAATTGGAACAGTTTAAATTCATATAAAGATGTAAATGCGATGGTGGAGAAATATAGATTATTTTATATTGCATTAGACAATTGGGTTCCTAAGTCTAAGTCTGTAAAAAAGCAATATCCGCCATGGTTTAATAAAGATATTGTCAAAAAGATACAAATCAAATCTCGGTATCACAAGTTATGGAAAAGGTTTCGTTAACAAAGTTATCATTTAAACTTAAAAAAAAATCAGGAGTCAAATTAAACGAGATATTGATATTGCCTATCGTAACTATCTAAATAAAATTGAACAAAATAAAAATAGTGATCCATCTGCGTTTTGGTCTTTTCTAAAAAACAAAAAGGAAGGTATCGCGTTAAATGTTCCTTTACTAAAATACAATGCAAATTTGCTAAAAACATCGACAGAATCGGCTGAACCATTTGCGGAAAATTTTAGATTGGTATATGCAAAGACGCAACCTAATCTAGATTTTCCATTATCGGAAGAGTCAGTGGGTTCGTTGGATACATTGAGCATTGATACAATCTCTTTTGAAGAAATTTATACAGCTATTAAAAGGCTAAAACCTAAGAGGTCGGTTGGCGTAGATCAAATACCTTCATTTATAATAAAAGCATGTTCAGATAGTTTAGCTTATCCGTTACTATAAATGTTTAATTTGATAATAAAAACATGCCATTATCCTAATTTGTGGAAAACTACTAAAGTGTGTCCTATATTTAAAACAGGTGACAAATCAGATATTAAGAACTACAGGCAAGTTTCTTTGATTTGTTCATGTTCCAAAGTATTTGAGATTATATTACAAAACAGAATTTTTGAACACGTAAAATCAGAGATAACACCACAACAACATGGATTTACGCCAAACAGATCTACGGAAACTAATTTATTACTATTCACTCAAAACGTATCAGAAGTTATGAACGAGAATATTCAAAATGATGTCATATACACCGATTTCGCCAAAGCGTTTGACAAAGTATCTCACGCTTTGTTATTAAAAAAAATGCAAACATTTGGTTTCTCCTTAAAACTTATTCAACTGTTCAGGTCTTATTTAAGTAATAGGAATCAATATGTGGTATTTGGTAATTCTAAATCAGAAGAGGATGTTGTAAGTGTGCCGTAAGGTGCAAATTTAGGCCCTTGCTATTTTGAATTTTCATAAACGATTTGCCAAAATGTATTATTCATTCTGAATGCTTAATGTTCGCAGACAACCTTAAACTGTGGAAGTCAATCCAATCACAGATGATTGTGAGGAATTAAATGATGATTTGAGTAGATTAGTGCAATGAACATTTGAAAACGAATTGCCTCTAAATATCAGCAAATTAATGCGAAACTCGAAGGAATTCCGTAACATTAACACTTTAATAACACTTTATAATTGCTACATTCGTTCTATCATGGAATATACCTCTTTAGTGTGGACACCGTCATATGCTTGCTACATAGACGAAATCGAGAGTATCCAAAAACGGTTTTTAAAAATACTAAGGGCCGGTTCTACCATCCAAGGATAAAGTTATCCCGGGGATAAATACCCTAGAAACGATTATTGTAACAAAGAAAACTATGACAATTATACCTCGGATAGCTTATTCTAATTATATACTTGTATTGTAGAATCGGCCCTTAGTGTTAGAATAACTGGATTTTATCCTTTATTGACATCTTGCACCACATTATTAAGTCGGTATAATATATTGTCTCTCGAAAAAATAAGATTTGTTAAATCGGTAACGTTTATCAAAAACATCATTGACATGAAAATAGATGGCAATTTAGATTTTATTGAAATGTTTAGCTTTGTTTTGCCTAGAGCTGGCAGCAGAAATAATATATTATTTTATCTGCCATTTTCCACAACCAATATTTTGATGCATTCACCATCGCATAAATTAGCGCGACGTTCCAACGCAGTATATGAACATATTGATTTGTTTTCGTCTAGTTTAAAAAGCTATTACAAAAAATGTTTAAAAAGTATCAAGGATGGCCATTTAAAACAATTATTTAGAAGTTAGTTTTTATGACTGACTGGTTTTATTCATTTGTTTTTAATTATTTGTTCATTACATTAATGTTTAGTTTAACAATAATTTGTTTTATTTTTTTTAAATTTCTAGTTATGTTTTTGTTTATGCATTATTTGTTATTAGTTTTACTTTATAATATTATCTTTTTTATTTAGTTTTAATTTCTTCTCTGTAATTGGGTGTATACCTGTTGAGAAGGAGAATTAAACAAATAAATAAATGTGTAGACTGTAGCCACTTACTGATATATTTGTACAGAACATTAATATGATCGAAATTAGATTACGGTAGCATAATCTATGCATCTACACATCCTAAACGCATAAAATTCATTGATGTTCCATAACACTGCACTAAGGCTAGCAATTGGTGCATTTTTCAGTAGCCTCATAGATAGCATATTATGCATATTTCGTGAATTAATACGATCGCGATAATAAATTATCGATTGCGTAGTCTAAATCTTTGCTTGCCAGGTATCTCAATCTGCGATAGGTCAGGGATCTATTAGAAGGAAATACCGTAAGTTCCACATGAGTAGATAAAAAAAAATATGATACGGTAATTATATTCAATTTAATTGTAATCAATGTAACCAGTTGAAAGATTTGTTTCTCAATTTATAGAAATTAGATATTTAAATAGTTTCGTTATTAAATAAAGACTGAAGTTAATAATATGGCCATAGTAGTTTGGATGTAAAATTGGAATATAAAAAAATCAAGAAAATTTATAAATAATAATATTAATAGGCAGCAACTTAATAATGACTGAAAATGTGTTAAATCAAATTTTCGGGAAGAGATTGCTTTTTGATAACTCGTACAAAGAGGTGAATCTGCTTATTCACAAAAACTATGTAGCACACAATATAGATAAGACAAAATGTTAGGTTTCGTAAGGCCTTCAACCAATTTTAATGTAAAATCAATTATAATTAATTTTCTGGTTACTAAAATATTTATGCAACTTAAATAGGTCATAAATCATAACTTATAAAAGCAAACAATTATTGTATCTTTAATTAACAATGAAGTGTAAAAATGATTGTTTAAGCAAACATTTAATATACTTAACTTTGAGCTTGTATAAAGTTCGTGAAATAATATGAATAATTCTAATTATTGAAATCAGTATAATAACAAAGACTTCTTTGCAGTGCTGCCCAGAGTCGAAAGCTCCACGCGACGCCTTGCTGGAGAGCAGCTCAAGATGATGATTTTGGGGACTCTTATTTCTATTATCACGATTAGTTGTTGAACTGGAGCCACGTGCATACGAAAATTATTGCTGCATTTTCTTCGTATAACAATTACAACCAGATATGTAATTAGAATTTGATGCAACACCATAAAAAAACTAAAACAAACGAGTCTTTCTATGTAGATTGGAATTAAATGCGAAAAATAACTTACAGTCTTATGAAACTTCTGTACAAATAATACTGTTTAATTTAGATTAAACAAATGTAAATTTCCAGTCAAAATTTACAAAATATCGTTCACAATTTAAAAGCCAGTTTTGCTTCATAATCAGTGGTTTAAAGACCGCTATCACAACAGTAAGCATATTATATTACTACATGACCTAGAACTTCGAGTTCATCGCACGAACTCGCAGACAACGCGGAACTATAATTGCTTACTACTTATTTTGCAATTTTAGAATCGTTCTAGTGAACTATACCTTTGCACTTTGAAATGTTTTTATTTAGTATCTAAGCAGTTATATTGTATAAAAGCCCATTTATTTTTGTAATAAAATCAATCGACATTTAATGTTGTATTCATGCGCATCGTTGCTGCCCTCTTCTAAGCCATAATTCATAAAACGTGAGGCTGCGTTTTAAGGGCAGCAACATTATCGTCCCTTTAAGTGACATTGACTAAGCTGTCTTAAAACAGGAATGCAGTCTCATTTCTGTGTGCTTAAATATTAGGGACAAAGAACCAGTACAAGTAACAGAAACCTGATCTAGCCTCTAGGCATTTCTGTTCGATACCATAATCCAATTTTCAATTAACCATTAGAATAGTTAATTAAACGAAGTTAAAAATTGTTCCCGACGCTAATTTTAAATCCCCTAAAAAGCGCGCAGCCGTTGTAGAGTGCGGCGTTCGAATGAATCATCCATATGGTCACGAAGATAACATATCGTCCGGTCCCATACATTCGATACGTACAAACCCACATACATACCAGGGATTTGCAAAATATTTTAAGCCACCTAGAACAGTTTTCATTAACGATATACGATAGTCATGACATACACTGCTAACATAACAGCAAATCTTGGTCACTCCACTTTCCCTTAATCAGTTTCACAACCCAATAGAAACAACAGTAACATATCCATTAGTTATATGATTCACAACATCTCGATTGAATTAAACTTGCCATTTCCCAAAATAATGAAAATCAATACTTTAATAGCAATATTCCTTGGAAAAACCTCCTCCCATGACTCCTCCAATTAACCCAACACCCTAAGGAATGTTCCGACGCACTTCAGTATAAACAACTATTTAATGAAATTTACAACAAACAGAGACTATGTGCAGATATACAGTGTGTCCCAGGATTGATGTTACAAGAGGCTAGATGGACTAAAATTTTTTGAATTTTATTTTAAGATTGTGGGATTAGGTCCTGCTTGGTCTGAAGAGAATTTTAAGAAAATCTTCGGTTTTTGAAATGCAAGTCGGCCTTGACAGTGAATGGAAAACTATTTTCTTTTAAGGTAAACTACCCTTTTTGTTCATTATACGGCAAAATTTTACCAAGAAAAGTTGTTCAGAATGATAAATTATGGTCCTATACGGCAATTTTTTTAGGTCTATAAAATAAATTGTATTTATTACAAATTATGGTTTAATCTAATTAGGTAGATCTCCCTGAAATGTTGTATAGGACCATAATTTATCATTCTGAACAACTGTTCTCGGTAAAATTTTGCCGTATCATGAACAAAAAAGTTAGTTTACCAGAAAAGAAAATAATTCTTGCTTCACTGTCAAGGCCGACTTGTTTTTTCAAAAACTGAAATATTCTTAAAATTCTTTTCACACCAAGCAGGAACTAATCCCAGAATCTTAAAATAAAATTCAAAAATTTTTAGTCCATCTCACCTCTTGTAACATCTATCCTGGAACACTCTGTATACGGACCTCAAAAACAGGCGCAGCGGGCATAGACCGACAAATCACCATGATGTACCGTCTTCCTGATATGATAAGCTCCTACAGTGTTTGCTATTCTATGAAGTTTAAAATACATCCAAGGCTCAACTGATACCAAATTCATGATATGTACAGACCCACTTAGTTCTCTATACACTATACAGATCGAGTCAATACATTCGAAAAACCACTAGCTACACAAATCCAAGCAGAACTCCACTAAGCTTCAACAGGATCAGAAATAGCATTTACATGGATATCATCCCACATAGGCATTCCGGGCAACGAAATAGCAGAACTTTCAGCAAAAAGTTCCACCTGAAAACCCTAGTGAACATATCAACCCCCAAGAAGACCTTAAAAATGAAGTGAAACAAAAGATCAAGCAAAGATGGCAAGAGTAATGGCACATGACAACTAGTAATAAACTGAGACAAATCAAAGCTTGCATTATGGTAGAAGAAAAACTCTACTAACCAGAAGAGAAGATATTGTAATAACCAGGTTCCAAATAGACCAGCCATCTTTTCCAAAAGGCACAATCAGAGAAGTATGATTCTTGTCAACTAGTGAATTCTAGGCACATCATAATTGAATTCCTAAAATACACACGATACCGCGACGCACTAGGAATACCCACTTACACTCCAGGAAGGCCTTAGTTCAGATCATTACAAAAAATAACGTGTGAGCAAACGGAAGTGAAATCAAGCTTGGCTTTAAAAATTGAAACATATGTCGATTATTAATTAATATTACAGGTAACAGAAAGTAGATTGAGTTTCAAGGTAGGTAATGAAAGGCGCTGTGATCATATTTGGTGAATTGGCAATATGTGGAAAGTTGTCACACATACAAAGTTTGGTTACATTTTAAATGACAAGTAATCAGTAACGGTGGGTAGAGGGATTTCGTTTGCGCAGTGACTAACGTCATATGACAGATTCTTTGTGTTTTAAAGTGTGAAAATTGCTGTTGCTGGGATAGAAGGTTTAGCAGAGCCTGGTTATTCAACTTAACACCATTATTTCCACAATCCCTTTAACATTCAAGAACTGATAATACACCATACCGCAATGTTGCGTACGACTCTGATTTATTGTGTCATTTAGCTTAAATAAGGTTAACAATTTAATGTCAATATGATAGATGTAAAAAATGTCACCAATACGAAACTTGGAAATTACTAGATTCTAACATTAGTTCCGATGTTCACCGCGTCGCAATCTAGATTCTGTAACCTGTATGTTGATGTTCTAGAATGAAATACACATACATAACCTAAAAATATTATTTGAAAATTAACATAAAAAACCAATACTTAAACACTGCTACATCTGCTACATCAATCATTTCGATCATAAAAAAGTTTTGTTCTTGATTAAACATGTGTAATTTACACTTTGATAATTTAATCAACTTGACACTTCTACTATTATAATAACTGTCATATTTAAATTAAAAACATCAAAAGTAATAACGCACATTACTTAATTTTTTCAAAGGCAAGCTTGATTTAGTTTTCATTTTCTCGCATCTTACTTAATTTCCTCAATGCCACCAAGTTATACAACCAAATAACATGTGAGCAAGCGAAAGTGAAATCAAGCTTCGCTTTGACAATTGAAACATATGTAGATTATTAATTCACATTATGTTAATGTTTTAGAATGAAATTCACATACGTAACCTAAACCATTGCTTAACTGTCACCGACTGTCACGTAAAAATTTTATTTGAAAATTAACATAAAAACTGACACTTAAGGAACGTTACATTTGCAACATCAATAATTACATATTAAGTTATAAAAACTGTTGAAAGTGTTCATTGATTAAACACGTGTAATTTAAAATTTAATAATTTAAACAACTTGATACCAACTGTCCTAATAACTGTCATATTTAAATTAAAAACATTATTAAAGTAATAGAGCGCATAAGTTAATTATTTCTAAGCCAAGCTTGATTTTGATTTAATTTGCTCACATGTTATAGATATGTATTTAACATACCGTACAAACTCTTTA
Organism: Agriotes lineatus; assembly: GCA_940337035.1. Classification (NCBI taxonomy): domain Eukaryota; kingdom Metazoa; phylum Arthropoda; class Insecta; order Coleoptera; family Elateridae; genus Agriotes; species Agriotes lineatus. Next base: position 177,371,556 of record OW679194.1, read on the forward strand.
TACAGGGTTTTGTAAAAATGGCGCATTAACTCCATGTTACACTATTAAGAGGCACTTCATGGGTAGGAAAAATAATTAAAAACTAATCTTTTTGTTATATTTTTGAAGATATAGCGATGTTTTATTAACCTCAAAACTAGCTGAACTGTTGGTTAAATTATTAGAAGCATTTATATTCGTATTATTTTTTTCTACTCAGTAAGTGTTCCTTAACAGCGTTACATGGGGTTAATGCGCCATTTTTGTAACACTCTGTATATACTGTAACTCACTATGTTAATCAATACTAATATAATTACTTCATTGTAGCCGCTAATGACCATGCAGCTGAAGCGCATTGTTTTAATTAGAAAAAGTAAAACAATTTCCCGCCTTTTTGTGTGATTATTAGAGTTACTAGAATATATAATATAATTTTACCCGAAACTCTAAATGTCGGATTCACTCTACGCTGCAGCTAGATCATTAAAACGTAGTGAAGCTTTGGGGAAAAAATAAAAAAAGTTAGAAGAGATTTAAAGCACTTTTAGGAGTTCTCAATCCAAAATGATTGATGAACATTATTCTCTCGCGAACCAACAAAGATTTATTTTTATTGATGGTCAATTGTCGAAAATGCTGATATTATATAACAGCATCCTACTAAAGAAATCTTTCTAAATTTCCTGCATGATAATAGATCACCAGGATTTATATCGCCCTAAACAAGAACTGTTATTATACTGCTTGGCATAAATAACGTAGCATTATTTTAGTGTAAAAATTATAGAAGCAATTTCATGAGTTTCGCAAATCTTGACGTGCTTGAAGTGGGCCTGTGAATCTGTTCTGCATATCAATGAGCACCTAGTTTATAAACACCAGCCTACTTTGCCGCGTCAACAGAAACTACAGTTTTCCTAGGGGGATTTTAACCTTAATTGTTGGCGCCGTAATTGCACTTAACATCAAAGAGAATAGCTAGCTTACGTTGGAGAATTACAGAAGGTTTTTTGTGCCTAGCTACATATACAGGCTGATTTTTTTATCATGTAACAACTTGTAGGCAACCCATTATGCAGACGCATGCATTATGCATGCTTTTGCATAATGGGTTGCCTATAAGTTGTTACATGATAAAAAAATCAGCCTGTATGTTTCATTTACACGTTTTGTTTTCTAGAAGTAGCTTATACGACCCATTCGACAGAAATTTATGAATACATAATATGTACATGCATACGAAAACTAAATAGAAGATATTAAAGTTTGGAATATACTAACAAACTTTTTATTTAATTCGTGTCATGCGATAACAAGTATAATTATTCAAAACGATCTTCAAAGCAATATGACAAAAATAATACAATATTAAGATAGGCTCATGATTACGTGATGCCTTCTGCAGTTTTCCAAGAATTAGTGTGGATATACCTGAAAACTGACATAAATGTGCTTCGTATGAAGTATCGCGGGGGGGGGGGGGCAGAATGAGGCCTACCCAAACATGAGACATGATATTTAAAGTTTACATTTTTAAATTTATATGGGACGGTACGTTGTAAAATTTTCAATTTTGTACTAAATAATAGTAAAGCAGTTCTTTCATGTACGAGATTTGTAATAAAGCCCTAACGTAATGTTTCAAAATTTCAGAATAAATAATAGTGAAATAAAAATTTTGATGAAGCTTGGTTATGCTTTGTGCATCTAAACTGGGTCTTCTGCGTGTATTCAACTTTTTAGTAGAGGTTATTGAACAAAATTGCCTGAGAGGCTGCTTCAGGATTCCGTTACTTTGCCCTGATTCTATCCGTCAAGCACGTAAACAAGACTGTGTTTACGTTTTAAACCAATGTAGTCAAACGGACGACAGTAGAAACACTAACCCCTGGAGCACAGCCTCATGCCCCATTAATATTATGGCTTAGAAGGGGTAGTGAATGAATCAAACATTAAATGCAGATTGGTTTTTATTATAAAAATAAACTGGTATTTATACAAAACTAAAATGCTTCACGAAGTAACAATATCAAAGTTCATAATAGTGTAATAGAACGCGTTTAAAGGTCCGCAAAGACCGCAACTCAGCATGATAAGCTTTTATATTTCCGCATGGGTTTGCAGGCTGAGCGTTGAACTTGGCTTTCTAGGTCGCCGAGTTGCATTGTCACTTAATGTTGGCGAAACAATATTCGTTTAAGATTTCGTAAATGGGAACTGAATTTTGCCTGTTTTAATTCAAGATTAAAACAGATATAAATTACGTATAAACTTGCGAAATTATGAAGTAAAACTGGAGGTTAGAACTGTTTGTTTATGAAATCAGAATTACATTTAGAACTTCTGACTGGCTTCGTAAATTTTGTTATTAAAATTTATGTGTGTTTAAACAAAGTTTAAACATATTGCCAATTTTAGGCTGAAGAAAAAGAAATACTATATTGTTTCTTCCACATTAAGGGTTTTTAGAGGATATTCTTCTACGGCGGACTGGCGTTGTTTGGATTGATGCTTTCCTCGGTTGATCCTTTTCCGAATGTAGTAGAAGGCTCCTATTAGAATAGCCCCTCCCAATAGGCTGCCTGTGATCCCGCTGGATAGATAGGAGTGATGGTGGATGGTTTCCCATGTTACGTCTTTTAGACGCTGTTGATGATTCTTCTGGATAGGTAGTAGCGACGTCGGATGGCTCTCCATGCTACTTCCTTCAGATGATGTTGCAGGTCTAACCGAGAGGGTTGTAAATCCTCGAAGTGGTTCGGTTGCTGCAACACTGGCTCCTTTGCTATTTCTGTAAAAGAGCTTTTGTGTTATTGTGTCGTTGACTATGTTACCAATTGGTTTGGAACATCCTGCCAACGTCCATCGGCTGCCTCTTCCTTTGGAGACGAACATTATATGAGTGCATACGATAATTAATATCACTCTTGCCGAGGTCAGCTGTTTTAGAGGATGCCGCATCGGTATTCCACATTGCGAGTCTTCGGTAACTTCCCTCGCAGACTTTAATAAGCCGTCTTCTTGATACCATCTTCTACGAGGGGCTAAGTGCTTAGCATTGTGTTTATTGTTTCCTGAACTTGTTGCTGTTAGTTCTTGAATCCACCTTCTATTAGGCGTAGAATATTTGGTTTCGGATTTTTCATTTTCTGAATTCCTGGCTGCTGCCATTTCTAGGTTCCACTCTACACCGGGTGCTAAGAACTCGGAGGGTTGCTCGTGTACTGCAATTCTTGCCGCTGTGTCTTGTTGCCACCCTCCACTAGGTGCTAATTGTTTATTGAACTCGGAGGGTTTCTCGATTGCTGCAGTTCCTGCTGCAGCTTCTTGACTCCATTCATCGCTAGGTGCGAAGTGTTTGGTGTCGGATTTTTCTTTTCCTGCATCCCCTGCCGACAAGTCTTGGTGACGTTTTCCACCGGGTGTCAAGTTTTTAATGGAGTCGGAGGGTTTTCCATTTTCTGCAGTTATTGCTGTAACTTCTGGGCTCCGTCCATTACCGAGTGTCAAGTTTTTAGTGGGCTCGGATGTGTTGTTGTTAGCAGCAGTTATTGCTGCAGCTTCTTGGCTCCATCCATCGCTAGGAGCTGCTGTCGAAGCATCTGGAGGAGTTCCAACGATTTTTTCGTGGCCTGCAATTTCTGGACTGCATCCACTGCTTGGAGCTGCTGTAGGAGTTTCAACGATTTGTTCGTGGCCTGCAATTTCCTTTCCTTTCTGTCCATCGACTTTGTGAATGGGAACTTCCTGAATGGGAACTTCTTGGATGCGGACTTCATGAACGAGGATTTCGTGAGTGAGGACTTCGGAGGTTCCATGCACTTGGTGATTTTCTTGTGGATGAGAAGATGCTACCTTTTCACATTCGATGATAACAGGATGTTGAACTTCCGTATTCTTTATATTGGCAGCTGCGATTGCTCGTTCTTCCGCTGTAGGATCGGTTGTTAATATTTTCTTCACCTGCTGGATTGTTTGCTTGTCATTGGTAGGTGAACTTCGGAACTGACCACAGCTTTTGATGTAGTGACCTCCATGATTAAGAGTTTCGGAAGCTTCGATTTTCTGCGGTCTTTCCTGTACTGATTCTGTGAATTTCTTTTCACGTACCTGATATTTTGGGGAAAGTGTTCTTTGTGTGGGTACTTCTTCTGTGTCCCAGAATTTCTGCAACTGATATTCTTCTCCAATTTTGGCAACCATGGTGTTGACTTTAATGCTGTCGTTATGCTGTCTTCCAATGGTTCCAGATAATACCCAACCCAGTTTGGTATTTTGTCCCAAGATGCCATCCTTTGTTCTAGTGATTCCTTCTAGAATTATTTTTGAATATTCTTCGGCGCCTAGAATTATATCTATAGGACCGGGTCGGTTGAAGGTTGGATCGGCGATGAAGGTATTGCTCCAGGAATTGATATTTATGTTTGGGATGGAGGATGAAGGCATGGCTTTGGTAAGTTTAGGTAGTATTAGTAAATTGACAGGTAGGGAAAAGTTACTTGAAAATCTAGGTGTGATCAAACCTGGGATTTTCCATTTGGCAATTTTTGGCTCGCTGTTCCCGATTCCTGTGATTTCAGCTCGAACTTTGGTCCTGGGTAACCCCAATAATTCGGCTGATGCTTCCGTGATAAACGACCCCTGAGACCCGGGATCTATTAATACTCGTAGTAGATGAGTCATTCCGGATGCTGCTTTTACTTGAACCATTGCTGTGGCAAGTAGAACTTGGCTCTCCTGTGCGCCTAAATTGGCGGTGATGATGTCCGACTTCGGCTTCCTTTCTGGAGCGTTGGAAGTCTTCATGGCTGCTACATGAGCTGACGTTCTCATCTTTTGGGCAGGGAGCGGCCTTGATGGTGGCTGCGCCTTATGAAGCAGTGTATGATGCGGGAAGCGACAAATCCTACAATTAAAATAGGCACGGCATGGTATATTTGAATCGTGCCGCAAGCACCGATAGCACAATCGATTGGTTTTTACTGCTTCTAGTTTTTCATGGGTAGATAGCCTCTGGAATTGACTACAGTTGTCGATGTAATGATCTCCATGGCACAGCTTGCAATTTAGGGATGCGGAAGCGTAATTCTTCTGTGGTCTTTCCTGCGTGGGCTTTCGAGCTCCATCTATGGATTCTAGGGATTGGAACCGCATTTGCAGGAAAGCCATTAAATTTTGGTGATCCTGGACTTCATTTGGACATTGAAGCGACTGTTCATATAATTTGTTGGTTTCAGGATCCCATTTTCGAGCGATAGCTCTGTTAATCCACGGACCCCAACTGTCCGTGGAGATGCCTAAATTTTTGATTGCCTCCACACATTCCTTGATGGAGTCGTGCAATCTTTTTAACCCTTGGGCTGACTCTTTGGAGAGGACCGGCAGATCGAATATGGTATCTAGCAATTTAGTTAGAATAAGGCGATTATTTTGATACCTTTGTTGCAGCAGATTCCAGGCGGTGTTGTAGTTTGCTTGGGTAACAGCTAGATGCTGGATCAGTCGGCTTGGCTCTCCCTTAAGATGCGTCTTTAAATATTGCATCTTGATGACATCGTCCATATTCTGGTTGTCATCTACTAATTTGGTGAACAGGTCCTTGAAAGTGGCCCATTCCTCATAATTTCCCTCGTATATGGGAATTTTGACTTGAGGAAGCGAGATGGCTGCTGCTTGCTCGTTCCTTGTCGGCGCTTGCAATAAAATAATTAAATTTCTATACCTGTCTTTCAACGTAGTATATTCAGGACTGAAGTGCATTTGTTCTGAAGCCATGTCGTTTGACATAGCTTCTTCGTCCATCTCGACCACACGATCCCATTTTTCTCTTAATTCCCTTGTCGTGATGGCGGGCCTTCCTAATTCTTATGTTAGTTCGGCGTCGTCCATCGCTTGCTTAAAATTCTGAATCCGAATTTGCAGTTTTCAGATACGAACCTTTTGCTCGGGGTTGACCACCATTTCCTCTTGCGTTCTGCTTACGGAGGGGTTGGAAATTTCCGTTGATTTTGAACAGCTCTGCAAGTAACTTTTTGCTTCGCCGTATATGGCTTTAATTTGGTCGTAATACCCTGTTATAAAATAATTATGAGTTGGAATACTTAGCTGCCCCATTTCTGCATGATTTTTAGTTGCAGTGTTCCTAAGTTCGTCCAGCGTTTTGGTGCGACTGGCGATGTAGGCTTCATTTTTTCGGCTGGCAGGGTCCTTTTTGATGTTGGAAAATATTTGCTTTATCTTCTGTGCGAGCTCTTCTTGGGCGATAGCTAAGTTGTTGAATTCCTCCATGTTGTTGGCCATTTTCTGGGAACTGGGTGGTTGGCAGATGTTGTCTTCTTCTCGGGATGTGTTTTTTCGTTAGTTGGAGACAGATCCGGCTCGAAGGACCATGAACAGAATTGCCTGAGAGGCTGCTTCAGGATTCCGTTACTTTGCGCTGATTCTATCCGTCAAGCACGTAAACAAGACTGTGTTTACGTTTTAAACCAATGTAGTCAATGGTACTTGAACGGACGACAGTAGAAACACTAACCCCTGGAGCACAGCCTCATGCCCCATTAATATTATGGCTTAGAAGGGGTAGTGAATGAATCAAACATTAAATGCAGATTGGTTTTTATTATAAAAATAAACTGGTATTTATTCAAAACTAAAATGCTTAACGAAGTAACAATATCAAAGTTCATAATAGTGTAATAGAACGCGTTTAAAGGTCCGCAAAGACCGCAACTCAGCATGATAAGCTTTTATATTTCCGCATGGGTTTGCAGGCTGAGCGTTGAACTTGGCTTTCTAGGTCGCCGAGTTGCATTTTCGCTTAATGTTGGCGAAACAATATTCGTTTAAGATTTCGTAAATGGGAACTGAATTTTGCCTGTTTTAATTCAAGATTAAAACATATATAAATTACGTATAAACTTGCGAAATTATGAAGTAAAACTGGAGGTTAAAACTGTTTGTTTATGAAATCAGAATTACATTTAGAACTTCTGACTGGCTTCGTAAATTTTGTTATTAAAATTTATGTGTGTTTAAACCAAGTTTAAACATTATAGTATTAAGATTTCGAGGTTATGGATCACGACTAAGCCTATGGCACCGGTACCCCAGAGGCTCCTACGATACGAAAAAATATTTGTGCCAAAAATCAGTACTATATTGGTTGTTTCAAGTTTCCTTTAAAATTAGCTTAATATTACTGGCCCCTTGGCCTCTGCGGAGACTTTTAATCGTTTACTGCTAGAGTACTAAGAAACATTTTAGCAGCGGGTACCTTTGGAACATTTGTGTCAAAATCAGTAGTACCTACATTTACATATTTTTTTCGTTTTTCTTTTGCTTAACATTACTGAGCTCTTGGCCTTTTCTTGCTGGAAAAAATCAGTACGGTGACATCCCAGAGTTTCGAAGAGTTGCCCCTAGAGTACTAAGAACCTTTGAGCCAAAAATCAGTAATATATTATTAAAATTTGTTTTTAAGGTTTATCTTAAAATTTTCATAATATGTCTGGGCTATAAGGATTTAATTTAAAATATGTTTAGCGGTATAGGCCACCGGGTAGTTGAGTGGGTTATCAGTCTGATTAGGAACAAGGAGGACATTGTTTCAAATCTGGCCGTACGTGAGAATTTTCTCGGAGAGGAAATAGATTTGAAGGCATTAATTGAGCGTAATGTAAATCACCTATGACCAGTTACCTCCGTTGCACTTCCCGCGCGGTAGAAATTGTATATGGAAAATAAGGAAACAAGCTGAGTATAGCAAATACTTAAACAAAAGCATCACGCTCTCTAGAAAACTAAAACCTAGAAGAACTGATAAACAAAATTAAGTCAATTATACGAGGGTTTTTTTAAAACTTCCAATTCGGTAGAAATAAAAACAAAATTGAATATGAGACATTGTATCTAAAATGTAGGTACATCTCCCGGCTACATTACTACATAACCGCCATTTCGATGAAAGCACTTGTCATCAGTGGCACAAATATTTATATGCCCTCCTCAATGAGTATTGCGGCCTGGTCACTCAGTCAACTGTACACATTGATTTTTAGTAGCTTCTTCTTTAAACTTTCTGCACCATTCTCGCACACAGTCTTGGCTCATAAACTGAATTCTCTTGGCCATGAATTTAAACTCCATTATGCCCTTCAGGATTGAGACTTCAGCCAGAAGAAAGAGAATCAATACTTATGGTCCGCAGTTCAGACTTGCCGGGTGCAGTATGACGTAATTTTTTTTCTTCTGGTTGAATATATAGACTCTGAAGCATGCCTACAAGTTGTTTCATGATAAAATAATCAGCCTGTATATGAAACCTTATTGTCAACAGCGCATTCATTTCACCTTTAGCACTGTGTATACATACATTTGTGTACCTGCAAAACGCATCCACTAATCGGTTTTTGAGTTTCCAGCTTTACAATGACAATGTTTTACAAATCTAAAAGTCCAATCAGACCAAAGCGGCTAAAAATTTTAATTGTGATACATAATAGTTAACAAGGGGGTCATAATAATCAAAAATTATTTGAATCGCGAGGCTGAGTGGAGTAAAATTTTTAAGGAGGTAAATTCTAATAAACTGCTTGTGCTAACTATATAAAATTTTATCCAACACTTCAAAGTTGAAAACATTTTAATATAATTAATAATAATAATGTCTACAAAATGTGTATTTAATTCGAGTTTCCTTAATAATTTATGAGTCGCTATGATATTGAGTTGTTATGATTAGTTGTTTATAACTTGTTGAATATTTAGAATATATTGTAAACATTTTAATATTAAATTGAGATTTAAATTAACACCTTCCGTGCCTATTTGAGAGAATTGTCCACTCGTTGCCTTTAGCTACGTGAGGAGTTCATTACAGCAGTATAAACAGTCACCCTCCTTGTTTAAAACCACAATAGTAATATCGATATTAGTAAGAGGTGTTGGAAATAGTTATTTTCATGACAAGCGTCGAAAGTAGCAAGTATCGTGCGAGTGTTGATTAGACAAACGAGGGCGTAGCGAAGCGAAGCCCGAGTTGATCTAAAACACGAGCACAGATATTTGCACTTTCGGGCGAGTTATGAACACTATTTTTTAGACGACCACTCAAAGTAAATTCTATTTTTAAGAATTGTTTTTATTTTGCTTGCAAAATTGATCGTTATATTATTATTGGTACAATTATAAAAAATTAGAGTTTGTTGGAAGCAGAGCAACGAATAAAGCAAAAGCGTCTGGATTATTTGAATCACGGTCTGCTTAATTGTGTGACAAACGTCAAAGTGACGTTTGTCACACAATTAAGCAGGCCGTGATGAGGCCGTGATGTGAAAAACTTTGTGCCGTTACGATATGACTAGCACGATATAATATCGTGCTAGTGTATGAAATTGTCAACTTTCTGTAGTAGGCTGCTATCGCGATAATGTTACTTTCATACGTGGTCGTCTAAAAAAAATATTACGTCTGGCTGGTTGAAGCACTATACGCAGCAGTGTCACATATCGCCATCGTAACGACGTAAACGATACAGCCAGCAGCGCCAGCTGTCCGCTGTCCCATTAATTTTCATCCCATACTCTCTGAATTAGAGATGGGCGCGTGAGTGAGTTTTCGCTCACGTCACGCACGTTTCACGCTTGCTTTAAACACTCACGTTCACGCACGTTCACGCTCACGTTCACTCACGTTCACGGCGTGACACGCCGCTCACGACGTGACACGCAGCTTTTATTTCCAAATTTAAATTCAGATAGAACAGAATGTTCAAATTTAAAACCAATGAAAAAAACCCTAAACAGAACTAAAAATATGTTTTGCACGTGACATAATTTACGTGATATGTTGCAATCAGAATAGTTGGTATAAAAAGAAACAAATGAAAATTGACTACAATAACTGACGACAAGGGATAAATACTGATTTCTCGCAAATACATTTCTTGCAGCTGTCTTCAAAGACATTACTTTTAATACCAAACGCTGTCATTGGAATTGACGTTTCCCTTATTGGTATGAGTACAGAAGGTATATGTTGCTAGGCAACACTTAATTCGTAGGGTTTAATAGTTATTTAACCAACAAGTGTGTTAATGAAGGCGATTAATAATCGAAACTGTTTAAAGCACGAACGAGCGATAGCGAGTGAGTGCCTTTAATAGTTGAGATTATTAATCGCCCATTAACAAACGAGTTGATTACAAAATTTTTTCGTTGACCGCAAAATCTTTTTTTGTGGAGAAAAATTTGATTAATACAACTAACCTCCATATAAAATATCATCAAAACGTCAAAACCAAAAAAAAAAAACAGTTAATTAATTAAAAAGAGTGTATTAATCAAAAACGGTGTATTAATAGATCTATTAATCCATCCTTTTTTAAAAAACAGTTAATTAATGAAAAAGAGTGTATTAATCAAAAACAGTGTATTAATGACGTTTATGAAACCATCCTTTTTTAGGAAAAATAATTCATTAATATTGAAATTAACAAGCGGTCAACGAAAAAAGTACTTTTAAGTACAAAGATCAAAATTTTCAGCGGTAAGGCGAGTATACAAAACAAAACATTACTTTTATTAGAATAATAAGTTCATCTAGACATGTACACAATAAATTAGTTTAAAAATAAAACGTAATCAACATTTTCAGTGTTAAGTCGAGTATACAAAACAAAACATTACTTTTTTAAAGTAGGTTCATCTACACATCTACACAATACATTTTTGGTTTAATAATAAAACGTAATTAACATGTTCAGCGTTAAGCCGAGTATACAAAGCAAAACATTGCTTTTATTAGAATAATAAGTTCATCTACACAATAAATTGGTTAAAAAATAAATCGTAATCAACATTTTCAGCGTTAAGCCGAGTATAAAAACAAAACATTACTTTTATTAGAATAATAAGTTCATCTACACATCTACACATTAAAATTTTGATTTAAAAATAATATGTAATCAGCACCCGGGGCACCCTGCAGTTTTTTTATTCGTTATTAAATATTTAACGTGAAATTAACGTGAACCGTGAATCACGCCTTGGAAATTTTTCACTCACGGTCACTCACGTTCACGTCACGATTTTCAAATATTAGTCACGTTCACGAAGTGACACGCCGTGACACGACGTGACACGACTGTTTTCACGTCACGCGCCCATCCCTACTCTGAATTCCACTACCTATTTCGTATGAACACATTCTTTATATTATTCGTTCAAAGTTTTACATGATCAATGTACGATGCCGTTATTTTAATCAAAGTAAAATACTCTACCAGAGAAAAAAAACCACTGATCCATGTTTAATATTTTTCTAGTTTTTATCCAATGTGCTTTAGGTATTTAAATAGTGTTGATTTATGTAGTAAAAATTATGTTATTAGAACATTGGCCACGCTCTTCCCGATCCCTTGAGTTATCCCTCGCGAGCCCCCTGGGGGGTCATCACCCTCAGGTTGAGAAACTCTGCCGTAGAGTTCGAGGGACCCTTTGATGCCAGTACTCGGTCTCGTTAAATACTAGGTGTAGCAAAACACCACTCAGTTCTGCCAAAAATCCCCAGTTTTAGAATAATTCGGGAGCAAAGCGGGTGCCCAGCGGCTTAAAACTAAAACCTTTGGACATTGGAAAGATATCCCTACAGAAAAAGCCTGATCCTTCTGGTAGTGGGATGGAGCAACAGGTTAATTCCATGTCATTCGTAAAATCGAAGTAACAGACCAGTGAAAAGAGAACGAAAGGAAACAATTAGACTGCTCTAATTATCGAAGCATATCTGTAACAGTGATAATTAGTCGTCTTTAAGCTAAAATGTTAAGAGGCCTTATTGAAAACGAATACATAATCCTGTCAAGGAGGAAGAACAGTCTGTGATAAAAGCAGGAAGATCCTGCACAGGTAACGCATTCTTCCTAAAACAAATAGAAAAGCATACAAGCACAAACAAAAAATGCACTTAATGTTTATAGACCTGTATAAGGCTTACCGCAGCATACCAAGAACGAAGTTGGTGGGAATACTAGAGGACTCAAACATAAACTATGCGTTGATTAAAATAATAAGAAATTTATACGACGAATCAATGTAACAGTTGAGAATTGCGAATAAAGTTTCTAGAAAATTCAACGTCAATACAATTTTATGTCAGGGATGCTGCACACCACCAACTCTTAGGGTCCACGCCAATTGAGCACCAAGCTCTCGATGTAATAAATGTAGACCGGCGAACTGAGCAGCAGGCAGATCAGGTACCTTTTCAAAGCGACCCTTTGAGACAGGCGAATTCAGCACTTTGACCTCTGTCCACTTTGTAATGTTAATCTTTTTATTTCAATTTATAATTATTATTAGCACACAATTCAAACTTCAACGATATCATTAAAAACCAATTTGTAGCTCGTTTGGTATTGGGAAACCTCATCATCAAAATTATATTTTTCTCCGAAACACATCTATTATTTGCGATAAATGAAATAATATAAATTATGATTTTTCTGAATATACACTGCAATGTAATAACATAATTATTGCTAATAAATTTTTTAAATAAAAGAAGACCTATTATGACTTTTTGATTTTTATTTGGAGGAGAAAGATAACTGTTTGAATTAATTCAGCACCTGATAACTTGTTAGTTTGTTAATGAACAAACTAGTAATACAGTGCGCAATTGGCTAATCTAATGTGCTCAATTGGTCGGTCTCCGTTTGGTCCTTGGTCCTCAATTGGTGTGTCCGGCAACGGTATACATTTTTACCTGGAGTAGTAAAGTGCTCAATTGGTGCCCGTCCCTCTTTTAATATACAGGTTTTCTAAAATTGTACAGAACATGGCAATTCCATGAGTTAGAAAAGGTTCAAATGCTATTTGCCATAAGAATAACTGAAATGAAAAATGCTACCTTGGCAGGTAGGAAAGAAGTAGCTATGGTACCTACTTGTTGCCTAGCTACCAAAGTAATTATTGCATTTTCTATTTTGGTTACTCTTATGGCAAATAGCATTTGAACCTTTTCCAATTCATGGAATTGCCATGTTCCGTACAATTTTAGGCAACATGTATATGTCGTGCAGGCTTTAAAAACAGAAAAAGGGAAGGTCGACCAATAGCACAGGCATATTAGATACATTTGAAAGAAAACCTCAAAGAAAATGTAATTCTATTTTTTTTTGTCTCTGGGGTGCCGGCGTCGTAGTTTTTTGGAGCAAGAAACAGATGAAGAAATCGGTGTTTATTAGAAAGAATCACAATGAAGACGAAGACCTTTTCTTATCGACCTTTTGCTATGTTTATAACAGAAAGGTTACTTTACCTGAACAGAAGACGCTTTTCAACAACTTTCAAGGCCTCCTTGATACGACACCAACAGCCCAGAACTTCTAAAGAGTCGCTTCTAGAATACTAAGAAACATTTGTGCCAAAATCAGAACTACATTTTTTTTTGAGAGGTAGATATATAGTACGCCCGGGCTACAAGGGAGTCGAACTAGATAATACCATTCTATACACTCTCTAATTTTTCAATGATCAGGTGTCGGCCGGAATATCGAGAATGCAACACGTTCAAAATTAAACAGTTCGAAAAATCATGGAAGTGCAAGGGTCTATACTTATTACCATCATGACAAAATATTTAATATGGTCCGGACATTTACGAAGCATGTAAGAAGGCATATGGCACAAGAAAATTTAGGACTGGCAACCACCAGAAAGAAGAAATGTGGTAGACCAGGCAGAAGTTGGGAACAGGGAGTGCGTGAAGCAATGGAAGCACGAGGTCTAGAATGAGGAAACTATTCTCTAGGGGGCTCTGGCGTTTTTCTTGTCAAACATCGGCATTATACATCTAATAGTTTAAAGTCATATTAGTAATGCCATTGTAACAAATACAAACATTTCTGTTGTATACTTAAAAATGTTAATAACAAAAACGACTACAGATGTTCAAAACGATTTTCTTCATTTTCCATACACAGCACCACTTTCTATTCAGTATTAAATATTTTGTAAAAGTTAAGTGATTTTGTCAAAACTGTATGGGTTATATTATTAAGTACCTTTATCTTCTTCGGTGTTGTTATAGACTATTAACCAAATGAATTTTAGTATCGTTAAGAGCCTGAATATTACCGCACTCTTTTTATATAAAACATACATTGCACCAGAATTTATTGATGAAGGTAAAATATTGAACAATACAATACACGTTTGCTTATGCCACTTAAAGAGGCTCGTTTCCTTAAGATGTTCATAATCAAACTTGTATCGTTAATATCTAGTACGCAACACTACAAACATACATTAAATTTTGTATAAATCCACAGCCCTCTAGAGGATAAATCGTTTAGAGGGCTGTGGAATTGTTTTTTTTATTTTTGTAGGCGGTAAACGTAACATTGGCAATTTACATCTGACAGTTATACAAGCAAACGGCCCGCTACGCGCACGTGTGGCGCACGTGTGAAATAGGATACACCGAAGGTCACGCTCCCAGCCGAGCGCTCAGATAAGAAAACCTAAACAAATATAAACATCTGCGAAGCCGGAACGTGATATTTGATTTTGTGCCACAGCAGACAGACAGACAAACACACATTAAGGAAAATTATATTATAGATTAGTAAGGTCATTTTAACAAATACAAAAATTTTTGTTAACGCACACAACTACAGATGTTCAAAGTGATTTCTTTTATTTTCCATACATATCATTACTTTTGTGTTCGGTATTAAAAATTCCTGAAAAGTTAAGTTATTCTGTCAAAATTGTATAGGTTATCGTAAGTACCTGTACTCATTACTGCCAACATAAATTAAATTTAAAAACGATCTATAGCCCCCTGGAGGATAAAGGTGTTCGATAATACATACATACGTATATATAAGGTATTAGTAGTGAATGACCCGTACATTACAACAGAAATACAAATAATGGGATTTAACCCAAAATACTGAAAAAACGAAATACCTATCGATAAATGCAAAACTAACCAACATCGAATTATAAGACGGCCAAGAGATTAGGATATGTACAGAATACACTTACCTAAGTGTAATATTTGACACTACAAGGATTGACAAGAAAGAAATTAGAACAAAGATTAACAAAATTCGAAAAACAATTGGATATTTAAATAACATATTCTGGAGTACGGAGCTTGAAAAAAGAAGGAAATTTTGTATCTATAATATAATGGTAAAGAGTAGTCTACTGTATGGCCAATAACAGAAGGATATAAGAGAAAGGTGGAAGCAGTGAAGGTGGACGTATTTAGAAGATCTCTGATGATATCACGCTGGATGGATAAAGAAATCACAAAGTTTGAAATCGTATGGGAATAGAAAAAACAATCAATAACTGGATAGAAGCAAAATAACTGTTATGGCACGGCTATGTAAAACTAATGGGGAATGGAAGAAGATATTAGAATAGACACCAAAGCGTCGAAGGAAAAGCGGAAGACCTAAGACAACGTGGAAAGAAGGACTCAAAAAGGCAATGACTAAAAGAAACCTAAGAGAATGGAGAAAGAGGACTGATTAGCGTTTTAAAAACGATTTAACAATAGAAATTAAATACGCTATTAGCTGTACCTTCATCATTTATGGGGTCAGCCACAAATTTTTATAGGAAAATAACTGTTATATATGTATAATAAATTAGTCTTATAACGAACCGCTACGACGATATGTACTACTACTTACTAAAAAATAGAGTTCTCAAATAGACTGTATAATTTCATTTGTAAAGCGAAATGCAAGTTCACGTATTCTTGCAGTAAAATAAGCTTTCAGCATCACGAAACAAGATAGGTTAAAACCTGAAACTGAGCAAGCGCAGACTTCCTATAGCCGAAGAGACATTTTCCTCGTTGAAGTTCCGCGTTACACCACCAAAAGACGTACACCAGAGGTAACCTTTAACCCGAATTTTTTAAGAGTCCCTGTAGATGCAAGAGTTGGGACATGTAGGGTAACTTGTTTTGGATCCACAAACCATAGAGTACCTTATTTTTGACGATTTTAAAGTTTATGCATATTTGTTTCAACTAAAACAAATGAAATATATCTTCGCTACATCACATGGTTCTCGATTCGTGGATCAGATGGCTCAACTCTTAGTACATATAGGAACTCTACAATTTGTCTCCTTATTTTTTCAGGTAGAATTGTTTTAACTATCGCAAGAGAGCCCTCTTTTTTCAGTCTAATGCCCACCTCTCACACTGAGCCACCGCACCTCTTTCATAAGCTTGTTACACTTCATAAACGAGGTTTTTCCTGTAACAACCACTACACTGAAATGTGAAGCTACTCCATCATGCTATTCTTTTGGATATTTCACCACACTACAAAATGAAATGAGAAGACAAATTTACTTGCATTATCCACATTAACTAATTAGATTAAAAATCAACAAGGAGAACTTAGCTTATTTTATTAGACAATTTGACATCGATCAGAATGCGAGTAACCTTTCCAATAAACAGGGTACCACTGACAGAAGACTACTTAATTACATCTTTAAGAATAGTTAGCCAACTAGTATTTAAATCAACTGAATGTGTGGACATGCATTCATCTTTGCTAGGTAAAATATACGCAGTTTCATTAATTTTACGTCTAGTTGATATCGATTCTTTATATAAAATCTTTCTGTTATGCCAATGTATTTTGTAGTTGTTATTCCAAGCATGTTCTGCCATTTTAGATTTGTCAGTCTGGTATTTCTTAATCAAATAGTGGCGTTCTTTAACCCTAACTTCTAAAGGCCTTGATGTTTTACCGATATAGTATTTTCCGCATTCACAAAAAATACTATATACTCGTTCTTCGTTGAAAGGCTTCGTTTTTCTAATAATCGACTGCAAAGTGTTGATAGTTTTGAATACAGTTCTAACATTAAACCTATTTCTAATTCGTTTCATTCTGTCAGAAATGCCTGGAATATAAGGTATAATAAGAGTGTTATATTTTTGAGTGTCGTTTCTCTGTACATGGGTGTTATTGTTTCGTGTATCGAAAATTCTCAGAGTTTCAGGATAACCGGTATCTTTTAAAACATTTATAATAAAAAAAATCTTTTTTGAAGATTTCATTAGTAGAGCAAACAACTTTGGCTCTATCGTAAATACTTTTTACAACACCTGTCTTTATGTTTTTGTGATGATTGGAGTTAAAATGTAAGTACCTATTGGTGTTGGTTTTCTTGCGGTATACTGATGTTTCAAAAGTATTGTGTATGTGATTAGTGTACCAAGAAAAGGTAACAAATTGTGTTGCTCTATTTATAATGTGAATCTGATGGAGGTTTCATTACTGTTAATATGTTCAATACTAAAATGCCAAAATTGCAAAAACATCAACATACCTCCACCAAACTATTGGCTTGTTGTGTATGTGTAGACGTGTTATTGCTCAAAGTCTTGCATAATACATTGTTACTATCAATTGGAGATAAAGGGGATAGCCATCCCAAAATCTTGTTGGTGGAAATAATTTTAATTGTATTATCAGTTTTTAGTGTGTGTAGTGACTGTTTTTCTTGTTTGGAAATGTTTTGTCTGATTGTGCAAGGTCGTTCGTATAATTTTGTTCCTAATACTATATTCTTGTCTAACGTCTTTTGAAAGATTCTGATAAGTTACTACTATAGCTGTAACAACATCAAATTTATTAATCGATTTTGGCGCGCTGTATAATTTAGTCCTTTGCTGAGAACCAATTTATCAGTGGCATATAATACTTTAGAAAATTAACTACAGTTTTGCCTAGAAAAGTGTCATTGTTTAGTGTATAAAGTTCACCTGTGTGTTTTTCTTCAAGGCCCTTAAAAGTTTCGGGTTAAATAACACAAAAATTTGATTAAGAAGTACCAGATAGACAAATTTAAAATAGCAGAACATGCTTGAAATAACAACCACAAAATACATTGGCATAACATAAAGATTTTATCTAAAGAGTCGACATCAACTAGACGTAAAATCAAAGAAACTGCATATACAGGATTTTTCGATTGCTTTTCATCATGAATCCGTTGTGTTTCACTTTATCTTTTTTTTTTTATTTGAAGTTTAACCAGATCAACATCTTATGATGTTATACATGGCTTGGATCTTATGGTTTGTTTGTTTGATTTGGTCCTGATTGTCACTGGAGGCACTTCTTCCCTCGACACTAAGTGAACTTTCACTCACTATTGTTTTAAAGATTGTTTGTTTTGTTACTATTTTACTTAACTAGTTATTCACTTATTTCATTGGAACTTTCACTTGAACTTATTATTAAATCTTGGGGCAGTTTCCTTTTCAAGCGAACGTGCAAGTTTTTGTGGCCAAGATTTTGGAGGATGTTGCTGTCACTGGTACTAAGGGTGTTGAAAAATGTTTTTGTAAGTTTCTTAATAAATTGCTCTATGCTGTCTATTCCTAATTCTGCATGAATTTGTTGGTTACGAATGTACCATGGAGCGTTAATTGATATTCGCAGTACTTTATTTTGGAAGACCTGAAGTTTTTTTAGGTTAGTTTTTGAAGTGGCGCTCCAAACAGGACAGGCATATGTGATGATAGGTCGCAGTAAAGCCTTGTAAAGTAGAACTGTACAGTCCGTGCGCAGTGGTGTTTTTCTGTTTATAAGTGAATCAAGCAATCTTCGTCTGGTATAGGCTTGATTAAGTTTTTGATTTATATGATGACTCCAAGTTAATCTCGTGTCTAAGTGTACTCCTAGGTATTTCACGCTTTCGTTTTTGGTGTTCCATTTGATCGGCGCACCGCCGATTTCTATACTACGAGGATTTGGGATACGTTTAAGCGTAAATATTTTGGCAGAGCACTTTATTGGGTTGAGTCTCACTTTATCTAAAATGAGTTTCCCTCTTATCAACACTTGTCAATATTGAAAAAATGGGAATTACATAATTGATGGACCAACAAATCGGCAGAACGTTTGGGCCAATAGCGCCACTGCCTAGTAATCCACCCCAAATTTTAATAAATCATCGCCTGTGAATTAACGTCTTTTAGTGGGATGTGAAAATTCACTGCACCACTCATGATAATCTCTATAATATAATTTTCCTTAATGTGTGTCTGTGGCACAATAAAATTTCACGTTCCGGCTTCACAGATGTTTATATTTGTTTAGGTTTTGTTTTTCTTATCTTAGCGCTCGGCTCGGAGCTAAACCTTTCGCGTATCCTATTTCACGTGCGCGTAGCGCGCAGTTTGCTTGTATGTATTTATTTCTTTTCAGATTTCTAAACGCAATGTTACAAGAAAAATCAATATGGTGGATTTAATCAATAAATCATCTATAAAAATTTACTCCTAGAATCTGGAAAGTAAAAACAATTATAGCAAACGGTTTTTCCTAGAAATGTGTCATATTAGAAACCATAATGTATAAATTTCAAAATACGTTGAAAATTTAGGTAATATCTGTAATACGTATATCTATAATATCCATAATACTAATATTGCAATTTAGATACTCCTCTTTGTTGTATGACTTTTCTTTGAAATTATGCTGTATACTACTTATTCAAATTTACTGTTTGTCACTGTTTGGTGATTTTTGAGCCAATTAGTTACCACCCAAAAATTGCACTAACAGATGTTCTTATTATTGGAACATATTCTAGTCATTACACAAAAAAATGTAAATATTTTAATTGCGATATAGTCGGACTACTGCAAGTATTGTTTTTTAACCATTAACATGATGTGTCAAAAAAGATATGCCTGTGTATGTTTATTGTTGCCAATTATGAAGTACTAACCTCACTTCCCTAAGTAATCACATGTTTTGCTGTATATCATTAAATTTTATTGTAGTTTTTCTTGAGAAAAAATATATCTTTTCGAAATATTGACTTAGATAAAGAGTTTTCTTTTGAATTGTTGCCCGGAGAAACGCAATTATTAACTATATTGTTTATCAACCAGTCGTTAGTTACCGTATCGCAGTTTTATAGTTTTTATTTTCATAAGTGTTATTATAGACTCTTAACCAAATTAATTTTAGTATCATTAATAGCTTCATTACAGCACTGAGTGAGGTAATATCCGCGATAATGGATAGATATTACCGCACTCACTGCGGTAATGAATATTACCGCACTCTTTTTGTATAAAGAACCAGAATTTATTGATGAAGATAAAATATTGAACAATACACGTTTTCTTATGTCACTTAACGACTCGTTTGATTGCCGCAAAACTCGGCTTACTGCCTCGTTTTTGGCAATCAAACTCGTGTCGTTAAGATGCTCATAATCAAACTTGTATCGTTAATATCTATAACGTTACTATTTATGATTACAAAAGTTCAGCATCGCTGCCCATTTAGTCCATAGTTTTAAATTGCTACAGGTTAATGTGATCCAAAGATACAATAACACTATTGCATGTCATTAATTCATAAATATAGTCCAGTGCTATCAATGTAAATTGTAAAGGAGAGCAATTGGATTAACTCATAACGTATACATTGTATACTAAGAGATGTATTTCAATCCTGCACACGGTAAACTAAATTCCACAGAGAAGCCGATAATTAATAACGCTGCTTGCAATATTTTGCAGCGGGTGTAACAGTATTTGCTATAATTCCAGAAATTCATTGTTTGGGTTAACAGGATATGTAAATTCCATCTTAGAAGCAAATATTAAAGCACTTTTACTATCGTAGCGTATGAATTTCGTGGTTTAGATAGGTATTTCATTGCAACTAATAATTTCAAGAATATAGAACAACAGAATGCAAAATTTGCTTGAAATTGCATTAAAAGAGAACCGTTGTGTAAATACGAGTATGAAATTATAGTACACACCCGGATCACATCAAAAACATACAACAATAAATTGTGATTACATTCCAAATACATAATTTCATTCTCCGAATTTATACGTCAGTATTTATGTTGGTCGTGTAAATTAATGTTTAATTATTTGAACATACTTAGCACTCAATATTTAACCCGCTCTCATTATGAAATTCATTGAAAATGACCAGTGTGAATGGTGTTATAATGAAGTACTACAAATAAACGATTCTTTTTCATTTTCGTAATTAGTCCAATAAATTTCCGTATTGACTGGACTTCCGTATAGTCCACGTGGAAACTAAAATCTACTGCGAGCAGATCTCCACAGGGATATTAACTGCGTGTCTTAATAATCATTGAACATTTCGGAGAATTAGTTGTTCACTATTGAACATTTAAGTGCCGAATTTCTAACCTAAAGCGCCACCGAAGTTTAATTAGTTTTCAGATTCCGCCGTTCTCGTGAACGAACAAAGATAAATGATTGTTGGGAAGGAGTAGAAACAGCTGTAAACAACCCTCTGCCCTATACTTTCTCTTTATAAAGCACATGCTTTAAACCGCACGTTTTGTGTACCCATATTTACGTTATCAGCTGTTCCGGCATATTATTCTATTATTTAACTTTAATTTAAATTAAGCTATTTATTATTATTATCTGTCATTATAAAGCAGCTTCGTAAGAGATTTTCCGCTTTTAATTAGAATTTGAAAATTGCACTCTACAGTAATAAGTCCTAATAACAACTTGTAACAGTGATATACATGCAGCATACCCACATCCATGTTATCTGTGGTTGCGGTATATGATTTTGTTAATTTGAATAATCACTAATCATCTTTATTTGCATAACACCGTAAGCGGCTTTGTGATTGTAATTATAATTTGAAAACAAACAATTTACAAATGTAGACCTGTAGCATTCAAACACATTATTACCTCAACTTCATTTGTTTATCAAATACGAAAGTTCCGTCTGGTAAGAAAACCAACTTCCAGCCATTAGCTATCCTATATTAATGTTAAGGAATATACTATGTGTATACGCTGATTGTACAGCATAGGAAATCACATGTAAAGTTTTTAATACCAAAATATTGGCTCCCCTATTAATCTTAGACGCAAAGGGTAAATATAAAAAATTTAGTGGCCTTTGTATTCCGTTCAATTCAATTATAATTTTACCTTTAAAATGTTCTAACAAAGTGGAAAATATGCAATCAAACAAAGAAAGTGACCATATTTTTAAGGCTTGATTGCATATTTTCCACTTTTATGCTATGTAGGAAAACGTTGATAGTAAGATAATAATGGAATTGGGCAGATTAAAGACACCTCTAAAACTTTTGTATTTACACTTTGGCTCTAGGATTAATTGGGAAGCCGACATTGTATTGTATTAATAATTTACCATGCGATTTCCTATGTTGCACAGTCAGCGTATACACATGGTACAACATGATACAAGACTCCCTACGAGGGATATGTTTTCTAAGCAGTTCACTTATACATCATGTTTTTTATTTCATTTTAAAGTTTGCTGTGATTTCCTTAAAGGCTGCTCCAGTTCCCATTTTTACTTTCCTCGTCTAAAACACGAAGGCAGTAGGTATTGTAATCTTTAAAAAATCATTTTCCGAAATTTCTTTAGATCTTCACGTTTCAGGGGCCCTAGATGACGAAAAAGAGGTTTTTTCAATTCCGTCCGTCTGCCTTGTTACGGTCTAAAACTACATTTACGACACCGCTACAGCTCATAAAAAAAGTCACGAAAAAGATAGACCACCAGCGCGGACGATATTACTCAAAATCGGGACAATGACTCACATAGGACTGCTGCCCTGTCCGTAACAAGAAGTGCTGACTGGACAAGCAAGGGGTGGTTCAACACGAGATAACCTACGGGCAACGGCTTAATGAACGGTAAACAGTGATAAATTAGATTGAGCGCCACCCAGTTCCATCAATAAGAACGAAAATGCAAAGAGAAACCGGGAAGCAAGTGAGCCTACCTTTCAACTTTTCACCTTAGCAAAATCTAAAAGCTAAACGGGATATAGTAGAATCCGTGGGCTGTCTTGCGACTCCCAGCACTGCGACGACGGAGCGCCCGACTTACCTTTGACGCTTACAACTTCTTCCAGGCTCCGCCTCACATTGACATTACACGGCGGACAACTCAGCCTAAAAATAAGCATGCAACAGGCGCAAAGAAAACACAAGACAACACCTGATCTATTGGTCTAACGCACATATATACATGAACACATATAGTTACTGACGTCCGTCAGCGTACAAAGCAAAAAGGCAAATATGACTATAAATACGGGCCCAGAAAGAGTTACTATCATTAATTTAGTGCGCGAATCATCATAGCGGACAGTTACTAACGTTGGCCAGCGCACAAAGCAAAAAGGCAAATATTACATGCACGTGACAACTACATAACGGCTAACTTCTACAATACACGCTACCTTATTTATTTCAGTTTCGCATATTCCTAAGGTCGGTGGCAGGAAATCGCCTCACAGCATCGGAATGTCGCGAGGCCGCAGCTGTACTTGTTGATGACGCATACTCCGGGATACCTTTCACAGGAAACGATACCGCCCAAAATGGCAGCGGGGCTCACAGGGAGACAAATAGGGTAACCTTTTACACGCCCTCGTGCGATGAATCCCACGTCGAGGTGGTCTAATGCCTGCACGGATAACGAGATTACAAGGGCGTTGGTCGACAAAAGGAGCAGCACCAAAAACACACACAACGGCACACCAAACGGCTCGGAAGCACTCTCGACAACACGCTATATCAGCAAATTCAGACGGCAAGAGGCCGCCCTGCCTCCCACGACCCAAGCGTCGAGGGGAGGGGGTAGGGCTAAAAGCCAGACTCTCGGCACCCGCTCGCAGCAATAGCCAGCAACTAACTTCCAACACTGACTGACTCAACCAAACCGGCTCGCGCTGCCAATCGGCAAGAAGCTCGCGCAGCGTCGGCAGCGCAGACAGAAAAGACTGCGACGGAGCGAACAACTTTCAAAAATCTCTCACTTGCTCCCATAGACTGGCGTTTTAAATTCAATCTCGAAGACACGCTACAAAGCGACAACAAGCACACGTGTTCAGTCAAAACCCGGATCGAGGGCACAGCTGCGTGACGAGATAATGCCAAAGCCTGCACAAAATTCGAAACACTTAAATTTAACGGAAAAATATTAAAGAAAGCTATATACAAGCGGTCTTGATAAATCGATAAATACATTCGTAAACTTTGAAAATGTCCTGACAGCCTGTCTGTCTATCTGTTGGCGGTATAACTCAAAATCTATTTATTGGAAGAAAATCCAGAAAATTTCGGAGAAATTATATATGGGATTAGCACCTTAAAAAATAAAATTTTGTTTAGTTCTGCTTTACCTGAGAAATAGATACAAGTAATAGCTCAGGCTTTATGATTGGCGAAAATGTGGCCTAACAAATACAGGGTAAACATTACAAATTGTCCAGAATAATATGGTGCTATATAATGCAGCAGAAACTCGTCCACTTTGAGCACGCCCGTGGCTCAGTTATTCTAGCGGCAAAGCGCGGTGTTCGAATTCCAGCGGATTACATTTTACTTCCCTCGTCTAAAAGACGAACGATATTTTTATTTGAAAACCATCAAAGTAATAATTTGCACATAGCTCAGGCTTCAGAAAGTCGTTCGATTGAAACACGCCCGTGGCTCAGTTATCCTAGCGGCAGACAAGAAAATGGCGCGAAATATTCGCCTCGGAGCGCGGAGTTCGAGTCCCAGGGGACTACATTTTTTTATTTACAAATTGATCAAATTCGCTTAAGGGAAATTCCGTGTAAACCCCTTTATAGATTTTGTTTCTCTGTGGTCACCCATAGATGCTCTTTAAGGCCCGTCGAATACCAATGGTTTAAACTATGCATCTTTGAACATACATATATAAATTTCATGTTACTGTTCCAAAATGTACACCTTTTGGCCTCCACTTTATACCACATATCTTTGAACATATGGAAATTGCAAATTGGAGATCTAAAATTGACGGTTTTAAATGAATTGCGTTGTGGAAAGAAAACATTATTAAGCTTTATGTGTAAGTAAAACTCTTTCTAATCAAAATATAAAGCGGTTGACATCGAACTTCCCTCACGCGAAGTACACCAATTTGCAAATTTAAAAAAATACAGTCGCTGGGATTCCAACTCCGCGCTGCCAAGCGGAATAGGATTGATATTTCTAGCGTGATTTTTAGTCCACCGCTCTGTCTGCAGCTTGAACTACTGCGCAACGATCGGACGCTTAGTGAATGCACTTCTAGCTGCGTTAGGTCTCATTTTCGTTGAGACTAAAGCCTTAACCATGTACAAATGATTAGTTTTATCTATTCTTCAGTTGGAGCAAAAATAGATAATCTTTTATTTCTTAAGGTGCTAACATTGACCGGAAGTATATTCAGTTTTTGGCAGGTAAACAACTAATCCGCATGTAAAAAATCGCCTTCCTCCAAGAAGTAGTTTTTAAGCTATACCGCCAACAGACGGATAGACGGTCAGACAAACGAAATTGAGACATGTTTTTGATCAGCTAGTGACTCTGAACCGTGAAGATTTGCAAAAATATCGGAAGGTTATTTTTTCACGATTACAGTACTTCCTTCGCCTTTTAGACAAGGGAAGTAAAAAATATTAATATTTCATACCAGCCTTTTAAAATAATTTTAATTAATTTATAACTTTTCTTAAATTCAGTTGTTTGATTAGCGCGAAAATAATATGAGAAAGCACTCGTACAATTGTCCTACTTAGGACTGAATCTTGTATATATAAAATGTCAGACGTTTGAGCACAGCCCCAAATGAAACAAAACAAAAAGCTTTTAATAGAAACGTATTTAATTCTAATTGCCCTAAATGATAAATCCCAGAACGTCTTCTAACTAAGCACGTTTTACGTCGGTTCACGACTGCCTTCGTAAAGCCGGCCAAAAGAAA
The DNA here is from genome assembly GCA_940337035.1 of Agriotes lineatus. Classification (NCBI taxonomy): domain Eukaryota; kingdom Metazoa; phylum Arthropoda; class Insecta; order Coleoptera; family Elateridae; genus Agriotes; species Agriotes lineatus. The sequence continues at coordinate 177,397,384 of OW679194.1, forward strand.
AACTTAAAATCATTTTTCAAGCGAGTGAACTGGCATTCCGTATACACTCAAATAGCAATTTCTGATATCGGGGTTACTATGTTGATAAGCTTACTTATTTAGTATAAATCAGACAAAACCTCTTCCAATAAATCATTCCAGTACTATTGATTTGAGTAAGTAATAATGGCCCTGTTATAGCTAGGTGGTAATCCGTCTTGTTACATTCACATCCGCTGTCTGAATCTAAGGAGTGCATTTTCTAATAACACAAAGCGTTATTATTACAAAAAACTGTTACACGTGAGTCCATAAAATTATACTCGGTGAAATAGTTATACAGATAATATTTTGCACGACATTCAAAGCAAATGTTTGTTGGAACTTATTTTTATTCATTGCTGGGGGTAAGTACTTTATTTAACACCTTCTTATTATGACGCTTTAATTATGCCGATTTCAGTGGAATTATATAGGTCATACGTAGATACCGAATTTCTATGTATTTAGAAATTTACATGTTTACATACAGTCGTTACCTATTTAACATTTGCGTATTACAGCCCAGGAACCTCCCTACTAAGATTTATTTTACATAAACTTAATATTTCAAGGATTTCGCGTACATTATATTTATTATCCATATTTTGCAGTCCAATATAAAATACAAATTTTTTCTTTAATAGCTATTTATGCAACAAGTGCTAAAAGTCGACTTTTATGCGCGAGACATGAAAATTATGAAACGAAGCCGAAGGCTGAGTTTCATAACATGTCTCGCGCATAAACGACTTTTAGCACGCGTTGCATACAATATTTTATCTACGACCTTAATTTTACCGTTATTAATCCATAAATATCGATTTAAGAAAGGTTCGCATCTGCGACGCTGCATCATAATGAATAGTAGCCTACGCCGCTGGCGATTGTTTTGGCCACGCCCGTGCTGTCAAGGACAGGTACGAAATTTAATTATTTATACTCCACATATGACTGTATTCATTACATAACGCTTTAATTATTTCAAAAACGCTTTACCTGTAACGCAAGAAGCAACTAGAATAGCTTTAAAACTTCACTTGCAGTTCGAAATTGTAGTTTTGAACCTCCCTTCACTTTTAGCACATGTGCTAAAAGTAAACAGCTGATTTCTTTAAACACGGTAAACTATAAAACGTCACTTTTAGTGAAACAAGCTAGCGCTAAAAGGCCTACTTTTAGTAGTGGTCGTAGATAAAAATTGTTTAATTATTACGGCAATAGAAGTACAGCAACTACATGTGATCACGTAGTACTATACTTGCAACAAGTAAAACAATAAGTTAGGTACCAGATTAGTTAATGATGCCATTGTTTTGTTATATTTTCCGAATGCAGTACTACTGTATGTTGTAATCAATGTGTTATATGTTTAATATGAGAATTTGCTGTTAAGCCCATTCGGGCGCTTTTTGTCAAGTTTTTAGGTGACGAATTTATTCTCAGATAAGAATAAACACAGTTCTTTGAGCAAGAAATAGCACAATTTTACAATTTCAAGCTTTGCAGAAACAGTTGTTAACTTTGATCTCTATAGAACCTTCATATTATACATGTTATCATCCTATGATATACATTTTAATGAAATCATATTAGTAGGTAATCAACTTACTGTTGATATTTGTACGTTGGGTTGCAGATTTTGCTCTATCTTGGATCTGAATGAACTATACAAGTTTGTCAGTGTCGTATCTGTATTCATGGGAAAATCTGTATTGCTCACTATTGCCATGTACGTTTTCAAGGAAACATGCAAATTCATGATAGCTTAGAACTAGGGATGGGCGCGTGACGTGAAAACAGTCGTGTCACGTCGTGTCACGGCGTGTCACGTCGTGAACGTGACTAATATTTGAAAATCGTGACGTGAACGTGAGTGAACGTGAGTGAAAATTTCCAAGGCGTGATTCACGTTTCACGTTAATTTCACGTTAAATATTTACTAACGAATAAAAAACTGCAGGGTGCAGCAACTTTTAAATTCATTAAATCACAAATTGTGCCAAACAAGTGACATTATGTGACTTTATTTTTGGACCTTCACATAAAAGAGAAGATTATAATGCAAATAAAACTATAGATGATAATGATGAAATACATAGCAAACGACTCAAAACTGGTACATCAGCATCAGATTTTTATCTTTCTACACTTAGAGATAGCTCTGACGAAGACACGTGTAATTAGGATGATGTCAAAACAAAACTAAATTAGTATGTTAAATTAAAATTCGGAAATGTAGATGACATGTTAGGATTTTGAAAAAACAGTGTAAATACGCCACTGTTAAAAAAACTTGAGAAATTTAAACATACCGGCAAGTTCCGCTACAAGCGAAAGAGTATTTTCTACAGCTGGGCGAATTTTAGAAGAGCGCAGAATTCGACTTAACGCTGAAAATGTTGATTACATATTATTTTTAAATCAACATTTTAATCTGTAGATGTATTATTCTAATAAAAGTAATGGTTTGTTTTTTATACTCGGCTAACGCTGAAACTGTTAATTACGATATTATTAAACCAAAAATGTATTGTGTACATGATATTTTTAAACCAATTTATTGTGTACTTGTGTAGATGATCTTATTATTCTAATAAAAGTAATGTTTTTTTTGTATACTCGCTTTAACGTTGAAAGTGTTGATCCTTGTACGTAAAAGTACTTTCAAACCTACGAATTAAAAGTGTTGTCTAGCAACATATACCTTCTGTACTCATACCAATAAGGGAAACGTTAATTCCAATGACAGCTTTTAGTATTAAAAGTAATGTCTTTGAAGACAGCTGCAAGAAATATATTTGCGAGAAATCAGTATTTATCCATTGTCGAAGTTATTGTAGTCAATTTTCATTTTTTTTCTTTTTATGTCAACTATTCTGATTGCAACATATCACGTAAATTATGTCAGGTGCAAAACATATTTTTAGTTCTTTTTAGGGTTTTTTCCTTGGTTTGAAATTTGAACATTCTGTTCTATCTGCATTTAAATTTTGAAATAAAAGCTGCGTGTCACGTCGTGAGTGGCGTGTCACGCCGTGAACGTGAATGAACGTTAGCGTGAACGTGCGTGAACGTGACTGTTTAAAGCAAGCGTGAAACGTGCGTGACGTGAGCGAAAATTCACTCACGCGCCCATCTCTACTTAGAACAACTGTTGGAGTTGCTTCTAGAAATTCTTTGGCCGGTTTTCAAAGTTCCTTTCTAGATAATTCGGTGTTTTGAATATTTTTTTAAGTGTTTAGGTTTTTTCGTATCGTACCGTTATTGGCATTGCCCTATTCGATTGAAATGTCCACTTGTGTTATTTGATATTAATTTATTGCTTCCGGTGTTGAGATACTGTCAGCGGTCTTTTGAATGTTGGTGAATCGTTGGAACTATTTTTGAATTGGTTTGAGGTATGTCATGCTCGTTTACATAAAAAAAACAGTTTATATTATCTTTTGTTATGAATATGCTATAGTTCGCTTTTTCATACTCTATGACAGGAGTTTTCGGCAATGATATATTATCTTTAAGAGATAATATTTGTCGACGAAAACTTAGTAGAGGTGTGTATTTATTTTCTTTCATGCCTTCTCTGAGAAAGCTTAAGGGTGATTAGTTTTAGTTTTTTACTTTCTTTTACAATAAAGGAAGTATTGGATTCACCCCAAAAATTCGAAATTGAGTTTTCAACAGATCGTCACGTTTTAGAGTCCCCTGAACCCAAAAAACATATTTTTTGATTGGTCCGTCTGTGTGTGTCTGTGTGTCTGTCTGTGAACAGAATATCTCAAAAACGGAAAGAGGTATGGCGTTGAAACTTCATATATAAGTTTTGTGTACTATGTAAATGCGTCAGCAAGCTTTTGAAGAAAATCGCAGTAGTATGGTGTTTACTCTTCTGATTTTTCAGTTTTTTTTAACGGTTTGTTCAAACTTTACAATTTTATTTAAATTTTTCATGTGTATTGATGTGAGATAGGTGATTTTCCAGTTGAATACTTCTAAAATGGGTTTATTTTGTTTTTTTTTCAATTTTTTTATTAACTTTTATTTTAAATATAACACCCGGTATATTATTACATTTTTGAATTCAGCTTAAAATATATTTTGTACCGTTTTTGTATAATTTGTAATTTTTGGAAATTTTAAACAAATGCTTAATAATTAAAAATCAAATTTTTGCTTAATTATAAGATCACTTAGAAGGAAGCTGTGTGGATGTATTACACCAGATTTTTCTTTTTTAGTTGATCTTCAATTTGAAACATGTGGGATGCAAGGGCATAAATTTGATAATATTATTTGCTTAACGGGTATAAGTAGTCTCATTATGTTAATTTTGTGGTTTTCTATTTGTATATTCTGGTAATTTTTGAGATTATTATAATTTTTTTACTCTTTATATAAATGCCATTATAATATTCTTAAATCGCGTGGTCTGTACGTGACAACTGTAAAAAAATCACCGTACAACTCGTATTAACAAAATGGCGGCAAATTTAAATCCGGCGCTCTTGTTGGGACACCCATATGATATTCGGGATGCAAATAGTATATTATGATACTAGTGTATACGTACGCCTTTAAAGCAGGTGCGATAAGTTTAAGAGCACCAAGCAAAGCGGAGTGCTTTTAAAGGGATTGGACTCGATGTTTAGTTTTGTTTGCGGCAACGTGGGACGATCATACGTAGCACAACTTTATGTCCAACTGTCTGCTGTGGAATAAAACGGGATGCCAATATTACAGTTACCCAGTGTGCTTACTGCTATGACATCGCTCTTGTATACTGACAGAATAAGTGACCTACACGCATAGCCTATACGCCCGTATTCAAGAAATTTTAAAATCGGCAAGACTAACACCCAGTAATACTGATCGTTGCAATAATTAATGGAAGCGCATTTTACTAAATTATTGTGCTAAACAATGGATATTATTTTATAGACTTACGTCTTTATGCAATTTGCATATTTCGCAAATTTAATGCAGAATATGACACTTGGATATTGATGTAAAGACAATAATGTAAAATGGCACTTAACGGTTCAAATTCTACTAAACCTTTCCGTTATTTATTCAAACACTTTAACGTTTACAAACATCTAGTTTTTCTTAATACAGACGGTGCTCTTCTGTTATTATTTCGCTTAAAATTTATCTTGGTAAAACCGCATGAAAACACGGATTGCACTTGCTTACCAAGTAGTCGCCAAATACTGCTGAATGCTGGACTATACCATGTAGTAGGCGTACAATTAGCCAATGATTTTTACTAGACTACGCCGACGCAGAGACGTTATTCTGACTATTTGTAACTGGTAATTGTACGATCCTGGTTCTTGAAGCGTTGTTTGAGTGAGCAAGCGCTATGAAGATTCCCGTTTGCTTGTGAGAGATAGATGAAATACAAGAACGAAATAAAAAACGAAATTATAGAAAAACCGAAAGAAATTATCTAATTTTCTTTACACTGTTGTGTGTACAATTAATTAAGAAAGGGAGGATGCTAAAAACAAACCTTACATTCCTTAAATGTATACTGCTTTTATCGATTCTTTTACACTAATCATAATTTTGAAAGAAAATGATGAGCCATTGTTTTTGTAAATGAGGTGGCCACAAAGTACTTTTCATAAGCTTAACAATACAAAAAGAAATTTAATTCTACGTTTACTGGTTCCAACTTAATTCATTTTTTACGAAAAGCAGCGTTTTACTCACATTCATCTCGTTTTAACTAACGTTGACTTATAGAAGGAAAGGAATACTCCAATTGACGGCGTAACGTATTTACGTGTGGAGGCTTTAAATGTGAAATTAAGTCGTGTTCATTACCCTTAACGTCGCTAGTGCTTGGCACTTATACACGTGTATCATACGCTATTTTTTCTACGATCGTAACAGAAATATAAAAACTTAGTTGGGTGACACTTTTTCCGCCACATTGTGTTAGATATTCTAGGTTATGTTGACATTCAAATTTACGGCAAAGAGTGTTTTAATATAGTATTAAAACACGCCACCAATACCAAAGTGCAAAAAAGACGTAATTCGGGCGCTAATATTAAGAGTGCTACAAACGTCACTTTTGACACTAGAAACTGTGAAAAAAGTTTTCATTTTGACACGATCGTAGAAAAAAAATGTTCTTTGGTCCTGTAATATTTCCGAAAGTAATGATGTTGTTCTCTATTTCCATCCCATCAACTATACTCATAATGGCTGCTTGCTTTTTACTAGGAATATGTTCGTTTTGATCGTGTCAGTTAAAGTTTATTTTCCGATGGGCAAGTTTCCTGTATATTGTGTATTTGCTGACATTCTGTTGTTTAAAGTAGATCTTTGTACTCAGAGATTGCTCAGTTGGTTGCTTGGCTGATAGTCAATCCCTCTCTTCTCTATTCAGAGATCCTTGCAGTTTTATGGTTAGGATTGGGAAATTTGTCTAATTCCTTGAATATTATTATTTTGGATAGATAACATTGTAAGAGATAACCATACCTACAGTCTTTATCTGGCAAATAAAATACAGTTATTTACATGACCTCGACCATGAAAATCGAGTGGTACGAGTGGTATTTCTCATATAGGTAACATTTTCCACTTGCAATCTTGAAAGTTCAACTATCAATGCCAGTATCGAGGTACTTGAACATAGATTTCGACACTTCAACGTCTTTTCATATTCGGTAGTACTTATTTTCTATATGGGCAAATTGAATATCGGGGTAACATTTTGCACATGCATAGATGGCGTTGCTATAGCAAGACCATATATAACACGAAAGTTATGTTTATATGATGCTTAATGAAGTAAATCGCATTACCTAAAAAGAAAGTATATTCGATTTAGTGTCAGGCAGACATATAATCCGCATCAGTCTTCCTCGAACAAATAGCTTTTGAGCAATACCGCTCTTATTTTTTTCGTTTTACAAGAATATTTGATAAAAATTTAATTTTATAAAACAATATCATATATTGTGCAGTTATCCACACCCTTTATTTAAACAGTCTTTTTGTAAAACTTTTATATCACGAAATTAGTATCTATACCATTGAAAACGTTTTTTCTTAGTATAGGTTCTGACAAAATCGCAAAATTAAATTTTTACAACCAGTAAAAGAAAGGAAGTTGTGTGGTGACCATACCTCATTTTTTTACTAAGGAATATTGGGCCCTTCCAGCCGGTTTTGCTTCAAATAAATAATCTGTTATTAACGAAGTTCTATTAGGGCAGGCCCTAGGGACAAACAAAACAGGCTGCAGCCTGTGGCGCGAAATTCAGGCGAGCTCTAGCGCTACTCCATTAATTTACTACAAAATTGAAAACTAGAAATGTGGCAATCATACAAATCTAGTATAGCTCGACGACAACTGTCGCTGCAGGCAAAAATACAAGCACACTTTTTATAATACGATGAAAGCTATTTAAAAAATCTGAAATGAGCTTTACTCATAACTTTCCTCCCAAATAGACGTTGTGACACTAAACAATTTTAAAAATTAGTAGAAAATAGAGATAAAAATATCTTCACTTTCGTAATAATACTGAAACAATAAAATGAAACACTTGCTAATGCGAATTACATCAATTTTCAAATAAAAAAACATTACCCGCGATGGGATTCGAACTTCAGCACCTGCTAACGAGCTTGCGACTGCGATTTGAATGTTCGGCAATATCCCGCAAGTAAAGCGGCCGTTCGCTGTCGCGGCCAGCCTTCGGAATTCTGCATGCTGGTATATTTAACACAAGCATCGTCTATTTGTTAGGTCCATTTTCATCAAAGGTAAAGCCTGAGGTATGTGCAAGTTATTACTTTCATCTACTTTTCAGTTAATGCAAAAATAAACAAAATTTAATTTTTGAAGATGCTCACTCTGTATATGTTGGGGGTCCAAAATATAACCTTTTTTGTCAAGGGTAAAAATCTGAGCTACGTGTAAAATACTACTTTAGTTGAACTAATAGTTCTTGAGTAAAAAGAAAAATTGGCAGCATTTTATTTTTGAAAGGTGCTCGCTCACCCTATATAAAGAGTGTTTCAAAATTGCACAGAACGATATTCTGCAGCAAAAAAACCTTAATTAATCATTCATTTCAAAGATATCCTTGATCAGAGAATTAAAGATAGCTATTCGCTTTTAAACGTTTATATTTAGTATGTGCTGTTTTGTTTCATTATCTATTTGTTTTACTTAAAAATACTAGAATTATTATGAGTGACTCAGAAAAAAGAGAATACTTCGAACAGTTACTATAAATTTTACCAAAAATAAAGGAAAAGGGAAGATAACCCTGAAATAATTTATTTTGGAGCGGATGCTTATTATTTTCCTATTTTTTACTATAGAACAACGCCCACATATTGTATGTAAACAAAAAACTGTTGTTGGAACTGAACACCGGTCTACTAAACCTTAAAGGTTTGAAAAACGAATTCTTTGATCAAGGATACGTTTGAAATGAACGATTTTAGGATATATGTTCATTAAAGTTTTTCTCTTATTTTTTGATGCAGAATAACGCCCTTCTATTTGTTCTGCACAATTTTGAAACACCCTGTATATTTGACAGAATTTTTTCGGTTTGATACCAGTAAGGCATATAATTCGCATGCAAAATATCGTCTTTCTTCTACAAATAGTTTTTGAGTTATAGCGGGAACAGGCAGGCAGACTGACAAATAGACAGATAGATAGACAGACAGACAGACGGACCGAATTACAATACTTACTGCGTCTTTTAGAAGAGGGAACTAAAAATGTATTATTAATTATCGTTTTGTTCACTGCACAGAAATATTGTAGTAGGCTATCTTGAGCTATATGCAACATATTACATTCCATTAACTAATAGTACTTGAGTTAAAACAAAAAGTAAAGTTTTATTTTTTAAGGTGCTCACCCTCAATCCGCATGCAGAATATCGTCCTCTTTCAACAAATAGTTTTTTAGTTATACCGGCAACAGAGAGACAGACAGACATACAGACCGAATTGAGAAAACCTGTTTTTTGTCACATAGGGACCCCAAAACGTCAAGATGTTCTTACATGCAAAATTCTATTTACGGCATCACACCAGGCGCCAAGATGACGGCGCCACATTTGTTACATCATTAATCGGAATTTCTGACACAAAACAGATTACTGTGATAATTGTATGACGACGAATCGAGAAAATACAAATGCCATTCTCCCCAATAATAAGAATTTGACCCGCTTAACTCATCGGGAGGTCGTGGTTCACTTCGATACTCCTTAATTAGGATGACGACTTGTTGAACTGTCATGTCATTTATTAGAAACGTGAAGATATTTTTACCCCAGCTTAATTTGTATTTTAAAATTATTTAGTGTCACAATGTCCGCTTGCGAGGGAAGTTTTGGGGTAAAGCCTTTTACAGATTTTTAATAGTACCGTAGACATCCTTAATGTGTATTTAATATAAGAAAAGCGTATCAATATCTCCAACATGATAAAAACATGAAAATCTGAAGTTAGGTTTGAACTAGTTTCCAAAAAGTGTTTTACTAATATTAAGATAATTTTGTATTACTTAATATAATACTCGTCTCATAATAAAAAACTCTGGTGTGAAACACGCACACAACTTCCTTTTTACAGTGATCTTATAATTAGGTAAAAATTTTATTTGTAATTTTTAAGCATTTGTCAAAAAATTTCAAAAATTGCAAATTCTTCAGAAACCGTACAAAATAGAGCGTTAGTTCAAAAAACAAATTTTATCTAAAATTTTAAGCGGAATTCAAAAATTTTATAATATACCGGGAAAAAAAGAAACCCAGTTTAGAGGTATTCAACTGAAAAATCACCCATCTCACATCAATACACATTAAAAATGTAATAAAAATGTAAAGTTTGAAAGAAATCGTTAGAGCCGTTTTTGAAACAATCGGAAAATACTGAAAAATCGCAACAGTAAACACCATACTTCCGATTATGCGATTTTCTTCAAAAGCTTGGTATCTCATCTACATAGTAGACAAAACTTATATATGAAGTTTCAACGTCATACCTCTTTTTGTTTTTGAGATATTCTGTTCACAGAAACACACACACACACACACACGCACACACAAGCGCGCACACACACACACACGCGCGCGCGCGCGCACACACACACACACACACACAGACACATGTTTTTTATTATACCTGCATCAGAATTGCCGTTTAAAGCACGCCTGAGCGTGCGAAAACAGGCGATTAAAGCTCGCTGAGCTTTAAAGGTTGTCAAGGAAACGACTGAATGCAACAACGGACGTGGACGCGACAAAAACGAAAACAATTCTTGTAAATATAGTAGCAATATTATTATGCCCTCTCGATTTATCACGACAAAAATTATTTCAAAGTTTTTAGAGCGTAATTTATTTCCAGTATTGCAGGTATAATAAAAAATAGCGTAAAGTATTGGTGGATAACTGGTCTTTAAAACACTTGCTCTATTTCGAGCACTCGCTCGTGTTTTAAAGACCTTGATATCCACTCACACTTTAATATACTATTTTGGGTTCAAGGGACTCTAAAACGTGAAGATATGTTCAAACTCAATATTGAATTTTTGGGGTGAATCCAATATTTCCTTTATCGTAAAAGGAAGTAAAAAACCAACATTTTAAATTAACTGAAAAGCGGAGACTGCCAGGTCTAATTTAGTTTTTAAATGTTACCCGGTTTGCGAATCTGCTTCAATTTAATCGACCTTGTATATCTTACCATCTTCGAAATTCCAACTGGTTTGCTTCTCGCGCGCGTTTTAAAAGTTCATTGTAAGAAGTAACTTTTCTTTGCGACACACGTTATCGAATACGGCGGTGTAATAAACCGTATAGCATGTCCAGTTGCATAATCTCCGACGGAACGTGTTCTATTTCGGGGAACAGGGATATCGCGTGGCTCACAAAAATATAGGTTGGCTTATTTCCTAATTGTTTTTGTGGCCGGCTTATGCAGGCCGTAAGATTTCCTAGTCGCATTTTTAAAGTATTTCCAGTTTGCAATACTAGATTTAACACCTAGCCCCAACTTTCCCGCACTAGCCGTTAACATAGACAGTCCACGCATAGCATAGTTTTCTGTTTAAACAATCGGAGTACGTGTTCATGACATCCATAAACGCAAAAATATCTTCGTCTTGCATTTCGAGAAGCTTTCTTCGACAATAGTTGATGTAGCCGTTGTAGCTGTATCAACGCAGCTGATCCTGCACATCTAATAACTAATACCAAACAAAAAACTTATATTCATGTAAGTAAACACGAAACAGTTGTTCAGCACTTGAATAGCACCCCCCAAAATAAGTTCATTGCGACGGTCGCAATTACTATCCTTTTGTTGAAAAGGCGGAGTCTGGCAAGTGCTACTCTCGCTGCAGTTTAGTTTAATTATGCTGTTATTTGATAATTTAAATACAACTGTTATAACGAATAAAGTTTTCTTGTTGTAGTATTGATATCGGACTACTTTGATCATAAAGCAACAATACAATACTCTTACTGATTTAGAGACTATCTATAAAACAAACGGTTTGATTAGCAGCCTCTTTAAATTTACATTCCTAGTTTTGCTTCGTATAGCCATCGACCCCCAAAAGATAAAAGAGCCTAAAGATGATGAGTGAATGTATGGATGAAGAAACTGAAAATCGTAAAAAGTTTCTGGTAGCGAATCTGATGTCTTTATTGTGTTCAGGATAGTTACCTGAAACTTTATAGTTATTTCTGAGACACCCTGTATAGTTACGACATAGTTCATAAACTGTAAAATATATGTCCTGCGCCTGTACATGTCCGATTTAATATTACTTCGACACGAAGTGTACGAATTATTGAAATTCCCTCATATCGAAAACCACTCTGAGTCAAATATCTCTAAAATGTGTGCCAACCGACTAATGAACCTGCTATACGACCAAATCTCCGTCTCGGCTGTGCGGATCTTTTGCTGAAGACCCCAGCCCACTAGATCCCTCCCTCGTATTGGGGGGTGCCTAAGCGTGCTGTGCGGGGTGTGTATGTTCGTATGTGTACACGATTCCGGTCGCCAGGAACCTTCCTGAAGTCTTGGATCGTTTTCATACGATAGGTCCTCCGAAAATGAAGGCAACATCAACTTTTGAGGTATGGTCGTCGGCAAAAAAAATTTTTTTTTGTTTTTTTTTTCGATAAATAACTTGTTCATAATATTTCATTGTATTAGCGAAACGGAGTGATGCTAAGTGTCGAAGTATTCTTGGAAAGAACGAAAGAGCGCTTTTCTTGGGTGGGAGGTACCGTATATTTAAATATTTAAAAACAGAAAATATGTGTGCTCACCAAACGAGTATAAATTATGCTTCTCTTTTTCTCTGTATAACTATAAAACTCGTAACAAGTGAGTACCATAATTCATATTTAATAAAACGGTTTGACGCCAACGAGTGAACCATACCGGTTGAATTCATTTTGCTGAGAGTACGCAAAGGTAATAATGGAAACGAATATCTATTTATCTGGTTATCAAATGAAACCAAAATACTAAAAAAGTTCCAGAAATTAGTCGCCATATCAAGCCATATTTAGTCTAGTTGGTGGTAAAAACGCTGATTCAAAATTTACGTAATATTAAACTCAGCAAAATTAATTAAATGAAAATTGAGAAATAGCAGCTCATTCGTTTGTTTGCAGATCGTGTTCGTGACGTACTCTACGTTTAAAGGATATGCCTCATGAATTCCACTGCAGTAAAATGTAATTTTGTAAGTCAACAACTGCGAAAAGGTTGTCAGTAAATCCTGAAAATGTGTTCGGGCCTCTTTTCTACCAACCGTCACCACAGAATATTTTTCTCTGTCGAACAAAAATTTAAGCCGACGTTTTATATCTTCTGTAATTTCAATTTCTAGATTCCCCACGAACTGTAACGTAAAATTTAAGAAAAATAATGCCTTATTGTAATGGAGGTTGTGTGCCATAAAACAAAATAGTAGCTGTTCAAACAGATAAAATATAAAAAGGGCAGTTACTTTAGCCACATATCTAGAAATCCATAAAAATTAACAACTCTTACAAAGTAGAAACGGCAAGCTCATAAAAGTGCAGCAGCTGCAGTAAACTATGT
>OW679194.1:177410626-177668831 GCA_940337035.1 Agriotes lineatus
AATGGCTCTAGCATAGAAAAGAGAGGTACTTTTTTAATTAAAACATCATTTCGGTCGATACTAATGAACTGAACTATAACATTATGCTTGAATTAAAGAATTTAGGTAAAAATTTGCGATTATTAAAACAAAATAGCAACAGCTGATTACATTGTTTGGGGCACATGCTAAGACGTGCTGTTAAAAATCCACATCCACCCTGTCCAAACATTTTTATGGTCGCGCTGTACTAAATCTTCCTACACTTCAGCATTACTAATTGGTGGTGGTTAAAATAACAGCTGAACAGCACAACACAACTGCCCACTCGTCGATTTTTTCTTTCAAAGAACTGCAGCAACGTAAACATAAACAATGCCCTTGCTTCTTGCAAAACTTTTACCTTTCTTTGCTACCGGTTGGGCACCTGGTCTTGCGGAAAAACATCAGCCTTTAAATTTAGTACACGTTTTAAATTACATTTTTACGTAACACCCTGTATTAAGCGCAGCCAGCGGCCACTGGGATTAAAAATCGGGAGGTCCAGCACCGAGTAGGCCGTGCACTGCCTAGCCACCGTGATAGGTAAACAAACGAAAATCGCGGATTCGAACGGTGGCGCGTGGCGTGCGAGGCGGGTGTAAAACGGGGGCCCCCGAAGCCCCAGGTGTTGGTCTGCAGATCGGCATGTAATAGAGGCATGGCGGCCTCGCCGAGCTCTGTTTACGTGCTGGCGATACCGTCGCGATGGCGCCCCGCGGCCGCGCCGGCGGAAACGACGCTTACCAGCTGCCTGGAGGACTGCCGCTTTCCCGGGGAGGGAAACTCCGCCATCCTGGGCTGCTCTCCGCGAAGGCTGCGTAAGTTTTCGTGAGATTTCGCCACGAACTGCACAGCTCCACCAACTCAAGCGCCTGCATAAGCGCAACTAAAAATGCTTTTGCGGCCCAAGCGCGCCCGCCGAGCTGCGACGCACGGTCTCGCGGCCTCCTCGTCAGCTGCGTGCGCCGCCTGCGCCGACGTAGCGCCGCCAGGTCGTCATCAACCAGAATTTAGCAAATTTATTGAGGTTGCTCTCGTGCGGCTTGGGCCACGTCGGGCCGATGTTGCTCCCACACGTTCCTATCAGCCTCCGTTTTACAGGCAAATTATGTGTTAAGGGAAACACTGGGAAATAACGTAAACCGCTTTGTCTTACAAGGCAATTGACAACACCTGAAAAGCGAGAACGGGTCCGTACTGGTGGCGCTATCTGTGTATGGTGACTGGCACTAAACAACAGCGCGATTTGTTTAAATTTAAACGACCCAATTACATTCATAGTGACAAGTCCCTGTAAGCTCGCACCGCTTCATTTTTTTAATATTTAGGCATATTTACAGATTCGCCGACGACAGCTATAGAGACAAGTCTTGTCACCTGTAACGATAGATGCAGTCGGCTTTGGATTTGTCCTCGTAACTGGTGCCCTCTAGTGGTAATATTTACTGCCTCGTCGTTGTTCTGCAAAAAAGTGACATTCAGTTGTGTCAAAGTGAAATACACTAACTTGCTTTATTTTTTAAATATTTTACTGATTAATAAAGGTTTGTTATTTGGTGGCAATTTTTGCAATTTCGTTTGTATCTTTTAAGCAAATATTATTGACAACTGGTTTAACTACTAGGTACCTGTATAATTTTATTAGAAACAGTATGTTTAGAATAGGAACGACTGGAAGCTTTTATTAAAATAAGATGAAAAATTCCTACTATCTGTTAGTAGACGTTGGATGGTTGAGGGTACAGAACAATTTCGTGAGTATTAGTCAAGTGCAATTGCAATATTTGCTTATAGTTCAGGAACATTAGTCGAAAGAAGTGTATTATTACTGACTATTTCCTTAAAAAATGTTTGGCTAATCAGAGAGCTAAAATTTAAAAATTTCCAATCACATGCGAATAACATCGATAATTTTGCACTAGTGCAAATTGTCAAGACATTTAAAAATAGTTATTTGCGTTCACGTTTTACTTTTCAGGAAATCGAATATCCCTTATGCCTATCAAATTGCCTAATTGTTCCAAATGCGCTCAAGTGCTACGCCCTTTCGTGCATTTGAAAAAATTGTCAACAATTTGACATGTACTTGGAATATTATAGCCATAATAATGCGTACTTATTATGGTTTCGAACAGTTTAATAATGATACAAATTTAAAGGTCAAAATTTATCCGCGGTTAAAAATGTGTCATAATAAAATAAAATAATCGCTTCTGAATTATTTTCACATCATTATCATAGGTAGCAGGCGAATTTTATCTATTCATTTAGGAAATAATCATGCCTACTATCTCTCGTGCATGTAAACTAGCCTGAATAAACTTTTACGATTTTCTGTCAAACTGTTTTGCTTTGAAAAAATGTATCTCGTAAATTTTCCGCCTCAAAATCTCTCGTGCTACACACTGCATCCAAAGTGAATTTTGGCAAGAACTTACCTTATATCCTAAATAAAACGGGAAAAGTCTCCATCGATAAGTTGTGTGTTTAAAGTTTGACAGGTCGTGAAAGAATACGTTGCAGCCGAGGTCATAGTGAAAACATGGAGCGGTTGAGAGTTCAACTCCCGGCACGGGCGGTCTAGATTTTCAGTTAATTAAGGTTTAGGTTTAAGTGACGCCCGCGCCCCCTAAAGTAATGCGTGAGCGGTTCCGAGGGGCAACGGTAGTCGGTAGGTCTATATATAAAAAAGCTCGTGGAAGAATTTCGGAGACTTTCACGCTCATTGTCATTATGTAACAAACGACTTTCGGGATTGGACCGTGTCATTATTGAGGTCAAAGAAGTCAACATTTCGCCCACTTTTGTAAGGGGGTTCATCAGGAGGAAAAGCAAAAGAGCATGGTAACTCAACGTTGAGTTCTTCGACCTCAATAATGACACGGTCCAATGCTAGAAGTCGTTTGTTATATAAAAATTGGTTGTTCACTTATATCTATTCGTATCGGCTTTAAGCCATAAGCTCTTCTACACCAGTATAAACTTGGTAAAATTCTCCACAAGAAAGGTCTCAAGGTTTTTCATAGGAGAAACCGTTTTTGCGTTATTGGGCTTTGAAGTTATATCTGCAGCGAAGTCCATATTTTGTCTAGTTCTAAGGCACTCTACCTCTGTCTGTAGACACAGGTACTGCCATCATATGTTTGTGACACTGACAGCGGAGATAACGAAGATTTCCATTTAATCCCATCGAAAATGGAACACCCTGTACAATACGTTGTGAAAATGCACTAAGTCACAACTCCTTCTCTGTTTACCTATAGTAAACTATAAAAAAACTAAAAAATCAAATGTCGTAACTAGATCTTATTTTAATCATTTAAATGTCACGTTTCTATTAATCACTGTCGAATTAGATTTTTTGTTACTTTCTTTTCACTCCCTTATGATTTTGAATAGTATTTAACGGTATTAGGCTAATATTGAACATAAAGCGGACGAAGATATATTTTGTAGTGGAGGCGTCATATGCACAGAACCACAAGTATTCAAGCACAACAAAAAATCTACATAAGTGTTAAAAAACGAAACACGATAGTAATGTATTTAATAATGGAAAACAAATCAGAGCAATTAATGCATTACATCCACAAATCAATTTGTTTTTCCAGTAAATGTCCACAGCAAAATGTGTAAAATTACGAGTTTCAACTTTTTTCTGAAGGTTGAAATTTAATACCGGTATGAGCCGTGCAAGTGTTTTTAGTTTAACATTTTCAGCTAACGGTAGGCTTTGAAAATTAATGAACCACTTTCCACCTCTGTATGTAATATAAAATTTCCTACTTTGGTGCAGAAATGACTTTCTGCACTCTTATGTCAACACTTTCTGCGCTCTAATATCGATATTTACTGCACTCTCATGACATGCAATCATGATCTAATTGGCTAAAACTGACAAATGTCATTTTCTTCTTACAAATGTCGAAACTGAATAATTAAATTTCGTGCAGAGTGCGAATCCGTCGTAGGAAAAATAGTATGTTTTATAATTGGAATACTTATGGGAATGGAACACTCGTGTTGTGTTTCACATGGGTTTTCCAATTATGTTCTTTCCATACTTGTATTGCAATATGCTATTTAATGATATAGGGCAAAACACAATACTGCAGAAAACACCATTTCTTCGATATTTCTGCAATATTTTGTCTCACTCTGTATCATATAATTTTTTAGAAATTTTTAGAATTTGACAACTAAATAACTACCCTAAAAACAGAAGCGTTAATAACAAACATTGGACTCATATATAACATGATTTTTCGAGTATTTTTACTCCCCTCTCATCATAAGGCCAAGAAATTATTGTAATCGTGAAAAAATCACCTTCCGAGATTTCTACAGATCTTCACGTTTCAGTGTCCCTGGATGACGAAAAACAGATTTTCTCAATTCCGCCTGTCTGTCTGTCCGTCTGTCCGTGCGTCTGTCTGTCCATCTGCCTGTCTGCCCGTCTGTATGTCTGTCCGTCTGTTGGCGGTATAGTTAAAAAACGACGATATTTTGCACGAGGATTAGATGTCTACCTGTCACGAAACCGAATGTACTTCCGGTAAAATATATATAGGGTGAGAACCTTAAGAAAATTCAGCTTATTTTTGGCTTAACTAACAAGGTTTTTGCCCTTGACGAAAATAGGCATATATGGACCTAATATATACAGAGTGACCGCTTTAAAAAATAATTTTGTTTTCCTTTGGTATTTAAAAAAAAATGTTTCAAAGCTTTCACTTGCAACGAAAGTTCTGAGTAAAGCTTTTTACTTTTTTTTATCTTTGGGGGCACGTTTACCTTGAAAATGAAAACTGTAAAAAAATTTAAGAAATAAAGATGAAATTGGACTATCATAATTTCTAAAAAAATTAATGATATAGGGGTAAGGCACAATATTGCAGCCAAAAATACAGCAGTGGGTTAACTGCAACGGCGCCCTCTGTGCTTCAATTTCCGAACTATTAAAAAGGTGCATTACTCAACAATATATTCCCACGTGTGGCAAATATCAGGACATCCTTGATTATTTAATTTAAATGTATTTTTTACTTCCTTTTACAATAAGGGAAGTATTGGATTCACCCAAAAATTCTAAATTGAGTTTTCAACAGATCTTCACCCAAAAAACATATATTTTTTTCATTGGTATGTCTGTGTGCCTGTGAACAGAATATCTCAAAAACGAAAAGAGGTATGGCGTTGAAACTTCATATACAGGGTGTTTCAGAATAACTGTTCCTAATTCTCAGAATTGAGAGAGGGCATGTTATTCAACACTTTTTAATAATAAACTAGTGTTCGGAAATACTTCCGTTTCGAGATAATACGACATTAAGGAATTGAGTCTTTCAACATGATGGTGCACCAGCCCATTTCGGTTTAAATGTTCGAGATTATTATGCACAATTTCGAAACCGATGGATTGGGAGACAAGGTCCTCTTCTTTGGCCTGCACGTTCGCCAGATATGACTCCAATTGATTTTTGTGTTTGGGGTCATATTAAATCACTCGTCTATGCGACACCTGTGGACACAGCAGAGGAGTTAGTGGCTCGAATTATTCTTGCTTTTGATGACATTCGTGATAGTTCGCAGATATTTTGAAGAATTCGTCGGTCAATCACACATCGTTATACCTTGTGTGTCGACAATGGCGGCCATAACTTTGAACAATTCTTATAATTTTTGTGTAATACCATTTTTTAAATATTAATAAAAATTGCAACCGCTGGAAATCAATAAAATCGTTACTTTTCACATTGAGATTATTTCAAGTACTCAATTCGTTAATGTCGTATTATCTCGAAACTGAAGTATTTCCGAACACTAGTTTATTATTAAAAAGTGTTGAATAACATGCCCTCTCTCAATTCTGAGAATTAGGAACAGTTATTCTGAAACACCCTGTATAAGTTTTGTGTACTATGTACAAGCGACAGCAAGCTTTTGAATAAAATCGCATAACCGGAAGTAGATGTTTACTCTTGTGATTTTTCAGTTTTTTCGATTTTTTTCAAAAACGGCTTTAACGATTTTTTTCAAACTTCACATTTTTATTACATTTTTAATTGATGTGAGATAGGTGATTTTCCAGTTGAATACTTCTAAAATGGGTTTCTTTTGTTTTTTTTCTATTTTTCTTATTAACTCCTGTTTTAAATAAAACACCCGGTATATTATTACATTTTTGAATTCAGCTTAAAATTCTAGAGAAAATTTGTCTTTTTACCTAACGCTCTATTTTGTACCGTTTTTGTAGAATTTGTAATTTTTGAAAATTTTTGACAAATGCTTAAAAATTAAAAATCTAATTGGTGGCTAATTATAAGATCACTGTAAAAGGAAGTTGTGTGCGTGTATCACACCAGATTTTTCGTCTTAGCTTTTAAGGGGCTGTAAGTCATCAGGGGTGCGACTGTGTTCTAAGATATGTTTGCCTTAATATTCTTATTTTGAGTCAAAGATTCACCCGTACCAGTTATGCCACTAATCGATGAATACAAAGAATGGGAATTCGAAATTAATACGAAAAAGACGCAATGTATGTCAATTGGAAAGGAAGATGATTTCGGAGACCTTCACAGCCATTGTTATTACGTAACAAACGACTTCCGGGATTGGACTGTGTCATTATTCAGGTCGAAAAACTCTCACGTTTCACCCACTTTCGTAAGGGGTTCATCAGAAGGAAAAACAAAAGAGCACGGTAACTCAACGTGTAAACTAACTTCAACGGAGGTAATTCCTCACGCTTCAAAGCCTCCTCGGCTCTATGGTCTTCCTAAAATTCATAAACAAGACATTTCCCTCAGGCTTATTGTCGTACCCCGTTCTTACTTATTAGCAAAATACATAACCACTATTCTCAGAAAGTTTACTGGTAAGTCTGAAGTCTCCATCGTATGTTCGCAATTCAACCCATTTCGTTGTGAGTTTCGATGGCACTTTTCTTTTTATTAAAGTTCCTATTCCCGATTCCATAGTCATAATCTCAGAATCTAACACTTGTTATCAGAAAATGGGGAGACGTCGTCTGCAAGTCTATCTGCCCTTATAGAAAACTGTTTCTCTTCTACTTATTTCCCATGCCAAGGTCAGTTCTTTAAACAAATCTCTGGTGCGGTTATAGGTTTTTCTGTTTCACCTGTCTTTGCCAATATCTTTATGGAAGTTTTTCATAGCTCTGGAATCTTCACAATTGAAACAAAAGGTTTGGTTTCGATACGTTGAAGATACCTTTATTTTTTGGCCAAATGGTAAAGACACTTTACGCGTCTTCTTAAACCATCTCAATAGTAAACATTCAGACATTAACCTTACCATGGAGATAGAAAGTAACGGCTCCCTTCCTTTCTTAGATGTATAGGTTTCTCGCCAACCCAGTGGCAAACTTGGTCATTCTGTATATCGCAAACGCACTCATACCGATCGCTATCTACATGCCGATTCCCATCATCATCCTACACAAAAAGTTTCCGTTATCAATTCGCTTATACACCGGGCTGTTTCCATATCCCATGTCGATAATGTTCACGCTGAATTAAACCATATTCGGAACCGGAACCGTTGTTCCTAAAGCTCTTAGAAACAACGGTTACCGTGCTAGGGATATACAGTCTGCCATCAATCGCCATCTTCATCCACAGCCACCCAAACCTCCAAAAGCCGATCCTCCCAATAGCCTTTCTTCCCAATATCCACCACGTCACGCACCGCGTAGGAAAGTTTCTTCGAAAACAAAACATTAAAACAGTATTCAAACCTCCGAGCAAAACCTCACGGGTTCTTCCTTCATTAAAGCTAAATTAAACACAATGTCGTCTAAAGGTGTTTATAAAGTCCCTTGCTCTTGTAATGCTGTGCATTGGCGAAACAGGACGGTCAGTAAAAACTCGTATCTCTGAATGCCAGCGCTGTGTGAAATCGGGTGTCGTTTTATTATCAGCTATCGCTGAATACTAACGCGATATCGGCCATAAGATCCTTTTTGATGAAACGTCTATTATCTGCAAATCCCCGATATTCTTTAGCAGAAATATTCGGGAAGCCATTGAGATTTACAAATACCCTAATAATCTCAATCGGGACGAAGGATTTCCCCTTCCTTATATGTGGAAATTGCTAATTTCTAAGCCCCGCCCACCGTCACTCAACCGCGACGGCACTTGCCTATAAATTCTCGCCTTTCTCCTTCCGATCGTTAGAAGAGTTTCGCCTCTGGCGTAATTTATACTTTGAGTTACAGTGCTCTTCTATCCCTTTTTTTGCAAAAGATTTTCGCTTCTGGCGTAGTTTACACGTTGTGTTACCGTGCTCTTCTATCCCTTCCTTTGCAAAAGAGTTTTGCCTCTGGCGCAGTTTACACGTTCAGTTACCGTGCTCTTTTGCTTTTCCTCCTGACGAAGTCTCTTACGAAAGTAGGCGAAACGTTGAGTTCTTAGACCTCAATAATGACACGATCCAATTCCGGAAGTCCTTTGTTACATAATTGGAAAGGAAAATCAAAATTTTACAAAGAAGAGATGATAGAAACATACCTACTAGATAAACTTGGTAAAGGTGGAGCCCTAAAAGGCAAACTAAATTCTTTGCTCCGGAGTGGGGAAATTAGAAAGGCAATAAAAATTCAAATGTTTAAGCCACTTATAGAGAGCTACACGGCTGCGTCACATATGGATCTGAAATATGTACAATAAATCAACATTTTAAAAAAGGGATCAACACAATGAAATATAGCTATTGGAGAAGATGTTCTGGTCTGACAAAAATTAACGTAAAAAGAACTTTTTCCGACAGCATAAAAAAATAACTATGTTGTGACGGACGGAAGAAAAAACGTGGAAAACCAAGAACCCGAGAAAGGCCTATATGCCACACGAACAAACTGAACTCTATCAAAAGTAAAATACAAAATAGTTAATGCGGGTTCAGAAAATATCCCGGAAACAAGCGAAGAAGAAATTACATTTACCCTAACCTCCTTAAAAATCAATGAAGTACTAGATGAGGATGACATTATAGTCGAAATTATCAAGGGAGCACAAGAGACATCGCGATACCAAAGCTGAGGCACTGATTTAATAACCGCCTAGAACAAGAAGATAGTACCTTTATAAAAAAACTCGAGACTGTTACCAACCTGTAGAGCACGCAGCATTTCAAAAATAATATAGCACTAACAACAAAGATACTAATAGCTAACAAAGAAATCAATATAATCCAATTTCCCATTACACACGCTTTAGTGGACTATAAGAAAGCCTTCAACTCTTTAGAACACTGGGCAATAGAGAAAGAACTAGATCAAACACGCATAGACCACCGATACAAGAATCTGTTGAAACAAGATAAGAAGGGATAAGCGTCTTTTCGGTACTTCGGCACAGCATTGGAATGCCGTGGTTTTTGCTCCTTAAGACACATTAATTTAGTCTTCATAATTTGTAAAAGCGGTGATTTCAGTATGGGGACAGAAATGTGACAAACAGCTAAAAATTTGTATCCGAATCTTTCAATAATTATTTAAAAAAACGCATTGGTACCAGTTACGAACTCGCAATTTTAAGCTCAGCAGCCCAGCTCCAACCCATCTCTAAGAACTGTACCTCGATTTTGGCAAAAGGATTGAATTTTGCCATCACTCCATCCCACATACCTAATGAAGAAGTGATCGCTGAAATTGAGAGTGCTATTCGCAAACTCCCAGTTGAGGAAGCCGAGGAAGTAAAACACGACACCTGTCGTATATTAAAGCGTGCTAAACCACCAACGAGGAACGTCACCAGAGCCGAAACACAAGCTCTAAAGGAAATCCGAAACAATCCAGACATTGCAGTTCTACGCGTTGACAAAGGCAATGCCACTGTAGTGATGAATAGAAAGAACTACCGGAACAAAATTCAATCACTACTGAACGATGAACAGTACGTAACACTGAAGAAAGACCCCACATCGAGGATAGAACGCCAGGTTAGAGGAGCTATCAAACGCTTACTAATACCAGAGTCCGAACATCGACGACTACTGCCTAGAGATACTAGACCGCCCAGATGTTACGGACTTCCGAAGATCCACAAACCAGAAGTTCCAGTCAGGCCAATTGTTAGTACTTGCGGATCTCCTACGTATGAACTAGCCAGATACCTCGCTAACGTATTACAACATACGTAGGCAGAACAGAATCCTACGTGAAGAACTCTGAGCATTTCGTGGAAATATTGGCTGAGTTGGAAGTAACGGACCAGAACATGTTGGTCAGTTTCGATGTGGAATCCCTGTTCCCCAATGTACCAGTAGAAGATTCAGTAAATCTTATACAACAATGCTTCGTTTCTCAAGGACTTCGAGAAGACATTCCAGAGTTGGTAAGGATATGCCTCACGACGACCTACTTTCTTTGGGAAGGAATATACTACGAGCAAAAAGAAGGAACCTCTATCCCCGTTATCTCCAGTCACTGCTAACATATTTATGGAAGTCTTTGAAGATGAAGCTATTCACTCCAGCCATCTCAAACCTAGATGCTGGTTCCGCTACGTCGACGACACTTTCGTTATATGACCCCATGAAAAAGTAGCTCTTGAAGCTTTTTTGGCCATTTAAACAACCACCATGCTAAAATAAGATTCACTATGGAAAATGAAGAACATGGTCGTGTTAGTGAAACGAACCGCTAACAACAGATTAAGCCATACAGTATATCGAAAGAAGACTCACACCGACTGCTATCTGCCTGCTTCGTCTCATCATCATCCCCAACAAAAGCGATCATTGATCAAGACTCTTATTCATCGGGTCAACGCTATCTGTGACGAGGACAGTAAACCACAAGAATTGAGTCAGGTGGAAGAAGCTTTACTCAGGAATGGCTACAGTCGACGAGACATCAAGAAATCGTGCTAATACACCATAAAACCGAAAGAACCTAAACTTAAACCTATTAATTACGCGTGCCTTTTTTTCATCGCCGGAGTAACCGACAGAATAAGAAAGGTATTAGATAAAAAGAACATTGGAGTCCGCTATGGTACAATAAGAAAGGTCGAACAATTGATCCCCTCCAACAAAGATTCTTTGCCCAAACTACAGACAGAAAGCGTTTACCAGCTCCAATGTACTCGTGGCAAATCTTACATCGGACAAACGGGAAGAAGCATCGAATGTCGAATAAAAGAACACCAGAGCCACAAACGACTTGGCAACATACAAAAATCAGCCATCGGAGAACACTTATTAGAACCAGGGGACCACAGAATAAATTACGACTCCGTAAACATACTAGCCAGAACTAAAACATACTTCCCTCGTGTTATTCGGGAATCTCTAGAAATTATTAAAAATCCAAACAATTTCAATCGAGAAGACGGCTATCGCCTTAGTAACACATGGAAGGTAGCTCTGCAAAACCAATCCATTCATAAACAAGTTTCACGTGAGCAACCAAGCGGAAAAACAACAAATCCGGATAACATACAAGATCTACATGAGCAGCCAACCATAAGGACTCCTCGGTATATAACCAGGAGCAAAAGGCACCAACATCAGTCTTTAGAAAACTTCTGAAGAAGCTGACAGCATGAGCAGCGAAACGTCAAGTTCAAATCGACGACCACGGCATAACCCAGAAGAACCTACCATTATAAATTAAGTTAATGCAATACGAGTTATCTGAATACACTCAAATATTGTGACGTTTCGTGTGCCTCCAAATTGTTTTCGAACATTTCAATTACGTTATCAATTTGTAGGCGCTATCACGCCACGAGAATGTGTGACGCGCCAACATTTGGAGCCACGCGGAGTGTAAGAAAAACTCTACGAATTCCGGAGAGATCCTGCTGATAATCCAGTATCATGCAGGTGTGACGCCTGCGAGTTGCGCAAGCTTCGCCGCGCTGCTAAAATCACGCATCCCTACTCTCCGGCTCCCACCAAACTAGCATGTTTGAGCCCCAATCTAGTCGCTATGCCGTTTCTTAATTTTTATTCAACAAATAAAATTATCTTGGTTTTAACTTGTATTAAAATAAAGTATTGTAAACGACTCCTTAGAAAATAGCTGTTACTCTTAGTTACTGACGCTTACAAAACATCAAAACAACTGTTACATGTAAAATTTTACAATAATTATACAAATTTTATCAATAAAAATGCATTTATTAAATTAAATTGGTCCGAAGTCTACCTTTTTACGTCGTTTTTATACAGAAAGTATTTACCCCACTAACGATTCGAAACGATGCTGCTTTCTGTGTTGTTGATCCTCTCAGCGAGATTTACGCTTCTTAGCGAAACTGCAACTTTTCTAAAATGCCTACAGCTGGCCAAATTGGCTGACTTCGGACCTGATGTTCCAATATTGACCTTGGCTGCTCAGTAAACGGCTTTAGATTTCTTTAATATACAATAAGTTCGACAACTGGTTCCAAGCATTGTTTTAATTCGTTTTTACGCGAGTTTATATCACTCCACAATGCGTGGTTAATAATATGAAGCTCTAAGTTAAATTTTTTACAAATAAGTGCATATTTTACACTCAATAACCGTGCAAACAACTAAATTCAAAGGAGGGAAGACTAACAAAAACTCGTCTAGCTGAATAAAATATTCGTTTCTTATTGTTACCAACAACCCTTAATTGTAATCATCGCCATAGCGACCAATTGCTTGTAAGTAACAGCGCTCTTTGATTTAATTAGCAGAACTGCTGCCAACGTAACCTTTCAAATCTGATATTTTTAGGTTATGACTGATTTTTCTAATTAAACACATATTTCTTTTTCTACTTTAGTCCAGATTGCTATCTGCCATCCTAACTCAGGTAAGTGAGTCTCTTTCAATACCTACATTATTTGTTATATTTTACTAATATGATGGATTTTCAGATTGCAACTGTCACTGCTCGGGCAACAATTTGGAATGTTGGTAGATATTTTCATAAGAATCCGAATTTTGAATATAATACAACACCTGGCATTGTATTATTAAGATACAGCACATATTATTAAACAAATCTATTATCTTTAATAACTCAATAAAGCTTAATCGTTTAACTTTATGTTAATTTCAAAACATTAGCTCAACTTTTGCGTAGGTAAATTTTTTAAATCAAGGTTTTTTAATAAATGAGTTATACATATAAATCTGTTTCAGATTCTCTTTTCTAATAAGAGATCAATACATGATCATTGCAAAATCACCATAATTTAAATAATGCAGAAGCTGTTAGTTTTATACAATTATTTATATTTATGTGAAATCGTATTATAGTAATATATTGTAAAAAACATTTTTATTTATTGCTTTATGGGAAATGATGTGATGTACAGATTTCCACCAACAGCAGCCAACAGCTGTAGGTCTTTTGGGTTGAATCGCGTCGAACCAGTGGCGCTTCTGGACAACTCCTTCCTTCCTGCTTAGGAACTAACTGACAACATTTACTACACCGCTAGACGATATCACTTTTGAACAAAGATGGTAGACCTATACCTTCCTCCATCTTGTATGATTTGTTGAAGTTAAATTAACCGTCGGCCATGTTAATTGCCCCTCGGCTACGCCCTCCTTGTCAGACAGTAAAATGTAAAATGCGCGGGAATCGCCCACATCCATTTGTGATTTGGTCACGAGCATATCGTTGCCATTTCGCTGTGTAAGTTTCGTAGCTACTGATGATGACAGCTTGGCTGTCGAAATACGTATTTTTAGCAGTTGTTAAATATTTATGTGGTGAGGGGTTTTAACGATTTGTGATATTATCTAACCACAGGCTCCAGCTATGTTTTACACATAGTTTTACGTTAATATAGTTCATTTTCAATCACTTGTGCTTTTCTTTAGTAGATTTATGACGTTTGCATGTGTATTTTGTGATGTAAAGGGATTCAGGTAGCTGTAAGCAAATGCCCAAGCACTGCTAAAGTTGGATCAGAAAGGTTGGGGCCATCGCTTTCACTTTCTCGATGAGCCCACCTGTGTTTTTCTCAATTTAGTAAAGTGGTGGCGTCTGGCAATTAACATCTTTATTTCGTTTACCGGGTCGTTGTCCTAATTAAGTTTGTAAGGACCTCCCTTCCCCCTTCTAAGTGTTAGTCGGCACATTTTGTTACAGACCCTCGTAACGTAATTGGGGCAACATATCCGAGAAAGTTTGAAAAAAATCGTTAGAGCAGTTTTTGAAAATATCGTAAAAAAACTGAAAAATTACAAGAGTAAACACCATATACACAAAATGAATATATGAAGTTTCAACGGCATACCTCTTTTCGTTTTTGAGAGATTCTGTTCACACGCAGACAGACACACACAGACAGACCATTGAACAAAAACATGTTTTTTGGGTGAAGGGGACTCTAAACGTGAACATCTGTTAAAAACTTAATTTCGAATTTTTGGGGCGAATCCAATACTTCCTTTATCGTAAAGAAGGTAACTCACAGCTTACAAGTCATTCTGAAGAATACAATAAACAATTTATTCTGAACAAATTAATTCACAGTAAATAAAGACATAAAGGAAAATTAATCTATATGTATTTAAAACAACAAAACAGTTTAAATTAGCTCGTGTTGAAAGAGCCTTTCTTCTTACGCTAAACAATAATCGTTGATGTTAAACAAGTAGCCAAGGGATATCGGATGGGCGCCGAACAAATAAAAATATTAGCGTAAGCTGATGATGCAGCAGTTACCTATATCAAAAATCGAAGATGATTTACAAAGACTTTTTTATACATTTAAAACATATGCTGAAACATGTATGTATGTATAATCGGTAACCTCATTTTACTCTGCGATGTAGAGGCTTGTGTTTTATACACTTTAGAATGTAGCGGTGCAACGCTCAACCTCGCCCGGTTTTAGGTTGCAAAGTTGGAGCGCGCCTTTTGTGCTTGCGTAGCAACCATTGTGGTAAGTTTGTGTCTTGGTGATGTGTTGACCTTGTTATTCTATCTCTTAGGTCTGTGGTTCTGAGTAGAGCACAGTTAATTTGGTGCCCAACTGTGAATGGTCTCACCTAATCCAATACCGATCGCCAATAGTGATGGGCGAGTCCGAATGAAAAGTTTCCGCTTTCCGAGATATTCCGATTGTTCCTGAAAATATTTCGAATGAAAAAATCTCTCGGATTACTCGGAACAATCGGATGCTCGGAACGTCGGAACTCCGATAGTCGTTCAACCGATTATCTTGTTTGGACTGCGATTTCTCGCATTCTGATACAAGTTTGTCCGAGTGATCGATGGTCGGCTGTCGGCGCTCGCTCTCGGCTGCCGGTGTGCCGCTTGCCGACGGATTATCCGGGGTTTTTATTTAAAACAATATTTTAACAAAAAATTTAAATAAGTAACCGAATACGCAATGTAGCTGCTATAGGATACTGCAGTTTAAATTTAAACATTCATACATTTTCAAGTTAGGTCTATAATGTATAATGGTTATTTATAATTTACAGTACAGTAAACATTGCACTTCCATACTTTGACCAAAATGATTTCAAAAGAATTATTTCTCTCATACACGAAAAATTTCATGTTCAACACATTGGAAAAGTGATTCTTCCATGCTCACGTAAAACTGTTACATTCGCTAGAAAACTCTCACTTTTCTTAACTTGTAGAACAATCTACTATTAATTCACTAGCGATTTTAGAACCACACGCTAGCATATAAACATTATAAACAGTTACTTATGGTTGCTACTATAGAGATAATAATAATAATGCCAGTTTAAAATGACAAAATTGAAGACAAAACTATTAATTGAGTTATTTAACAATAACCGTAACGGCGTAACTGGAGACTTGAATTGCCGCATTTATATTTTATGACGCTCAACGGCTTAAACCTGAAAAGAAACACAGATTGCAGCTGAAAATTATTTCGGTGGCGCAAATAATTCTCGTATTTTAAATGCCCGCATTCGGCTAAGCACAGCCCTCGACGGAATCCGAGATATTCATTTGTTTTCCGAATGATTCATTCGTATCCGATTGTTCCGAATGATTCATTGTCTCGCATTCGGATATCTCGATTGTTAAATTCATTTGATTTTGTCCATCACTAACCGCCAAGGCTGCGGAAAAATTCCACCCACCCTGGGATTCGAACCGAGGACGCTTAATGCAAGCTTAACGCTTTACCAACTGCGCTACTCGGCTTCATATGCTGAAACATATAATATGAAAATCAATACTAACAAACGAAGAGGCTTACAATAGCAAAAGAACCCCGTTAGATGCAAACTTATGATTGATAACATGCCCATGGAACAAGTGACGAAATTTACATATTTAGGGGCGGAAATTAGTACAAGCTTTGGCGATTTATATACGGTAGCAGAGTCTACAAAGCTGCCTGTATATCCGAGGTCATGGGAAACATCATGTGGGAGAATAAACACATGGGCATTGAGAGCAAGACAAAAACTTATTGCAAACAAATGAAATGAAGATATTAAAAACGATAGCAGTTACAAGATAAAATAAGGAACAGTTATATAAGAGAGACATTCCAAGTAGAAGGTGGGAAAGGCAAAGAAGAAGTATATGGCGAAAACAAAAATCAGTATAATCAATGTATTATATGGAAGAAGAACAAAATTACCCCCCCCCCCCCCCCCGTGGAGTGACAGTCGGACCTCAACAGCCTATGAACCAGACTGAACCGCCATAAACTAATGTGAGTAACAGATGCAAACCTAATGGAAAAGAAAGAAGATGAGCAATATACACACTTAAATATGGAATTTCAAAGTTCGAAAACAACGTTTTTAGAATAACTGCATTCTGAAAATCTGAAATATATTGATGCATGCAGTATTAATTAGGTATGTGTATATGTACGGAGTGACTGATTTCAAAACCGAACATATTTGTTTAAAAAGAAGGTTGTTTATAGGGCATTCAGTAAACACAAAAACATTTAATTTTTTTTAAAAGTTGGCATGTGCATAGAATTTTTGTGCTAGGGATTGTTTATTTTGTTTTGCAAAGGTTTTTACACCTGGTTACAGGCAGATTCGAATTTAAAAATGACAATTAATATTTCTCATTGTCACTGTCAAAGTAGATATTCCCACCTAACGTTATATAAAATCTAATAAAATACCTACATATTAATAAACGTTACGTCAATATTATTTAACACAGTATTTGTGTAATATCGTTAAAAGTAGTTAATAATTATAACATTTTGACAGACGGAAAGTAAATGTCACACCCTTAACCTATTTGTTTTAGTAACTTTTTGGAGGTACATTCCTAGACAAAGATGAATATTTGGAAGTACACTCATGAAATTTTGGAAATCAAAGGCCACTTTTAGTGTTGTTACGTTTATTGAACAGACTATAGATCAGAACTTTAAATTATAGGGGGGTGGGGAGGCTGACAATCGTTAGACATCAATTACGTTAGATATATCATTTGTGTACTAAAAATTAAAAACTTGCTTCGACTTTGAAACCGGTTACTGGTATAATGTATTTCAATGTACAGTGTGAATAGTGTAAGACTATACATTGGCAACTTTATTTTAGCATTAATCAATTTATTTCCCCTGCTAGTAACAATTGTCGGTTTTGAAATTACAATGAAATAATCCAGTTTCAATTGGTTTCTCTAGCCACTGTGTTGTTATTTTGTTTACAAACACCATGGTAACAGTAAGTAAATTCCCTATGTCTAATTTTACATAATTCAGCCACATACACTGTACAATCAAAGAGCATACTCATTATATGCTCTTTGGTACAATCTTACATTATTCTCACCGTATACGCAACCCACCTCACGGAAAATCACCATTACAAACGAACCAATCACAGTGCGCCATGCAAGTATGACAACCGCCTGACGACGTGTTGCTTTAAAAACCCGGCATTAATCAAAAACGTAAACAGTCCACACGAAACGTCAACATGACACCTCAAATGCTGGCAGCGGCTCTTATAGCCCTCACGTTCGCAACCACGACAGCAACGGCGTGCAAGGGCTGCGTCGCCCTGGACGAATACAATTTCGACAAGATGATCTCCAGGTTCAAGGCGGTGCTGGTGAAGTTCGACGTCGCCTACCCCTACGGCGAAAAGCACGACACCTTCGCGCAGCTGGCCGAAGAGGTGGCCCGCAACAAGGACCTGCTGGTGGCCGAGGTGGGCATCAAGGACTACGGCGACAAGGAGAACGAGGGCCTGGGCAAAAAGTACGGCGTAAAGGGCAAGGATGACCTGCCGCACGTACAACTTTTCGTGCAAGGCCGCGAGCAGCCTTTGCCCTTCCCTGCTAGCAGTAAGTGGACCGTGGACAACCTGCGTAACCTCATCAGAGACAACTCTGATATCTACATTGGGCTGCCGGGTTGCCTTGAGAAGTACGACAAACTTGCCATGAGCTTCGCCACGGCCTCCGATAAAGATAAGAAGTTGAAAGAGGCGGAGAAGGCTGTTGAAGCGGAAAAGGGGGATGTAAGTATTAAAAAATATAAGAATTTGGCTATGCTATTGCTAAATCATTGGCTTAGTTACACGAAGTTCTATCGGATGATAGTATTTATGTTATAAACTTTTGTCGTAGTGCTGCTCGTAGTCAAAATTTAAGAAATATTCTGGTTTTTAACTAGGTACTACAATAGATTATTCAATTAGCTATTCTAAGCAAACAAAATGGGTTTCAGGAGCAGTCCGTTGCTAAAACGTACGTCCTATTCATGAAAAAGATAATCGAGCAAGGGGTGGATTTCGTCAAGCAAGAAACGGTTCGTCTCAGCAAGATCGTCAAGGATGGCAAGTTGAACGACAAGAAGAAAGAGGAGCTGGCTCAAAGGATCAATATCCTGCATTCTTTTTCTATGGTGAAAGCAAAGGAAGAGCTTTAGGTGTAGTTAGGAAGGCAGCGGGCGTTGCTTAGTGTGACAAGCACGGTCACTGCTCTTTGTTAAAACTATTTTTCGTATTTAAGACACTCGACTGATTTATGTTGTAACCACCTGTTTGTGATAGCTTTATCGTTAGTATTATAAAGACTTGCTAGGTGGATAGATTTGAGTCCTGTAGGAATTGAATAAAAATTAATGGGATTCTTGTGTTCTGACCTCTGCTCGGCTTGACTAGTTGTAGGAACTTCCGTACTATCTGATTTATGTACAATCTGTATGCCTAAGGGTAAGCTAGATTTTATTGTTGCGTGTATTTGTTGGTGTAAGGGTGTGTTTTGTTATTTAATAAATAAAATGTTTGCCTTAAAGTTGATATTTTAGAGCTTTTTAATAAATGATAATTTTATTTAAATTACTTAAAAAATAGTGCGTTAAATGATAACGCGTTCTCGACTTCATAATGAGAATGAGTAATAACTATGCCAATTTAACATATATGCAATTATGCTTGCATGTATTGTTAGCTTGATACTGCAAACCAGCGATAATAGTTATGGTTTATTATCTAATACATTTGGTTTTGTAATTCTAATAGTTTTGAGCTTTTCAGTAATAGCTTTGTTATCTACTGTATGTAGTTTTATGTTTTTATGAAGAGTAGAAAAAATAGAAAACAGCTGATATGCTGTAATATTAGATATTCTTTTTTTTGTTTCAAACAAATTTCGCACGTTGCACATGCCCTTTGGTTTAAATATTTCCATGTGACAAAGCATAATGAGAGGAAGAGCAGTGTCTCGCTCCGACAAACAGTTCCAGCTTCAAAATTGGCACGAATCACTCCCTCCTACACTTACAAGCCATGCTGTTGGAGATTTGGCAACACTGCTGGTAGGCGAAGTTTGTACTGTTTATATATATAAAAATATCTGTTCAAATGTGGCGTGTGATTAAATATTAATATGTTGGACTGCTCTAAGTTTGAAGAAATACATTTATTTATATTACTGTACTGTTCGTGATAAGTGAAAGTAAAATTGCTGCTAGTAAGTATTTATGGGTTTTTATTAAGTATTTTACTGAAATATAACCGAGGTAAGTAACAATCTAACCTCATTTTTAGCCCACTTCTTGTAACTTTTAATTTTATATTTAGAATGCCACGAAGAGGCTGTGTATCAACTACGACAGTACCTTAAAAGAAAACCTTATGCAAACTATAACAACATATTCTTTTCCAATGGACGAGATCCGAAAGAAAGCATGGCTTCATGCAATGGCAGGAGAACGTTGAACCTCAACAAAAAGTGCTGTCGTGTGTGAAATACATTTTAATGGAAAAGACATTTGAAAGCGTTACAAATAAGAATGGGGAACTGCAGAAGCTGAGGCTGCATTACCCTCGATTAGCTGACAACGCTGTCCCAAGCGAATTTCCAAATTTACCAACATATTTGTCGTCAAAAGCGGCTCAAGAAAGGACAAATCCTGAATGTAGACGAAAACAAATATTGGAAAGACATGCACAAACAGTGAAAGTGTTTTAAAATGATGACAGCAGCAGTTTTTCAAAGTCTGTGAAACAATTTAGATGTTACCGAGCAGACAAGTTTATTATTATGTTCAAATAATATTATTTACAGAAGCACCACCATAGTTTTTGCATATATATATTGTACTTTCAATCTGCAGTGGTGTGTAGAAAATTACAAACTTTAAAATAATTACAGACATGTTCTTTTCCAAGGGTTACATAGGTTAAGTTATTTTATTTCTATAAATATACTGTTACATGTTTGTATTACTTGAGTATGTAAATAAATGTCACAATTACAGAAGTTATATTTAGTTAATTACAGAGTAACATGACAAAGAGTAAAATTGTGCTCTTTAAAGCAAAATTATTTCAAGTTGGAGTACTGTAATTTAGGACCACCAACTACCAGAGATGCAATGTTGCCAAGTCTAACAGCATGGCTTGTAAATGTAGGAGGCAGTGCACGAACACGAACATAATTTGCATCTTTACCATGTCTTCAATTAATATAAACATATCCATTTGTTTATACTACTAGAAGTATTAAACAATCGTTAATATGGTGAAATGCAGCAACATTGTCACATTTCAAAATCTTTTTTGTCTTCTAAACTCATATTTAGTATTTGAACATTATTTAGGTAGGATTTGGTACCTCTGTTATTGAAAATAAATGACTTACAATTATTTGACGTTAAATCCATCAAATTAAAGACTTTAACCATATGACCAAAGCAGTCGGTGTCTAAGGTACCTGCTACTCTGCATGCCTAGACCTTGTCGATTAACAAACAAACAAGATCTAGCTGGTATTTGCAATTTTTGTTTAATTGTATTAACACATAAGTACAAGGTTTTTCTGTATTCACAGTTGAATTGTGGGATTTTCATTTCTTACAATTTTGACAATTCCAACATCTGGCAACTGGCAGGCGGCCCACCCAGTCGCTTTAAAAATTGGGTACCGAAACCACAGTTGTGCAAGTAGGCAGTCACCGAAAGCGTAATGCTAACCACATCACCCAGTATGCCATTAATGATGTGTCAGATTGACTGGGTTTCAGAAAGAGATATTTTGATCAGTTTCAAATTTGTAATCGGTAATTTTTTGTCTTAAGAACGCCAGAAGTTTAGATTACCTCTTCAACCAGGTAGTCTCATTGTCAAATGAGCTGTGAATATGCGAACTAGGAGGTTTTTAAGCTAACGTTGTTATGGTATTTTAAATTTGTATAACAACCGTGATGGACCTTTCTATTTCAATAACCACCGTGGTGGAATTATTTCCTGTCCACTTTAGCTTCGCGCTAAGTGGGGGCTACCCATGCTTTGGGGGTGAGCGACTGAAATTAAAGCAGACGTGCTCTCAGGCACGTAAGATAAGTCGTAGACAAGGGGTTTTATCATTAATTGGGGTGTTATTCCTAAATGCGGTGGATGCGAGATATGCTAATTACTTCCACATCGTTTTACAAGTAACTGAGAGCCGTGTAAGTTTCTGTGTATTTTGATGAACTCTAGGCCTAAGTGGATATTTGACTATTGTCGAGACTAATTCCCTTCCAACTGTGTGCACTCATGCCGTTGGTTGAGGCATCTTCACCATCTTCCCCAAATAACCTATTGCTGTTGGAGGCCTTTCAAGAGTAATTTCTCTTCTTCAGGTGCTTGGCATGCCAGCAAGCAGATAACGGACGCGTTCCGTCTAGTGAAGAAGTTGCAAGCTGCTCACAAGGTTGGAATTGCATCTATTTCGCATGTAACAACATTGTGTAGTTATAAAGTGTACCAACGGATTTTAAAACACAATATTGTGAAATGAGCTCGAAGTCAAACGTGTCAGTACACTAGAAACATATCATATAGATCTGAAGTCAGGTGATTAACAGTTGAATTACCCAGTATTCGCACACAATTTTTCGACGAAAGTTTTCCAGGTGTCTTTATTTTGGGCTTGACTCCATGTTACCTTTATATCCTTGTATTCTTTCAATACATTTTTCTTGCATGTCAGGTTAGGTCTGCCCTGCTTCCTTTTTCCTTTGACGGTGTACTCGAGAGCTTGCCTTGTTACGTCCGAAATTGGTTTTCTTAAGGTGTGCCCAATCCAGTTCCATCGACGTCTCTTTATACTTATGTGGATGGGTTCTTGACCAGTGGTGTTCCATAACTCTGTGTTCGATATTACAGTTGGCCAGTATATTCCTCAAACATTTGTTGATGAAGGTTTGAAATTCCTTTGTTTGCTGTTGATTTAGGGCCCATGATTCAGATCCGTACAAAAGTACGTTGATTATATTTGTATTAAAAATTCGGATCTTGGTATTTCTTGACAGTTCATTTGATGCCCATATTTTTTGTAACACTTTAAAGGTTTATGCCCTGCCCATTTTCACTTTAATAACTGCTTGACAAGCCCCTTTTCCCTCTAATGTACTTCCGAGATAGTTACAACTTTGAACATTATGTAGGTACCTACCTTTTCTCCATTTAGTACTAGTTGTCTAGTATCTTTATCGGCTGTAGTTAAGGTATTTGTCTTTTTAGTATTTACATTAAGCCTGGTTTTTGCCGCCCTTAGCTGTAATAAATTTAGTTTGCTCTGCAGGCGATCACTTTTCTCCGTTATGAGGCAAACGTCATCAGCATATTCATCATCTTCTAACTTTTTGTTGAGTCTCCATGTTAGGCCTCTTCTATTATCCACTGATTTAACCATTATCCAGTTGTTACGTTTCAATTATGCCGCCTTTCAAATTAGAACTCGAATGGCATTTCCCGCGCGCCGCGCTACTTGGATCGCGCTGGCCACGATAACCTCAACGAGGTTTTATCTTTAGGCGCAGATTGTGGTCTTCGGGCCCGTTCTTTTTCGCTTGCAGCCTTCAAGCAGGCATGGTGGTTTGGGAATTTAATGGTTTTGGGGATGTTTAGTAAGGCTAAGATTAGTTTTGTGTACTTATTGGTGAAATACAGGCTTTCACGTTTTCGTGTCTTTGATGCCCCGAGCTCACGAGAAGGAAGTTTATTCCTACGCCTTGTGCGGATTTTTATTACAACCATGAGTCATCCATGTGGCCCGGATCGTATCTGAGGTGAGTAATCTAGACGCCCTAAGACCCCCTGTAGTTCTGTATTTTATCGTTGGACTCCTGTTTCCCTTTTCACAGCAAGTAGTGCCGGTTTTGATCGCTACAGCCAAGTAAGTTTCGGGCTAAAACGCCGCTCCAAATCAGGTGCCACGTTCGATTGTTCTCCGTGTCCACGGCGACCGCTGCAGACGTTTGCGAGCTCACGTTGTTGGACCTTGCGGGGCCGCTTTCCTTTTGTTGCCGGCGCCTACTTAGAGCACAGCAACGGACCCGTTCTGGGGGTTTTTCCCTCTTGGTTTGGCATTCCAACCTCGCCGTCGTGGTGCAGATCGCGCTGAAAACACCAGCTACGACAGCACGAGTTTATTGGCCAAACGCTTGGAAGACTGAGCCCCAGGAACATCTGCTGGCCAAGTGGCCTGCTAGGGCGCCCTTTTAATATGTGCAATTTGTAGTATTGCCGTATTGTATTGTAGAACTGTAAGTATTTCATTGTATGTAATGATTAATTTAGAGTAACCATGCGATTCTGATTGATGCAAATTATTGTGATAATTATTTATATGCTTTGTATTGTGATATTTTCCTGGAATTATATGATCTTTACGCCAGTAAACAGGGTTGAGTTTAGTTACGGTTATTTACTGTATTTGGAGCTATCTTTCAGGAAGTGTAATTCTATGCTAGGTATTGAGTTTACAAATTCTCGCTAGAACACCGGGGTACATTCGCCGTTATTATAAAAATTTGTTGGCGCACTGGGCATTTAATTTTTATGTTCTACCATTTAACTTCTTAAAGAGCTACAAGCCTCCTACCACTGAGCTGGCAGCCGGCTTTTGTACCTAAGTGTACCTGATTGTAATTTTTCTTTTGATGATCGCCCAGAAAATAAATAAATTGCTACCACAGTCTACTACTAATAAGAATAGGAGAGGGGACAGTATACATCCTTTTCTGACCCCGTTTTAATTGCAATACTCTCTGATATCGTCCCATTGTGCATTATACATGCACGATAGTTATCGTACAGTATTTTAATCAACAGTAATATCCCAAGTGCATTAAAATAGCCGATCAAATTTTGACTTTTTCCGCCAGAATATTTTGCTAAGAAATTTATCAAGTAAATTTGCCGCTCAACAAGAATCCCAAGTGCGTAGCACCAGGAATTTTGGGGCGGAAAATTTACGAGATATATTTCTTTAGAGTAAAACATTGATTACGCATTATTATTGATATGAAGGAAATAACAGCGTACATACTCGTAAATCAAACAAGTAGAGACACTCACTGTCGCACAGTGGTCTAATTCACGATTCTGGCTCAACAAAAATATTCTGCTCTTCTTCCTCTTATTATAGGTCAGTGACCTGTTCTAACCACAAAGTGGTACTATGAGCTCTCTTTGCCCTTAGGCCGGGTAGGTGGCTAGCCTTGCCCGTCGAAAGTGAGGAAGAGTTCCCTTGTTTAGGGGTTAACGACTACCGCAGGTGTTAGCGTGGTAGCCGGGGAGCGTACGATTTTGAAACTCTAGAGTCGCCGGGATTCAAACCCGGGCCGGCCGCCTAAGAGGCGAGCATTTGCTCGCGAGGCCATCCGCTCACCTTTGTTTGTGAAACATAAATATTATTTTGAAAATGTTGATTTACTGGACGGCACATGTTCTTATTTAAACACCGTAAACGCTGCATAACGTACCTATTTTAGAAGACGTATTTTTATATGAGTGGAAAATGTATGGATTATAAAATACAGATTGTTTAATAAAAATGGAATAGAAAGCAGTATTACCATCATTAGTCGTTCCGGTGCCTTGTTTAGTTTGGTCAACTAATAGTCCCATTTCTCTTCTAAATCTTTGCTTTATCGCATATTTTCTTATTTTTACATTTTCCTTTTCTTCGAATGACCGGGCTTGCCATTTCTTAATATCCAGTCGGTAGGCTATATGTAAAAGACATTCTAAAAAGCGGATGTAAGCGTGCAGAGTTGAAAGCCCAAAGGAGTAATTTTCCATGTTCGGTAATTTGTTCAAAAAAATTAAGAGATTATTCATCTCCTTTGGCGATGCACCGCAAATGTATCATTTTTGTCCACATATGTTTGTCAAGGAACTACATACCTTTCCATCGACCATTGTAAACAGCAATTGATGGCTTACCTTTACTGTATGCCCATTTATTACAAGAGATGTGTTGGTGAGATATTTGATTTGGTGTTCGATATTACTTATTTCTGATTTGGTCAATTCACGAGTTTCCTTTTTCATCAAGAATTTTATTGGACGACAAAACCTTGTTGAAGAGGGCACCGGATTTTGCCATAGTATCATTGTCTTATTCGAACTGGACACGAGTTGTAACGGTACAACAAAAATGACAAATAAATCGGAATCGCTATTCTCAGTAAATTCGTCAGAAAAAGCTTGCTTGTATTCGTGTTGGTAGCTACTTCCATCGCATCCCCATTTGTATGTGAAGGTCAGTTCATCATCGTTTTCCGACAAATATTGCCTAAGAACCTCCTCTTGGAAAATGGCTAGACGTTTTGTGGTGTGGTCCAAAGAAGATTGTAATTTAATTTCTGCAGACATTTCTGTAACTAACATATCTTCTATTGGTGGATAACAGTCTTTTTTCGCTTCCAACAATTTGATTTTGAGTGTGTTCTAATTAATTTATATGAATTTTTGGTCATTCTTGCATTAACATGTAAGGCCAAAGCTTTTTCCGATGTTCAGGGTAAGGAACGCAATATTGGTGACTGATAGGCTTTTTTTATTTTACTGGCTCTGGTTGGGGAAGATTGTGTAATTTCTTTTAGCACAGTTGCAGCATCTCTATTTCCAGAAATATTTAAAGGAACCTTAGCAGCGTAAGCAAATTCTTCTGTACTTGTTTGTTCTAAAATAGGTTTTATCTTCCTCAATTTACTTCTTTCAGAACTCCCTACAAAACTTTTTTTGGTTCGTCCTTTCATATTATTAACAGGTGCTCGCGTATTCAAATTTACTGCTATTTTACCTCTTAGCCAGGCTGCATTTTTTTCTTCATATCTGTCTGCATGTCTACCACTTTGTATTCATTTATTGTTAAATTGGCTAATAAAAACTGATTTCTTTTTCACGGCTGCTTCACTTTTTTGTGAAATATTATTGTTACGTTTTTACACTCGGGCTATTTAAACATTATACGACGCTTCTTGTATTAAACATTTACTTACAATGATTAATTACGATTATAAGAATCATGAAGGCAGAACACAAATTACTTATAAACTACAGGCACTATTTCTAACAACGATACACTAATTAATAATTATTTATATACGACTTAACAGTAATGATTTATATGGTTATACACACTGGATTAAACATCAATTATTTATGTGGCTATTTATTTTATACGCGTCTATTTATGTAGTAGCTTACGCCTTTCGAGCTGAATTCGCACTGACTGTCTATTCCTGCTGACACGTATTTATATATCACGAAAGAGTCATTCTAGAACAATCAAGGCTTTACTCGCTTTTCCGGCAAATGCATGACGCATAAGAGCGAGTGTTACCTCGAGCGCGTTCCCGAAAGCGTGAGTCATCCTT
The DNA here is from genome assembly GCA_940337035.1 of Agriotes lineatus. Classification (NCBI taxonomy): domain Eukaryota; kingdom Metazoa; phylum Arthropoda; class Insecta; order Coleoptera; family Elateridae; genus Agriotes; species Agriotes lineatus. The sequence continues at coordinate 177,437,755 of OW679194.1, forward strand.
TGCACCTGGCTCTGGATCGATCCGGAAAGCTCACGCGTATTAGTCACCACAGCTGCCGACTTCATCAGCCACACCTGGCCCCAAGGCCGCTTCTCGGATATTCTGGAATAATCGGGGCACTGGGTTATATGTCCGGGGCAATGACCGGCCACAGGATCGTTACATTATTTAATTCTGGATTATTAAGAACATACGATGTAATTGTTTTTCTAATTACAATACCACATCTAATTAAATTATAAAGCCAGGTTCTTGATATTGAATCATAAGCAGGAGGGAGTTCGCCTAAAATGAAAAACATTCCGTTAAAGTAATCGGTTTTACTAATAAATGCGCAAGTTTGCGCAAAAACTGCGAATGACCCATTAGTATGGATCAATTTTGCAACTTGTTAATGTATAGAAGAGATCATAGAACTTGATTTTTTTCTAACTCTTACTTTTTGAAACACACTTTCCTTGATATAAAGTTAAAACACACCTATTCACTAAATTAAATCATTTTACATTTTCATATTCAATTTAATTATAACTGTACTCGATAATAATGTTCCCCTTACCTTCAACTACAACTTCCATCATATTCGAATAATTGCCAATGTCACTAGCTTTATAATGCAAATCGAAAAATTTCTCACAAGCACTTTGTAACACAAGCGCAATAGACGCCAAGTTTGACATACGATTGTACGGTAAAAAACAAAAGAGCCTCGATTTTATTGTTTAGCATGGTTCGATAGATTATTTAACGATATCTATTAACCTAAAGTAAACAGGTTGTTGCGACCCGAACCTTACGGGCACAACGAAATACCGGCGGAGAATCACGCAAGTCGTCGCGGTCGTGAATGATTGAACACAACGAATATAATTGTAATAACACTTTATTTACAATATATACACCAATGTAACACTAAAAGCGGACTGTATAATTACAAATTTAAACTTGCCGGTACTGATTATAGAGGAGATGTATATCTCTCGGTGTCTTAACGTGACTCTGGTCGTGTCTGTCTCTTCGAGCCCAAGAAAACTCGGACACTCGTTAAACCACCCCTTTAGGAGTAGGGGAAGGAATGGTCGACCATCGCAAGAGAGAGCTGCATTTCGCCGAAAGCTCTAACAATAAACTAATGACATCCGTTTTAAATTGCAGATGGTATTTACAAATGACATGCAAATCCAAGATTAGGATCTTAAGTATGATAGATTGCTGGACAGCGGGAGATGAGCAAGACTTAAATTAACCTGGCTGCAGCTCCTAATGCCACGAACAATTTCTAGGATTATTCTCAAGTAAATCTATACATATATAAAGGAAAGTCATAACCCTGACTAATCAACGCAGAGCCGAAACCACTGGTACTAGAAACTTGAGATTTAGGTGCAAGGTTCAATTTCTTACGTAATGTAGTGCTAAGGAGGGATTTTTTGAAATTCGAACCCTAAAGGGGTAAAAAGGGGTAAAATGTGTTTTCACGAATTCCTCAATATCTCTTACACGCGATAAGATATCGATTTGGTGTTTGCTTGCAAAGATTACCAATGCAAATACCTAGAAACGTATTTCAGGATTTTGCCTTAATCAACCCCTAAAGGTGCAAATCTGGATTGGGGATGAATTAAAGAACCCTTCGTATCTTCTATGTTTATTGAGTTAGAACATTCCTTTTTGGGATATCGATGTATTTTTAAAATATTTAGAAAGGGGCTTAAGGGAATTTTCAAAATTTTAACCCTAAAGGGGTAAAAGGGGGCAAAACTGAAAAGGGGTAGGGGGTTTAAAATTATTATATTTTATTTGCTGTGAGTACCATTTCACAATGAAATGGGTTAAAAGCGATTTTTTTAAATTTTGGAATAAATGAAGTTAATGGAAAAAAATGCAGTTTTATGAGACTAACATCAATTTTATCTTCTATACATATATAAAGGAAAGTCATAACCCTGACTAATCAACGCAGAGCCGAAACCACTGGTACTAGAAACTTGAGCTTTAGGTGCAAGGTTCAATTTCTTACGTAAGGTAGTGCTAAGGAGGGATTTTTTGAAATTCGAACCCTAAAGGGGTAAAAAGGGGTAAAATGTGTTTTCACGAATTCCTCAATATCTCTTACACCCGATAAGATATCGATTTGGTGTTTGCTTGCAAAGATTACCAATGCAAATACCTAGAAACGTATTTCAGCATTTTGCCTTAATCAACCCCTAAAGGTGCAAATCTGGATTGGGGATGAATTAAAGAACCCTTCGTATCTTCTATGTTTATTGAGTTAGAACATTCCTTTTTGGGATATAGATGTATTTTTAAAATATTTAGAAAGGGGCTTAAGGGAATTTTCAAAATTTTAACCCTAAAGGGGTAAAAGGAGGCAAAACTGAAAAGGGGTAGGGGGTTTAAAATTATTATATTTTATTTGCTGTGAGTACCATTTCACAATGAAATAGGTTAAAAGCGATTTTTTTAAATTTTGGAATAAATGAAGTTAATGGAAAAAAATGCAGTTTTATGAGACTAACATCAATTTTATCTTCTATACATATATAAAGGAAAGTCATAACCATGACTAATCAACGCAGAGCCGATACCACTGGTACTAGAAACTTGAGCTTTAGGTGCAAGGTTCAATTTCTTACGTAAGGTAGTGCTAAGGAGGGATTTTTGAAATTCGAACCCTAAAGGGGTAAAAAGGGGTAAAATGTGTTTTCACGAATTCCTCAATATCTCTTACACCCGATAAGATATCGATTTGGTGTTTGCTTGCAAAGATTACCAATGCAAATACCTAGAAACGTATTTCAGGATTTTGCCTTAATCAACCCCTAAAGGTGCAAATCTGGATTGGGATGAATTAAAGAACCCTTCGTATCTCGTATGTTTATTGAGTTAGAACATTCCTTTTTGGGATATAGATGTATTTTTAAAATATTTAGAAAGGGGCTTAAGGGAATTTTCAAAATTTTAACCCTAAAGGGGTAAAAGGAGGCAAAACTGAAAAGGGGTAGGGGGTTTAAAATTATTATATTTTATTTGCTGTGAGTACCATTTCACAATGAAATGGGTTAAAAGCGATTTTTTTAAATTTTGGAATAAATGAAGTTAATGGAAAAAAATGCAGTTTTATGAGACTAACATTAATTTTATCTTCTATACATATACCGGGTGTAACAGGATCATGGTACACCCCCGTATCTCCGTTAGTTTTAAAGGTAATTTATTGAAATTTGGTATATCCCATATACATAATAAGCGGCACTTTTTGACCTGCAAATGATTTTTTTTTCACTTCCGGTTTCGCCGGAAGTGATACCAACTTTCGATTTTTAAATAGAACACCCTGTATATTATTACATTTCTGAAATCTGCATAATTTTCTGAATCCAATGATACCACATAAGTGACATTTCAAACGTCAAAATTTTTTTAATTTAATTTTTAATTTTCCATTTAAGTGTGCCATGATGGTTCCGATTTATTCCAATTGATCCATTTAATGCTAGAAAAATCGAAATCCCGTCAAAAATACTAAATTGCGTTTTTATGAGCAAATAAAGTTCACCGTAATCAATTTTGGGGTAAAACTCAATTTTTTCAAATGGAACCATATTGGTACCGTGGTACCATTTATTAGTACTATTAATAAGGAATTTATTCATACATGGTAATTAAATGTGCGATAAATACAATCAAAATTACAGCTAAAAGAAAATAAGAAAATACAATTATTTTGGTCTAATTTAGTGTTAAGACTAAGGAGGCTTTGAAAACAATGAAATTGTTTATTCAGACTGTCAAACAAATACTTGTTGGTTTATCGGTGTTTCTATTGTGTATTGGAAGAGTCTTTACATTTGTTGTTATTTTTGTTCAAAATGCCGCACATTTATACAAAGGATGAAAGAGTGGACATGTTAATTATTTATGGGGAATGTAGAAAAAATGGCCTTGCGGCTAGAAACCTTTATGCCGACCGATATCCTGATAGACAATGTCCAGCGAGAAATTATTTTAATCGTCTTGAAAATCAATTCCGAAGAGAGCCTAACCATGATCCCGATCCCGAAGAAAACGTTATCATTGACGAAGGAACGGAAATTAATGTTTTAGCTCGAATAGAAGTTGATAAGACTGTTTCTTTAAGGCAAATTGGGTTTGATTTGGAAATTAGTCACCAAACGGTAAGCCGAATCTTGCACAAACACAATTATAAATCCTTCAAATATCAATTGCACCAGCACCTGTACGAAAATGATTATGAACGTAGGATGGAATATTGCAATTGGATCTTGCAGAATAATGTGCAGCCAAACAATGCTTTTTTGGGAAGGATTTTATTTTCGGACGAGTGTAGGTTTACAAATATGGGATTATTTAACCGACAAAATACAAGGTATTGGTCACAAGTAAATCAACATTTATTGCGGCAGGGTAATTTTCAAGTGCGGTTCGGTTTCAATGTTTGGCTTGGAATAGTCGGTCGTAGAGTCATTGGTCCAATAATATTTGAAGGAGCCTTGACTGGAGCTAGATACTTAGGATTTCTGCAAAATGAAATTGAGGACAGGTTAGCTGAATTACCTATCCATTTACGACAGGGAATGTATTTCCAACAAGATGGAGCTCCTCCCCATAATTCAAGAATAGTAATTGATTACCTTCAACAAGCATTCGAAGAAAACGTAATTTCGACGAATGGTCCTGTGCGATGGCCTCCAAGGTCACCTGATTTGACACCTCTTGATTTCTTTGTTTGGGGCCATTTGAAAAACATTGTTTATGCAACCCCCGTTACAACCCGCGAAGATCTGGAGTTGCGAGTAAGACGCGCAATTAATAGAATAACGGCCCAGCAATTATCGAACGTTCTTCAAGAAACAGCTACGAGAGTTCAGAAGTGCGTTGACGTTAATGGACAGCATTTCGAACAATTGTTGTAATGTTTTGTGTTAATTTTTTGTATTTCAAGTTGTATTTTTTGTATTTTCTTATTTTCTTTTAGTTGTAATTTTGTTTGTATTTATCGCACATTTAATTACCATGTATGAATAAATTCCTTATTAATAGTACTAATAAATGGTACCACGGTACCAATATGGTTCCATTTGAAAAAATTGAGTTTTACCCCAAAATTGATTACGGTGAACTTTATTTGCTCATAAAAAACGCAATTTAGTATTTTTGACGGGATTTCGATTTTTCTAGCATTAAATGGATCAATTGGAATAAATCTGAACCATCATGGCACACTTAAATGGAAAATTAAAAATTAAATTAAAAAAAATTTTGACGTTTGAAATGTCACTTATGTGGTATCATTGGATTCAGAAACTTATGCAGATTTCAGAAATGTAATAATATACAGGGTGTTCTATTTAAAAATCGAAAGTTGGTATCACTTTCCGGCGAAACCGGAAGTGAAAAAAAAAATCATTTGCAGGTCAAAAAGTGCCGCTTATTATGTATATGTGATATACCAAATTTCAATAAATTACCTTTAAAACTAACGGAGATACGGGGGTGTACCATGATCCTGTTACACCCGGTATAAAGGAAAGTCATAACCCTGACTAATCAACGCAGAGCCGAAACCACTGGTACTAGAAACTTGAGATTTAGGTGCAAGGTTCAATTTCTTACGTAAGGTAGTGCTAAGAAGGGATTTTTTGAAATTCGACCCCTAAGGGGGTGAAAAGGGGTAAAATGTGTTTTCACGAATTCCTCAATATCTCTTACATCCGATAAGATATCGATTTGATGTTTGCTTGCAAAGATTACCAATGCAAATACCTAGAAACGTATTTCAGGATTTTGCCTTAATCAACCCCTAAAGGTGAAAATCTGGATTGGGGGTGAATTAAAGAACCCTTCGTATCTCCTATGTTTATTGAGTTAGAACATTCCTTTTTGGGATATAGATGTATTTTTAAAATATTTAGAAAGGGGTTTAAGGGAATTTAAAAATTTTAACCCTAAAGGGGTAAAAGGAGGCAAAACTGAAAAGGGGTAGGGGGTTTAAAATTATTATATTTTTATTTGCTGTGAGTACCATTTCACAATGAAATGGGTTAAAAGCGATTTTTTTAAATTTTGGAATAAATGAAGTTAAAAAAAAAATGCAGTTTTATGAGACTAACATCAATTTTATCTTCTATACATATATAATGGAAAGTCATAACCCTGACTAATCAACGCAGAGCCGAAACCACTGGTACTAGAAACTTGAGATTTAGGTGCAAGGTTCAATTTCTTACGTAAGGTAGTGCTAAGGAGGGATTTTTTGAAATTCGAACCCTAAAGGGGTGAAAAGGGGTAAAATGTGTTTTCACGAATTCCTCAATATCTCTTACATCCGATAAGATATCGATTTGATGTTTGCTTGCAAAGATTACCAATGCAAATACCTAGAAACGGATTTCAGGATTTTGCCTTAATCAACCCCTAAAGGTGAAAATCTGGATTGGGGGTGAATTAAAGAACCCTACGTATCTCCTATGTTTATTGAGTTAGAACATTCTTTTTTGGCATATAGATGTACTTTTAAAATATTTAGAAAGGGGTTTAAGGGAATTTAAAAATTTTAACCCTAAAGGGGTAAAAGGAGGAAAAACTGAAAAGGGGTAGGGGGTTTAAAATTATTATATTTTATTTGCTGTGAGTACCATTTCACAATGAAATGGGTTAAAAGCGATTTTTTTAAATTTTGGAATAAATGAAGTTAATGGAAAAAATGCAGTTTTATGAGACTAACATCAATTTTATCTTCTATATACATATATAAAGGAAAGTCATAACCCTGACTAATCAACGCAGAGCCGAAACCACTGGTACTAGAAACTTGAGATTTAGGTGCAAGGTTCAATCTCTTACGTAAGGTAGTGCTAAGGAGGGATTTTTTGAAATTCGAACCCTAAAGGGGTAAAAAGGGGTAAAATGTGTTTTCACGAATTCCTCAATATCTCTTACACCCGATAAGATATCGATTTGGTGTTTGCTTGCAAAGATTACCAATGCAAATACCTAGAAACGTATTTCAGGATTTTGCCTTAATCAACCCCTAAAGGTGCAAATCTGGATTGGGGATGAATTAAAGAACCCTTCGTATCTTCTATGTTTATTGAGTTAGAACATTCCTTTTTGGGATATAGATGTATTTTTAAAATATTTAGAAAGGGGCTTAAGGGAATTTTCAAAATTTTAACCCTAAAGGGGTAAAAGGAGGCAAAACTGAAAAGGGGTAGGGGGTTTAAAATTATTATATTTTATTTGCTGTGAGTACCATTTCACAATGAAATGGGTTAAACGCGATTTTTTTAAATTTTGGAATAAATGAAGTTAATGGAAAAAAATGCAGTTTTATGAGACTAACATCAATTTTATCTTCTATACATATATAAAGGAAAGTCATAACCCTGACTAATCAACGCAGAGCCGAAACCACTGGTACTAGAAACTTGAGCTTTAGGTGCAAGGTTCAATTTCTTACGTAAGGTAGTGCTAAGGAGGGACTTTTTGAAATTCGAACCCTAAAGGGGTAAAAAGGGGTAAAATGTGTTTTCAGGAATTCCTCAATATCTCTTACACCCGATAAGATATCGATTTGGGGTTTGCTTGCAAAGATTACCAATGCAAATACCTAGAAACGTATTTCAGGATTTTGCCTTAATCAACCCCTAAAGGTGAAAATCTGGATTGGGGGTGAATTAAAGAACCCTTCGTATCTCCTATGTTTATTGAGTTAGAACATTCCTTTTTGGGATATAGATGTATTTTTAAAATATTTAGAAAGGGGTTTAAGGGAATTTAAAAATTTTAACCCTAAAGGGGTAAAAGGAGGCAAAACTGAAAAGGGGTAGGGGGTTTAAAATTATTATATTTTTATTTGCTGTGAGTACCATTTCACAATGAAATGGGTTAAAAGCGATTTTTTTAAATTTTGGAATAAATGAAGTTAATGGAAAAAAATGCAGTTTTATGAGACTAACATCAATTTTATCTTCTATACATATATAAAGGAAAGTCATAACCCTGACTAATCAACGCAGAGCCGAAACCACTGGTACTAGAAACTTGAGATTTAGGTGCAAGGTTCAATTTCTTACGTAAGGTAGTGCTAAGAAGGGATTTTTTGAAATTCGACCCCTAAGGGGGTGAAAAGGGGTAAAATGTGTTTTCACGAATTCCTCAATATCTCTTACACCCGATAAGATATCGATTTGGTGTTTACTTGCAAAGATTACCAATGCAAATACCTAGAAACGTATTTCAGGATTTTGCCTTAATCAACCCCTAAAGGTGCAAATCTGGATTGGGGGTGAATTAAAGAACCCTTCGTATCTCCTATGTTTATTGAGTTAGAACATTTTTTTTTGGCATATAGATGTATTTTTAAAATATTTAGAAAGGAGTTTAAGGGAATTTAAAAATTTTAACCCTAAAGGGGTAAAAGGAGGAAAAACTGAAAATTGGTAGGGGGCTTAAAATTATTATATTTTATTTGCTGTGAGTTCCATTTTACAATGAAATGGGTTAAAAGCGATTTTTTTAAATTTTGGAATAAATGAAGTTAATGGAAAAAAATGCAGTTTTATGAGACTAACATCAATTTGGAAATTTTAACCCTAAAGGGGTAAAAAGAGGAAAAACTGAAAAGGGGTAGGAGGGTAAAATTATTAATTTTTTTCACTGTAAGTTCCATTTTGCAATTAAATGGGTTGAAAGAATTTTTTTTAAATTTCACCCCTACGAGGGTGGAAAGGGGAAAATGTGTTTTCACGAGTTCCTCAATATCTCTTAGACCCGATGGGATAGCGACTTGGTGTTTACTTGCAAAGCTTATCAATGCAAATACCTAGAAACGTATCTTAGAATTTTCCCCTAATCAACCCCTAAAGGTGCAAATCTGGATTGGGAGTGAATTAAAGAACCCTTCATATCTCCTATGTTTATTGAGTTAGGACATTCTTTTTGGCATATACGAATTTCTCAATATTTCATAAGGCCCTATAATGTAACAATTTGGTTTTACTTAGAAAGGTTACCTATAGAAGTTCCTAAAAACATAATTCAGGATTGTGCACAGATCAACTCCTAAAGGTGAGAATTTGGTTTTAGGGGTAAATTATAGAACCTTTCGTATTTCCTGATTATCATGGTTTTTGGGCATATGTGTTTAAATCTTTAAAAAGTTTTTTAAAGTTTTTATTCTAAATTTCTTTGTGAAAGGAGTAAAAATGGGGTAAAAGTAAAAAGAAGTTAAAAAAAAGATTAAAGTTGTTGATTTTTTTCCGTGTGTCCAGTTTAGAATAAAATAGAAGGATTTCCGAAATTCCACCTCTAAGTGGTGGAAACTGGTATGTTGCTACAATTTATGAATACAACATTTAATAAGTACATTTATTATTGTTATTCTCATTGTTTAAACCTATAGTTTTATCAATCTATATAAGGAGAACGATACTTACATACACATTTCCAGGGAATACGTGAAGCATAAAAGGGTTATGGAGAACTTCTTTTGGAAGAATATTGTTTCTTTTTTACCTACAATATTATTTTGCAGCGTTTGTTAGTTTAGCATATTTAGTGAGAGAGGAGGGGAGCATTCTAGAATTCGTTTAGGATTTAGAAGAAAAAACATTTGTTGTCCGTACGAAGAACGGGTATCTTGCTAGTTTAAAAATAAATGTACACCGGAATGACATTGAGGATCTTAATGTGGAGGACGCCATTTTGTTTCCGATTGCAAAAAAAAAAAAGTTTTATTCCAATTTATTTTATTACTGAAAATTTATTAATTTTGTTTACATCGCATTTACAAGCTTATTTTCAAATATTTAGCAATGATTCTTACACTAGTGGAAAACTTATTCTTTCTAGATGATCAGCAATTAACCTAAAAATTTTCTAAACAATGCGTAGTGCTGGAAAATCGAAGTATAGATTTCAGCATCGACGTATTTTGAAAACTATTGCACATAAAAACATACTACCAGCGTATAAAATGTGTAAAAAAAATGAATGTAAGAATGCTGTAAGTCAGAATGTCAAAAATATTGTGGATGCAAAACGACAGGCTTGAATTGCTTCGTAATGTGTGAACATTGCAATATATTGTCATGTTACAACTTATTTCCCTTTCTAGAAGAAAATGACACCTTTTTGGAGAGTGTACTTGTATTTATTGTAGATTTTAACTACACATAATTGAAAGTGTAGTTTATCCCTTTTACCAGGTGCTAAAATTTAACTTTTTAAAAATTACCTTTTTTCGGGATATGTATACAGAGGTATTGTTACTCATATATTAAGGTATGCATTATCAACTACAAAATTACATTTTACTAACATGAAAAGTACAGTTAGTAAATGTGCATTTCATAAATTTAATTTTCTCGCGACGTTTTGAAATTTCTGCTAAGTTGGAGATTTCCTTCAGTGTCAATAACATTTTCTGTTACAGACACAACTGCTCCTGATGTGCCATTGTATACAAAAGTATCTTGGTCAAATCTTACTGCTAATTTTCGAGATTTTAAAGCTGTATAGACTTGGCTTACGCAAAATCTAGACTGCCATTCTCAACTGACTGACTCTGATAGTACTGTGCTTTGACATTAAATAAATATGTTGCCATATTTACAAAGTGTAACACAAACTGTCCCAGATATTTTTGCATACAATGGTATTTTGTTGCAGACTGGGTATTACTTCAACCGATAAATTACCACACGTTTTTAACAGTATGTTGTCTTTGTCTCAAATGTGTGCTACCGATTCATCAACATACCCTGTTACGGTATTAAAATGACTTAGCGACACCCACGATTGTGTGAGTATTAAATAACTAGACTAGTCCGGGAAATGGGCACGCTTACCCTGAGTCGTCAAAACCGGTTAACGGCCTCGGCTTAAATACGCTCAGGAGATGGGCGTGGTTCAAAACAATACACCACAGGGCAAGCGTGACGAGGTAATATATAGAGTGTTACCAAAGAAATGGGCGCCACAAGTTCCAACTCAAATACGCCCCCGCTTAACCGGACCTGCCGAAAGTACATTTCTTTGCTAGTAAATTAATTTCATCAGGAGTATTGTCTAGAAATGTATTGTTTTGTGTTGCCGTAAATATCTGCGATTTATCATGTTTATATTTTTTTCATTTTGCTTCAGATATGAAATTAATTTGAGGTACAGATTTTGAAATATTCACGTAATGTACTTCTAGTCATAGAATAATTTAACTACTCTGTCGGTGACATCGTTTGCTGCGACAGTTTCGAAAAATATGCCAGTAACACTGTCTCCGAGAAGAAACTGGATTTATTTTTGCCTCTCATTTCATAAATCTTGAGTACGCGTTGTCATATATTCATCGTGCTTTACTTGGCAATAATTTCAATGATGCTTTTTTTACTGCGTCTACTAATTCCGCTACGAGGATACTCAAAATCGCTGTCATTATTGCTCTTATTAAAAAAAATCACAAAGATTAAATTCACAGATGGACTGTTCGGGTCGGGAGACAAACCACACCTTGAGCTAAAATCTATTAATTTCCCCCTATATATGTATAATAAATAAAAAATACATCCTTACTACTTATGGAGATATAAAGCAGTCTGTCAATAGAAAATTTGTGGGGACACTAATGGGAACCACCATGGGGAGGGGCTGGGAGTTTAGGTAAAAAGCATCTTTTGTCTGTTTTTATCGCTTCTGACCACTAGCGTTTAACAAATTAAATAAATTTAATGCAATCTTACATCTACTATTTCCTATTTTAACTGCTGTGACACTTGTAGTTTTTGAATAATCAATAGCCAATTAAATGTTGCTTTAGAGAACAACGTAATTAATATCACATCGAGAAATGTGACCATAAAGCCAAACATTAGACTTAAATAGTTTTTATTATCTTCTCTGCAAGCAGAAAAACCTTTATTACTAGCTAATAATTTTGTAATTGAGACTACTTACAGCTGTGTGTGCGGTATATGAGATTGATTTTGAATCATACATTAATTGCAAATATCAAGCTTGCATTGCCTTTCCAAGCAAACTAATACGTGAGGTATGTTGATGATGTCAACGGAGAATTAATCATTTTTATCGTTCTGTATAAGTACATTCAACATCAACAGAAAACTCATTTATACTTAGGACTTATCGATCTATTTTTAAATCATATCAGTTCAAATATGTTTTTACGAAAGCTAGACAAATAAAACATTGTTTTATAGTCGAGTTTAAAACCGGTCCCCAAAATAAACTTAAAATTTCGGTTCACCTTCAAGCAAAGGTTTTCTTTTTGCCCTGTATTTCCAAGGTTGCTATATTTACAGACCTTGCTTGTGCAGTGAATGCTGATAATCTGGTGTTGGAGAAGTGGTTTGATAAAACAGTGTCATACCAAATATCATTCAAATTAATGTAAATGTTCTATTGTTATAAGCAAAATTAGTTTCTGTAAAGGAAATGTGAAGTAGAATTTTGATATAGGTAAGTTGTCTTATTTTGGGCACAAGGATCTATAATTACGTCATGTTGACATATTTTAGGGATTGTATATTACATTCGTCAACAATATAGTCTAGAGAAAATAAATACGCATCATAACAGTTGACAATATATAGACAATATTCACAGTACAGCGTAAAAGGTAATTCGTTATTTATGTAGGAAAAAGGCTTAATTACTGCTGGCTTAAAAGCATACAGTTAGTTAGCATATAACGCACTTAATTATAATTAATATTACAATTTGACAAGGAAGATTAATTAAACTGGGACGTTCCACTTCAAAATCCAACCCTTGTTCGTCTTTTTGCTGTAGATTCTGTGACTTAGTCGAAGAGCATAGTCAAGTAGCGCTTTTGCAGCGGTGCCGGTGCCAAATATAATAGAGAAAAAGATGTACGTATAGAAATAAAAGCACTCAACAAAGTATTTACTTCACTACCTACATACATTTTATAATGCAGTCACGTAATGTAATTATTAAATAATCAAATTTAAAAACATACATTTTAGACACAAAAGGCAATCATGTGATAGTCTGACAGTTCGTTTACTGATGACAATAAGTTCTCTTTTTATTAAAAAAGAAAACCTGCTTGCTTAAGTAATTTACCATGTCTCTTATATCGCGAACTACTTCTAGAAATGAGATTTCCAAATTAAAATAATGAAGTTGTTTCTACAAAATACGTCTGTCTTAGTTAATAATTTGAATTACATTGCAATTGAATAAACTTGCTAAGCAATGGATAATTTTAAACAATTCCACGCAACAGTAATGTACACGGATTTGATATGATTCAGCAATTTGGTAATCAGAAATTTAATAGTATTTTGCAATAACTGAAACGGCTATGCACGATGTACGTGAACGAGCGCTGCATATGACACGTACGATTTACGGAAATCAAAACATTAACAAAAATCCTAGCTTTGTACTTGCTAATACACAGCCGGAACCGGTTAAATAATCTATGTGGCAGAATTAATTACAAAATTAGTTTGCTGATGACAAGCAAGAGTCGGTCGAGGATTACACACAAAACTTTTATTTTCGTTACTATAGAAATGTGGTTAGTGGCTTATTATTTCCTGTAACGTTTATAGTTCAAACTGAAAGTTTAAAGTGAAAATAAGCATTACAGAAGAACTTGGAATAGTAACGTTCGAATGCATTTTAAATTGGTGTAGGATGAATTGTAGTTATCATTGTGAAATAAAGCAACAGTTCTCTTTTTCATTTGGCCTACTTCGGGGTCACGTTCTGCAAATATTGGTTTCTGTATAGATTTACTTTTTGCGCTTCTCTCCTCTTCATAGGAATATTTGCTTATGCATTATAATCATTTCAGTTAAGACAAAGGAACTAAATATTGTGATTTCGGTAGCCGGTATTTTTATACAAGGTGGGCGGGCCCATTATTGGACTGCAACCCAACATGCAAATACGATATTAACGATACTCGTGTTCATATAAAATAATATATATTTATTAGGATATGCACTCGGTTTCTTCAGAAGGGTCATGAAGGTTCACTTCGGATGGTATGTTGTTGCTGTTGCAGAGTAGCCCCTTGTCTCCTAGCAGATTTATTAGTTTTCCGGTGGACTTAGTCTAGACGTGTTGCCTCCCCATCTTTACTGTATTTTTCCATGTATTGGTTTTACACTTCCAGTTGCTGGTTCGGATCATTGATGAAGTTTCCTGTAGATCGACAAGTTTCTGAATAGATGACTGAACTTTAATTTTCTATTTTCACGTATGTGTCACGTACTTTACGGAGAAAGAGGGGGGATGCAAAACGTGTAATTTTAGCAACATTTTAGTAGAAATTTTCCATAAAACAGTTGTTAAGGGTGCTTCGCAAAATTTTAATTACAGTTCGTAGGGAGTATCTTCTAGCACTTGGTGCTGTCAAGTTTAACCTACAATTTGTGATTAAGTGTGTTTGTGTTAATTCAATATTATTGTGAGGTTCGTTCATTAGGTGAATAAAATATATTGCTTATAACCTGCATTTGTTCGTATCACGAAATTCTATATTGCTTATAGCCTACATTTGTTGCGAGTATTTCAAAGTTTTAAAGAACATTTTGAAAATCGGTGATTTAATTTTATGGCAAAATATTTCTAGATGAATCCTATTCAATATGTAGACATAATCATTTTCTAACTGCTATATCAGATTGTTCAGAATGTAGCTTAAAGTCTTTGCTATTATATAAACTCAGTTAGGCATTTCAGGCTGATACAAGAAAATAAACGCTGAAACCATTCTAAATGCATGAGCTTTACGGGAATCCTTCGAGAATTTGCTGACTTCAAGTGTTTTAATGAGTGTCGCTATAGACATAACTAAAATTACACAACTGCGACTTTTATTAACACCGTATTTCGAGTTTTACCTGCACGTACAGATACTATACAAAAGTACGGAAACTGAACTTTAGGGAATATGCAAGCGAAAACCGATTACAGAATAAATTTGTTCAGGCTCAACCATGCACTGGTTGGCTTTGCATACAGCGTAAAATAGAAGTTTCTAAAATGACTTTTTCCGGTATTATTTTATTCTAACCCGTTCCACATCGGCAGTGCCCGCATTTTCCTAGATCGTGATGACGTATGAAGTCGTTTTTGCGCCACTGCTGTCGCAATTTAATAAAAGTGAAGCTTTGTATGTTGCTTCAAGCGATCGTCTATTATGTTAGCGGCATCAGTTCGAATTTCAAGGCGCGTAGTCTTTACAGTCAACGCAATACCGGAAAAGAGAAAACAATTGAAGCGCACTTCTGCCGCCAGAAGCCACATTTCTTTATTAGCGAATCCACTCGTTATGTGACGCGCATACGAATATCCAAAAACTCTTTAGCGTCTGCCACAGATTAACACAAAGCATGACAGTTAAATATATTGAAATGGTTCAGGCTCTTACTTTGTATTACCTATGAATATATGTTTATAATTATATTTTAGTCAATTTAAATTGCCCTGTCTTTTTATTTGAATATTAAAAATTATTTTTTTGCTAGCTCCTGACAATCAGAGTGAATTCCTTTTATCTAGATTATTTATTCTGAAATTTGGTGTTCCGATTTGAATTATGACAATTCAAAAAACTTCTGTCAAATGGTACGTCAAACCAACTTTGAAAATTCAAGGACAAATACCTGATCGTTACATTTGTTATTTGAAAATCTCAAACAGTAAGTAATTCCTTGATAATTAATTCACTTTTAATATTTATTTCTTTTCAGTGCTTATTTAAATACCTAAAGTCATTTACCTTTCATTTGAACTTATCACTGTCCTCGACAGAAATCAATTTCGTCCTACTCTGCTACTGATCACAACCGCTCCACTCAAACCACGGCGAAGGCCTCCACTGACAACCAAACCACCGAAGCTGTCCAGAATCAGGAACTGACTTAACCCAGGAAAAACTAGTTTGCATCAGGAATAAGCCCATACAGCTCCCTCACAGCATGGATCCAAATAGACTCCAATCGTAGTTGTTTATCTTCAATATTGAATCCAAACCACTCTCCTGAAGTACGCCACCGATCAGCACCAAGTATCCCGACCAAGGACAAGACACAAGACCTCAATTGATAAGCCTCATATACATGATTACTCTGCTAATGACCTCCCTGTGACTCTCCTTCCGTGTAAATAGCTCGTTGCAATCCAACTCAATTGACGCACAATGTCAAATGCAATTCTACAATAAACTTAATTCAGTATTTCTTTCTATTTATTTTCTTAGCACTGCTTTAGTTAAATATTTTTACTATATTCTTTGTCTTCCTCCATTTGGTATACTCACCTTCTTATTTTTAAAATATCCGTTTATTTCACCACCCTAATTTTGTCTATATTGCAACCCTAACATTTTAACTTTTAAATAGGGTTTATTTCATAATTTATATACAAAAATTAGTGATATTGCATATTTTCTCCATTCAACGCTCTATAAAAGCTTTATTTTGATTTCTACCCACTATGTGCAATAGTCTATCTCGATTAAGTATTTGTCATTATTTTCCAATTTCATGTTTAGATATTACATTGAATTGGAATCCTTTTGTTTCTCTATCAGCCCCATATTATTAAATTATCAATTCTATTTTCTGTTTTTAAATAGATACCAATTATTCAAATACCCAATTTATATTCAAATTGATCTTTATTATATTTAATTACTGTAATCTTTTAATCCTATTTTAAAATTGATTTTTATACCCCTGTATCCATATTATTACAATATTCTGAGTTTATTTGTAAATGCTTAGCATGTCTTATTCTCATCTATCGCAAATCAAAGTAATTATAAAATATAGTATAAACTTTTCTGTAAGCGCTTCATATATAGAAAATAAATTTAGTATTCAACCATTTGTTTTAATAGTTCACGAGCTGATTTTGCAGCATTAACTCAATATGGATAACAGTAGACCTATATGATTCTTGTAATTATTTCACAAACTTATAGTTTAAAATTCAGAGCATAAATGAGGTGGCTGGGGCTACATTCTTCAAAATAAAGAAATTCTTCTGTAGTAGAAACTGTTTAACACAAATCTCTTCCGCGATTTTGTACTGCAGCGTCAACTATCAAAGAAACCTCTCGAAAAGACTTGATATATGGCACTTTTAAAGAATGATTAGTATACTCTGAACAGATCTAAATCCGGTAAGCTTAATTCTCGAAATTTCCACTATCTAGGCCATCATCATGACCCAGCTGAATGATCTTCTCCAGAGCTGGATGTAGCCCTCCTCTAATGCTTTTCACTATCGTCGATGTTGTGCCTTGGCTCTGCAAATGCTTGGTGGTTTAATTTTGCTTCTGTTATCTCCTCTTGGCTTCCATTTTACTATTCACTTCGTTCATATATTTATTTTTTAGTCGTGCAACTTGTTCATCCTACCTTAACCACTTAAGTTCTGTCATGCTCTTTACAATGTATGTCGATCCTGTTCTTTGTCGTATGATGTTAGTCTAAATTCTGTTTCTTCTAGTATTGCCAAGCATGGATTTTCCATAGTGAACTGAGAAACTTTCAATTACCGTGTTGTCTTTCTGGTAAGTATCAGAGCTTTAGCGCCATACGTGATAAATCATCGAATATTTTCGTGGAGTTTTCCAAATGCTGTCTATCCCAGACCTATTCGTCATTGGATCTCACAAGTTTAGTGGTCTCTACCTAGGCTTATTTCGTGTTCTAAGTATTTATATTCGTGTATCTGTTCTATGGTCCTACTGACTTTTCCACTTGGTACTAGGTTTGTCATAAATGGTTTCCTGACCAGTTTTAACACTTCAACACTGCAAATTTTAAATTATTTAAATATTCTGCTTCCGCATTTATCCCAATATTATCACAGTTATAATAAGGCTGCAACATTAATGGGCACATTTGAACTAGAAGCCAGAAACTCGCAAGACCAGCTGTTGGTAGACTTTCCAACAGCATAACTTACATCTTATAAACAGCCACACATACGATAAACGTGGGCAAACTCTGGTGGCAGCACCACAAATTAATTGATTTTATTATCATTGACAAAAAGAAAATTGTAAACAACGTCACTGGGCTAAGTTTTATTTCTACAGAAAGTGATCATAGGATTCATCAAAGCCATTGAAAAATAAATCTGACAAAAAAAGACTGAAGCTTATACATAAAACATACCTCCTGTAAACCCCGAAGCATTCAAAAATAGCTTTCAAACCGTCACAGAAAGAAGTACTTTAAAAGATTCAGACATTGCAGTAATTAACAGAGACATAATAAAGTTCATCAAAGAAGCATAAAAACTATATTATTTAAAAGGTAGACAAGGGAATGGAAAAATCAATTAAAATATGAAAAACCTTATAGTAAAAGAAACCAAATATGACAGCACGGATGTCAATTTTGAAGGAAGACGCCAAGGAAAGGGAAGAAAATTTGGCAATTGACACCACAGGAAAATGCACCGCAATAACAGGCCAGGGCCTAATATGAGTATAAGAAGAAGAGGCCAATTTTTACTTCCCTCATCTAAAAAAACGAAGGAAATGTTGTAATCGCGAGAAAAACACCTTTCGATATTTCTTCAGATCTTCACGTTTGAGAGTCCCTACATGGCAAATAACAGGTTTTCTCAATTCCATGTGTCTATATGTCTGTCTGTCTATTAGCCTGTCTGTCTGTGTGTTTGTCTGTCTGTATGTATGTTTATCTGTCTCTCTGTCTGCGGTATAATTTAAAAACTGTTTGTTGAAGAAAGACGACATTTTGTTTGGATACATATTATATCTCTACCTGTCATAAATCCGAAAAAACTTCGCACAAATATATACAGGATGAGCACTTTAAAAAATAAAATGTTGTTTATTTTTACGTCAATTGAGAAATAGATAAAAATAATAATTTGTACATAGGTCGAGCTTTACAGTTGAGGAAAGTGAGATCCAACAGATACAGGGTAATGCCGTAAAACAGTGAAAAAGTTTCCACAACAAATCCGTTCTGTTAAATACAGCTGCACGTTGCAAAGCCGGGAGAGGTCCTCGATGATCTCCTAAATAAGACGCTAAATTTAAATTTGCATTAAGAGGCTAAGTAGTTCGAATACATCGCCGCTAATGTTTTTTATTTGAAATTTATTTAATTCGCATTACCAAGTGTTTTCTTTCGTTGTTTCAGTATTATTACGAACGTAAATATATTTTCACCCATAGTTTCCTTTTATTTTAAAAAATGTTTAATGTTATAAAGTCCACTTGCGAGGAAGGTTCTGCGTCAAGCCCTTTACAGATTTTTTTACTGTTTGATACAATATAACATGCAATACAAAATCGACACCATTTTATAATATTTGTCTTTGATTAATAAATTGAAAATCAACAGTGCTCTTAAAAATAAACAAAGCTTTGCTCTGTAATCATGAAATTCACGCTTTTTACTATGGATTTTGCTTTCGATTGAATGCTCACATATTTTGTTTGTGGGTATCACTGAAACGTTGTGTGCCTCAATAATTAATCTGTTAGAAACGTTTAAAGGTGGAAAAGGATCAAACGATATCCGAAGCTGCCTCTGATTTTATCATTAGTTAAAAGGGGTTAAGCTTAATTAAGGTGACGGTTACTTAGGATATCTGTTGAAATGCTATTTACATCATTTGTATTCAAGGTTTGTCTCATAGCTACTTAAATTATTGTTCTTCACATTACATTAATACTGTTTTTGTTGTCACGCACTATTACACCTTTCTAATTCATTTTGTTATTGTGCAATATTTCTGTTAATTTTAGATTTAGGAATGCCAATAAAAAAACAATAAGCTTTAAACTGGTTGGAAAGCATAATTTGTTATACATTTAAAAACAAAATGCTGGGATACCGCCGAAATCCTAATAGTGGTAAAGTACATTTTTTTTTCTATAATAATTTTCAAGTTCAATTTTCTAAGGGATAAGTTGCATGCCTGCAGGGTCCCTAGCTTTAATAATGTTGGTTCATAGATTTTTAGTTTTTTTTCCACGTCCTAAAAAGACGATTTGTCATTTTGACAGATATGTCATAATAGTGGGTAAAACGAACAGCATAGTAGCGTTTTACTCACATATCTACCAACATAGTAACACTTTGACAGTTATTATAGACAAAAAAAAACGTACTTTATATTCAATTTGTTACACGCTGTATAGGCATTTTAATTTTAATGTTCAACATTTATTGAATCATGTCTCTAATGTTATGTAGTGGGCGGAATTACTTTTCACTGGTATTTCGAGTGTTGAAGATATTTGAAATCCACACCTTTATGATAGGGCCTCCAAATACTGCTCTCCACGGTGTAAAAGAAAAGGGATTTGTTTCTCCTTTTATGTGATAGGTACTATATGTGTTTAGATAAAAAGTGTCAAATGGTTTTACGGTGCTCATTCCTATTTGTTAATAATCAGTCTTAGAATTGGGTTGTGTATAGCCATTTTGTGCAAGCAGCGTGCCATTATCGAACCCCGTGAGATTTTTTTATTTCCAAAGCTTCAGGCAAGCAATAAATGACAGACGAAGGCGTTAAAGCTGTAGTATAGGAGCAGATTCAAATATGTCTTAAGTTGGGGCAAATGTATATAACGAAACAATGGTTACGTTGAAAAATAATGTTGTAATAAAGTATGGCCTACACCCTTTTTCTGAACATGTTTCTTTGGTATTAGAACTTATTTTATTGAGGTGAAGGCGTGACTTATCAGTACAGCTTCGTAATTTTGCCAGCAATGGCTGGGTTGCAGAGTATAAGATGTGGAATTTGAGATAAATTTAAACTTTTTGCTGTCCTTAAATTTGCAGTTTTCGATCCCGGATTATCCTTTTATTTGTTGAGACTGGTAATTCCATGACAAAATAAAAAAATAACAAGATTGCATCTATCTCCCTATCCAGTACTTACTGCGTATGTAGATATACTGTAAGCATGGGATTGGTTTGTATTTGTGTAGCATTATTTCTGTTTAATATTTTTATTATCATCATAAGCTTATGAGCAACACTGTTATCAGTCGGAATATATAAAACATCGGTTAGTTTTACTCTGGAACATAGATAATTATTTACTTACGCTAATCTAAAAGCTTCACACTTCACAATCCCATTTTGAATTACTATGTATTCGCTTATGTAGTGCACTGTAATACTTTTGACATGAAATGAAAATGATCATCTAAATGGTAATTTCCTTAGATTTTTGGATATATTAAACAAGAGATGTTTTGTGGTTTTTTATTGCACGCAGTGCTACATGTTTCCAGCATCGGTTTGTTGTATTTACACTGTAATCGCTGAACGCTCTAATAAGCAATAGCACTAGAATAAACTAATTAAATTTTGTAACACTTTACCATAAATAGGATATCAAACTCTGAACATAATCGGCAAAACAGTCCCGTAACCAATAACGTTCCACGAGCCAGCTCAGATATTCCGAAGGAGGGAGTGGGTTAACACTAAAGTGGTCAAAGCCATTACGGGCGCTCCTGATTTGATTGTTCAACTACTCGATAATAGAGATATTTCAAAATTATTTATCAAACACAGGCTCTTTGATAAGATATAACTTGTTATAGAAAAGAAAAAGGCATTCATACGGGACCATTGAAATTATATTATTCATTTTAATGGCTATACGCAGACAAATAATATCAGAGGATAGTTTCTCGTACCGAAATAAAATATGGTATTTAGGGTTATTAAAGGCATGATACGTACGTAATTGAGTCAAATCTAATACTAACCCAGCGACATGTACGTATAACGTATGTAATTTATAATTTCAAATGTAAGTTTAACTCACAAATACACAAAGAGCAAGGTACGTAAGAAACACGCAAATAAATAGCTAGTTCCGATACATTTTTAAATTGCGGCAAAAATATTTAGTTAGAGTATAAGGTCGTAGCTTATCTGTTGAATGCGGCGTCGATCAAGGAAACTGATGTGGCAACCTCACCTACCTACTGAATAAAACGGTACCAACGTAGTCTAATCGTGAAGACTTCGAAAACGAAGTCAAAGCTAAGCCGTAATTCACATCAACTCCATAAACTGGAGAATTAAGATAGTCTAGTCCACAATGAGATCAAAAATTCCGAAAATGTAGAATACTCTAGAACGTCTAGAAAAAACTAGCAAAGTTAGAAAAAACCCTGTAACCAAAAAGACGCTATTATCGTACAGGTGCAGAGCGCAAATCAGAAAAACTACTTACTTTAGGTGTAAAACGGCTGAGTGATGCAATCATTAGGGTGGTTATCAAAAACCAACTAGATCAGATTTAAAAGTGTAAAGTCGAATTAACAACATAGGCGTTAACAGAACGACTCACCAAAAACCGTTGCATTTTTATAAATCTGCCTACACGGTGTTTCTCCCATATTTCATTTACGGGCAATCCAGCGATAAAAGTATCAAAAATTAACAAAAGCACTGCGATTATACAATCACAAATCTACTCTAAAAGACAAAACGTGGGTCTCGAAGATGTCGATGATTTATGTTTAACAATTCGGCGGGAACGGTTTTAGTAAAAAACAAAAGAAAACTGACAATCCCTTTTATTACTGCAGTGGGACCACAATTACTAGAATAATTGATGGTGAAAGAAAGATTCTAAGCGACCGCGCTATCATTCACGGTAGCAGTACGATAAATTGGCGAAATAGAGCAGGCAATACGCAAAATTTCAACAGAACATGTCTGATCAACAAACATTACACAGGGTATCACGCGCAGAT
Organism: Agriotes lineatus; assembly: GCA_940337035.1. NCBI lineage: Eukaryota > Metazoa > Arthropoda > Insecta > Coleoptera > Elateridae > Agriotes > Agriotes lineatus. Next base: position 177,460,562 of record OW679194.1, read on the forward strand.
TCAATGAAATACACCAAACACTACATTAGCGAGAATGAGTTGTTAATAAATCTACGCAAGTGGAACAAGATACACTGTCTAGTATTATATCTGTAGGCTCCCACACATGATAAATAAATCAAAATTTTACTAGCGACATTAGCCTGCAAAGGTTAAAATAAATACTTGGTTTACAAACATGTAAGCGTGTAAACGACTAGAGCTAATTAAACGAAATAAGACTTTCTGTGAGAACCTAATAATACGAGAAAGAATAATGCAAGAGTCCAACTGAAACGTACACCTGCACTGCTCAACGTACACCTTAACAGAAAAAAAACACCAATATCCTTTAAAATTTTGAATAATCAATAACTAGCCCTTAAGGAAACACGTTGGGTATTTTTTCAGAATATAAGTTATACTTCATCTTTGTCACATTCAAAACTTTATCTCTGATTAGATTGTAATATGAAGGTAATAGGTAATAATTAAATTTATCAGCGAAAAGTGATTTAATATTTCTATTAAGTAGAACATACGAGGGCTGTACGTTGTTTATTATTCTTAACATATATGGTTTTAGAATAAGTAGACCACAGAGCCCGCAACTGTTTTGTTATTTTAATTACAAGAAAACTGCCAAATATTTGACCCATAATAGTTTAGGAGTTGGAAGTAATGGTAGCGCGAAAATACTGACAAATAAGAAAAAGCTAGCTTTAGTCACTCACTAAATCACTCAGTAGTTCAAATGTGGAAGAACAAGCTGCAAATATGTATGTAAAAGGTGCATTGTGCGTGTACTCGAGAAAACATTGATTATGTGAATGGCATAGTCGGAGAAGATCGTTGGCCGAGAACACTAATCAATATTATGCAACATTCTTCTTCTTCTTCTTTTTCAAACTTTTCCTGTCCAATATTGAACATAGTTCTTCCCTTTTGACTTGCATGTTTGTCTTGTTTGAGCCTTTCGCATCCAATTTTTCCCAGCTACTTCCTTGATATCATCGGCCCACCTTTTTGTGGGGTGCCCTACTTTTCTAGTGTTGCCTCTGGGTCTCCAAGTTAAGAGTTTGTTGGTCCATCTTTCGTCAGTTGATCTGGCAGCATGCCCAGCCCAGCTCCATCTGAGTTTCGCAGCTCTCTCGATCACATCTGCTACACCAGTCTTCTCTCGTATCCAGGTGTTTCTTTTCTTGTCCTTTAAGGAAACTCCCAGCATCTCTGCCCACAATTTTTTGTGTAAACGTGAAAACAGGAAGAATACAAGCATCAAATACCTTAGCTTTTAATTTCAGTGGAAAATCTTTTGCTCTTAGAATAAACTTAGTTTAGCGAATACGGTCCAGCTAATTTTTATCCTTTTTCTTTTCCTATCTTAATTGTGTGTTCTAAATAGACGTAGCTGTTTACTTTTTCTATTTTTTCGTTATTTACATATGCAACATTAGTACAAAACTTCGTTGTTTCATTAAAGAAAAACGTAGAGAAAAATTGTGGCAAGGAATTATCATTCATGATGATGACGCTACGGTTCGCAAGAGCCTTATTTCTATTAAAGCAGTTTGTGATTTTTGGTTAGAAGTTATGGATCATCCAATCTATTCTCTTAACTTTGCTCCTAGCATTATTTATTTACTTCTAAAGATTCGGAGATCAAAATTTAGGAGTAACTGTGGAAAATAATGTTATGTTCTACGGACAATAATTACTGTACATGTGTACATCCCTGGTAATACAAAATAATTATATTGTATATTAAATATCAAAAACGGTAAGCTCGGTTTAATAGGCAAAGTCAGTTGTCCAACATTGTTTGAAGCTGTTAAACCTTCCCGTTTGCGATGCTTATAGTATTTTTTGTAGGATTCAAATATCTTAAATACTTTTCCCCCATGCCCATCTAGTAAGTTACACTTACTTTGACATATCCATTGTAGATAAGTTGATTTTACTGTTTGTTTACTGGTTGTCATGATATTAGGGAAGTAAGGTAAAACCTACTCCCCAAGGGAAGTAAGGGAATTATGTGTTATTACAGTAATTTTAGTTTTGTAAGTGATCTGAACGGGTTTGAACTTAACTGATCGTAGCCTATTTGAAATGTAAAAACTTGTTAAGATAAGTAGGGTTAGGGTACAACCGTAAATTTAAAAAAATATGTATAATAATGAAAATTATTCAAATTTTTGTTGGGCATGGAGAAAAATATTATAAGCATGCTCGGGAAGTAACTATGTACAACCAGTCTCGAACTTTGCCAGCCCGAGCGAACGAGGGCTGGCAAACTCGTTCTCGACTGGTAAAAGCTACTTACTTCCCTTGATGCTTAAATAACTATTCTTTTGACTAACTATAATATATTATAACGTTGAATTGTCAAAAATGACTTTTGTTTGCTATGACATTGTCTACAAACCACGGGTGCCATCAGAATATGCCATTACTCACCGTTCTAGAACAGTAAGTAATTACTTACCGTTCAGGTTTTATAAAGTCGACTTACTGTTATGTAAACTCATGCTATAAACGAACAACAAAGCTCAATCGTGCAAAAAACTATACATTTGAGATAATACGAAAAGGTAAGTGCTATTTGCTTGCCGTAAAATTGAGTGTGTTACGAAGTCACTCAGCATTATCCTGTTGTATTTTTTTTAATGTTATGGCATGAATTTCTAAAAATCAATCTATTAAATCCCCTTTAATTTATTTCTCATTCAGATATTTACACGAATCTCTGTAACCTACTCTTACAGGAGCACACCTTATTATTGGCGAGGAAAAATATGAGCACGTAGTAAGTCCACATAAAATAATATAGCAATAGAAAAGAGAGCAAACATCAATCTTTCGTCTGTGATAAAAGCCAATAAATTAAAGTAGACATGTACGCCTACGCTAAAGTGGCCCGGCAGAGATCATGTGTTCTTTTGGACCATTACTAATCCTTTCCAGGGAATAAAAACCGGATCGATGTATGCTGATGGCGTGGTCTCGGCTTTTTGCAGATGTGAACCGAACTGACATCCCAGATATCACAGAGCGATATAGGCTTTCAGATCTCCTGTAGCTTTCCATCATTCCATGTAGATTTTAAAGGAAGCTAAAGCGAACGGTTTGATTATTCTCGAAATCTCCGATAGCCATATCCTATATTAAACTCCTTTAATGCAGGATGCGAATGCCTGCGTTTATATTAATAAATTACCAACAGTTATAGTTATGTCTTAAACAACTGTTTTAATAGAAAAACGCCTGTTAGTGTGGGAAATTTCCCTATTCTCTAATTTAATCTTAAGAAAGACATCAGACGCAACCAAACTTGGGAGCAGACAGATATTGGTTTACAATGCTCCAGGCGCTTTAGATAGTGTAGGCTTTCATCTGTAAATGCTTTATCAAAATATGCAGCTAGGGAGGTACTGTTTTGAGAAGACCGCTAGAGGCAAGTCCTTCTGTATATAATCAACAGGGTTTAGGTTGGAAACGACTCTCAGTAACTCAAATGGATTGAATCGACAAAACTCAGCTGACATCAGACACTGCTGTAATTGAATTCATGGAAAAAGGAATCAAACCTATTTTCGCGAAGGATCGTCAATTAAAGTTTTTATTGTATAGGAAGCAGATTGACGATTGCAATCGTAATGCCATATTCAGGCACATAAAATTATGTAAAAATACAGGTAAAGACAGAAAAATTTTCAATGCCTTGAATATTCTCCTAATAATCAAATTATCAGTTAAAAGAAAAAATCTATGTCGCATTTTCTTATTGCGGTAATCATCTTTACTAGCATTAACATGCATTAGGGGTTTGGCTAGTTTAGGTTGCTATCCTAGAGCCGTTCGGGATTTAGTAAATGCAATGTAACTAGCAGTCTGGTTCCAGTTTGTTATCATTAACATCATGTATTTCATCCATCATGTATCTTTCGTTTCTCAATTCACCGCTCGATAGCTGAAATAACTAATATTGCTTCTAAAAGGTTAGATACCGAACATACCTTTTAAAAGGCCCATAAAACGTTGCATTCTTTAGGAAAAACATGAAAAGTAACAAAAGATTTGCAATAAATTTTTACAACTATGAAACTAGAACAAATTTATTTAAGTTCAATGATCGGCGCCGAACAGTATTTCAGAATTTTATCTAAACTAGTTCCCTACTAGCCTTTTGATCTACAACATTGTTGGTCTTATTCTAATTACAATAGTTGCAAATAAGTAAGTTACAGAAGAAAATGTGTTTAATGTCTAATCAATAATGAGGGTCGCAAAAAGGAGCATTTGCTAAATCAAATAATGATTAAACAGGGTTTATGTACAAAATAGGAAAACATCTTACTGTTTCTAATAAGACTATGCGAAGTACATTAATTCACAAAGAGGAAAAATGTTGCAGCTAGTAAGATCTATATGTTTATCGTTGTATTATGAAGAGAAAGGTGACAACATAAGGAAGTATTACCGATCGTGAAGAAAATGCGCCCGATCTGTTACGATGAAAACGTGACAGATGCAGGCGGGCACGTAGGCACAACACTTGTTTAGATATATAATGATTTACTTGCTGCACTTATAGGAAATACAATATATCACAATTCTAATGGAGTAAATGGTTACAAATACCCAATAAATGCAAATAATAAATTTAAAAATGAAATGAAATGCTGAGCTTATATTAAATTTGGTTTCAACATTTAGCTATTTGCAGTATAATCTCTGAAACCTTTGAGTATCGCTTGTATTTCACGCTGTTTCTTGGGTATTTCGCCACCTTACGAAGTAAACATATTAAAATTCTAACGAGAACTGATTGTTTCCAGGAACTTTAAATCTAATGTATCGATTTTTTAAGCAACCTAATAAAAACAGGCCATCATATAGAAAAAAATGTGCGAATTCGAAAAAGCAAAGCAGTTAAATTTCATTTTAAAAACGAATTATTCGCCACAATAAGAAAACAATGACCGAACACCTTCAAGACTATTTGAACATGTATTGTAAACCATTTCAAGCTTTACTCCGAGCAATAATAAGAAAATTAGATAATTATGCGTTAAGATTTAGCGCTTAGTATACAGGGTGTCTCAAAAATACTTTCACAAACTTTGGGAATGGGTTCCTCACAACAAAACAAGACACTAAGGTCATATAAACTTTTTTAAAAACGGTTCGTTTTAATGTTATTAATGAAAGATTATTAGCAAAAGATCATGTATTGTCGCACCCTTTCAAACATCTACCCATGCGGTGGCGAAGGGTTCAACATAGAGACCATGGTGAAAAGAAGACAAGGTGGAACGTTTCCGGAGATGCGCAGTCGTTCAGGAAAAAGAGAGGAGATGTCAACCAATCTCCAATGGTTTTATACAGGAAATCCACCATGGTCGCGATCATGGTAACCATGGCCGCGATCGTATATTGTTGCTGGCACTGTCAGTCGATGTCAACTTCCAGGTTAGCAAGTTAGGTTTTTCGTCAGTCTGACACCAACTGATGCAAAACCTAACCTCGAATTTGGCATAGACAGCGTCTTCAACGATACACTTCAGTACTACCAATCGTGCCCTTTGTGGGACCATTTCTTATTGGTTTAATTTAAGGTCCGCCCACAATGCATTCATTCTGCGGAACGTTACACCCTGTATTCTGTACACCATGATGGAAACGTGTTTACATTTGACATTGACAGTTGCCGTTTGTGCACATTTGTGGTTAGTATGTCTTCAACGTGTCTGTTGTGTAAACTCTATTGTACGTAGTACTTTGTGCTAACTGAACAGTGTTCCGTTTCACTATGGCAGAATATACATTTCGTGAGCAGGTCGGGCGAATGGTAATGGACGCGAGGCTACAAGGTCACACGTCATTTTCCGATCGAAGGCAACCATGTCATCCAACGTTTGCAGGTGTTTATAATCGTCTTGCTGATACAGCGTCCCTTTTGCTACAAACGTTAGATCGAAGAAAACTAGCTCGTACACCTGCACAGCAAGAACAAATTTTCCAGGCTGTTGACGAAGATCCGGGTATCAGCACCCGATAATTGCCCGAGCATTTGCTACATCTCATTCTACCGTATGGAGGGTACCAGTTACTGTATACGTACCATCTGCAAGGTCTTGTGCCTACTGATTGTCCACCATGGGAAAACTTCTGCCAGTGGTTTCTTGCACAAACTGAAAACGCGTTGTTTATAATACCTTCTGTCTTGTTTGCAGATGAGCCAAAATTTGGAAGAGAGGGAATAACGAACTTTCACAACAACCATTTGTGGACGGATGAAAATCTTCATGGTACAATTCAGGCGAGACATCAGCATCGGTTTAAGACTAATGTTTGGGTTGGAATTGTGCATGAATGTCTAGTAGGTCCATATGTACTACCAGCACGTTCTACAGGCGCTGCCTACCTGAAATTTATCCAGAACACTCTTCCATAGTTATTGCAGGATGTGCCCTTGCAAATAAGACGAAGCATGTGGTTTATGCATGGTGGGGCTCCTACACATTTTAGCCGTATTGTCCGAGATGCACTAGCTGATATCTACCATGACAGATGGATAGGTAGCGGAGGACCGGTTCCATGGCCTGCACGTTCCCTCGACGTCAATCCTTTGGATATTTATTTGTGGGGCTACCTAATGCAATGCAGTATACATTCCTAATACAGAGACGCTTTATCAACGTCTCATTGAAGCCTGCGAAACCGTTTGACACCGTCCGGGAGTGTTCGGTGCGACATGACCGACGAGTGCAGGTGTAGCTAGAAGGTGGCTGTCATTTTGAACATTTATTATAAGTTTATGAGTTGATGACATTATCAACTTTTGCTAATAAGCTGATACTGTGTCATTATGTTCTTTCATTAATAACATTAAAACGACGCGTTTTTTAATTTTATGTGCGATTAGTTTCTTGTTTTGTTGTGAGCAACCCACTCACAACGTATGTAAAGGATTTTTTCGACTACCATTTCCTAAAAGAGACTATTATGTGATACTTTACATATGGCAAAAGCATGTTGTTATTGCATATTATTCAATAAAAATATTATTGCACACATCTGTCACTTTATTGCACATTGTCAAAATTGCGTATTAAATGTGGTGAGTTTTCAATTTAAAACAATGAAAGCATACCTAACATGATTTTTCAATTTGAAATGACGTTGACGTTTTGTAATCTCTTTTAGCATAAATATGTTGTAGTCGAAAAAAATATGTATACAACTCGTATCTAAAGCTTCTTTTTGCACTTGTGAGATTTAAAAAATTTACCTTCGGCTCATTTTTTAAACTTTCTCACGCGTACAAAAAAGGGACATTTTAGCTACTCGTTGTATAAATAACAATTTTGATATACTCTGAAAAATGTTTAACTATGAATACTAGACATCCCTGTAATACAACACTCACGTGTATGTTTACTTCATCACCACCTAGTATTTGATTTCGACAAATTTACAATTTTTGTCGCAACCGCTCAGTTAATGGCGACTGAACCAAAGTTATATAATAACTAATAAGATTAATAAGAGTCAAGTATGTCAATCCGCATGGAAAATCGACAATGCCATAACCTATCAAAGTTATTTCTTCCCCCAGCCTGTATATAATATGAATGCAAAGAACTGGAAAGCGTTTGGGAGACATTAGTCGCATATCTTTGTATGTGTTTATCGATTTGTATTCGAGTTAGCAGTAAGAGACGCGTCAGAGTAGCGTAGCAGCAAGACCTTTTTTTAAGTTATCGAAAAATGTGGTTACACATGTCTATCCCTTATCGTCTTTAAATTTAAGTTTCTCAATAATAAGTTCTTGTCTACATTGCGAATTATCCTTAACCGAAGTCGTTAAATGTATGACATGATCTTGTGCTTAACATAATGTAATAACAGCCATGCCACATTGAAAGCACCGGCTCAGATTACGAAAACTGGAGGTATCTGAAGGAGAAGGCGTCCAAAAAGTAACGAAAATCGCTCTATGCTAACAGTGTGTTGAAATATCAATAAGGGGCTTGTACCGTCTCATCTTGTTTAACGTTGTCTTTGCAGTTTTTTTCTCAAACTTGAACAAAGACATTAAGTTGAAAAACGAACTTTTACATTGTTAATGCTAAAATAGCGTAAAACAGTAGTATTACTTATGTATTTATTTCATCTTGACAGAGATTTATTATAATTAATGGAAAAAGTGCACCAAAGCAATCAACTCGTTGAAAGTTTTTGCCCTTCATGTCGAAATAACTCAAACGGACTTGGACTTGAAAATAAATGGTTGGTGTTTGTTAAAAACGAACTCGGGAAAATCAACCCGAAACAGAAATAAACATGCGCATTTAGTCAGATAATTGCACAGAGTTTACTTTGTGACAAAACTATATTGAAAAGGTGTTTATAAATATAAATCTGTAGTGTGATTCTTTTTGCTGTTACAAATGTTGCAATATTTTTGCAAATTTTATAAACTCGAAGTTAAATCTGATGAACTAATGCACATTACGATTGTTAAGACTACATTAAAACCCCATTTACTTGCAGGATAATAAAGACAAATTTTATTTTTAATTAAAGGAAAACGCTTTATGCAATTCAGTTGTTTAACTCTGTTTTTATCTCGACTTTTTCGTCATTATTCCATAAAAGATTTAACGAGATTTGCATGACAAAGACATCAGGCTAACCCTTTTGCTGAATTTAAACGAAAAGTCCTTAAGCAAGGATTTTGTTTTAAGTTTCAATAAAAGCTCTACATAGACAAAGTAAATTTATCATAATGGATAATAATCTCGGTTTAAACAATACCGTTATTACGAATAACGTCTTATGTAATTTTGTTTATAAAATTTGGGGTAAACTTTTTTAATTTACTTCTGAAGATAGCACAGTGTAGGGACATAACTGAGGTCGCATGTGTAACTGAAGCTTGCTCAAGTTCCGTGAAAAAGTGTTCCGATTCTCAGTGGAAAGACGAGAGTTTTAGAACAGTAAAGCTTGCCTCCGAGACCATCCATTTACTACTGACTGACGTTTCCGTTATCTTCTAATACCCTCGACAACTGTTTTGTAATTGCCTTTAATGTGGTACTTCTGCTACTGATAGCACTGCAGCATCGTTAAGCATTAGGTTAGTTGATGTCGTAATCTGCTGCATTCTTAATGTTTCTTAAAGTTTACACAGCAGTAAACATTATATCTACTTTCCGGGAGAACAAAACACAACAAGTGCAAATAAGTAACATCAACTACATGGTAATATTAGTTCCTTACTGCAGTTTCAACAGTCGTAGAAACAACTGGGATAGGTTGGTTTCACATTAAAGGTTCCCAATAATAATGAAGGACGAAGTGATTTTATGGCTTCATAGCAAATTTTAATCTACGTAAACAATATTGTTAATTACACAAGTGAATGTGCTCTTAATTTCTAAGATTTTCATTTGCCGCTTGAATTTAACGAAAGTTTTAGATTAGTACATCTTGAATGGGACATTTACCCGCGTACCGCGTAACGTTAATTTATCACATTTTGAAGTTTGTAATTTCATCTTTAAGCTTCGAAGAGTTGCTAGTATAGCACACCCTAGATCTTTAATTAACTTCTTAATGTAAATTACTTTACTTTATTTAATCTATATTTAATGAATGTTCCAAAAATGGTTAATTCCTTAATAATGTTAAATTTCTTCTTTTTGAAAATACACTTACTACACATTGAAATTAGCTCTCTATAATCAGCAGAGTTGCCAACATAATTAGACCTCTGCAAAATTTAAGACATAATCTATTCATTCATTTTATCACATTCATTTAACCCCCTGTCGTGTTATGCGTTAAACCCCCGCCGAGATTTTAAATTAACCCTGAGGCTTCCAGACTTTGATATTCAAAATGTAATTATAGCCCTGTAACATATCTAAGTTTTATAGGTATGAATTAGTCTAGACTTGTTTAAGTTCAGTTTTTATACATTTATCCAATGAACAGTGCGTAAACTAACAATTAAAATAAGCTAATGCGCGTTACAGAATAGTGATCTTTAAGAGGAAGAAAATTGGTAACCGCTTCGGCAACACTATAAAACTGTAGATATGATGCTTGGGATATTATGTTGTAAGCTATCACGGAATCTTTATTTTACTTTAAATCACATCTCAAAGAACCACAAGTCTTCTACATACTGTACTGGGCAACTAATCAAAATCAACTGTCCCTCCAAAATTGTTCAAAAGCAGCAATGTCTATTATTGAACTATTACCGCTATTACTCTAAGTATACAGTGTGTCCCAGGATAGATGTTACAAGAGGTGCAATGGATTAAACATTTTTGGATTTTATTTTAAGATTGTGGGATTAAGCTCTGCTTGGTTTGAAGAGAATTTTAAGAATATTTTCAGTTTTTGAAAAGCAAGTCGGCCTTGACAGTGAAGGAAAAACTATTTTCCTTTCAGGTAAACTACTCTTTTGCTTTTACCAAGAAAAGTACATCTACCCACTTAGATTAAATCCTAATTTAAAAAATGACGGTTTAATCTAACTAGGTAGATCTTCCTGAAATTTTGTATAGAGCCATAATTTCTGTCTCTACCTCATAGAATATAGCAAAACATTCTACTGAGCAGAGCTGACAAAAGATGTGACCATGACATCAACATAGAAACTAAAACAAGAATATTAGATGTCTTGTTTTCTCACTGTTCTTGTGTATATCAGAATTCTGGTCGATGCTACAGAAAATTACTATTTTAACTAGAATAACAGGGCAAACATTTTTTGTTAGTTCGTGTATGAATATTGCATCATAGAAGCAAAATCTGCTACTAGCATTTTTTTCAATAATTCGTTGATTTTCCTTCATTTTGCTGAATATTTGTTCACAGTCCACTATGCAACATCAGTCGTTCACTTGTAGCTTTCTTACTTCGGAAAATCAACACATTAAATCTTATATTCTTGAAACATAAACACTAGTTCTCTGTAATGATGGTAACGCCAAATTTAATTCCGATTAGAAGGCAAAGTTAGACTAATTACTTATATTGAAACCACAGAGTATGCAATACATACAGTGCTTTCGTAAAATAGTGGATACATTCGTTAAGAATTCAAGGAATAACTTTTGGAAAAAACGCTGGGACCGGTAGATTTTTATTTTTATTTGAGCATTTATCAAAAAAAATGCATACATACAGGGCGACCCGCGTAGGAACCCCTTTTTTATTACGGAATATGAAAGAAGGCATTTTTTTACTTACGCTAAGTTAATTTTTGCATTAGGTCACATGACCAAAAATTAAGAAAAACAATTTTAAAATTGCAAAATTCTAAATTTAATTTTAGGAAGTATGATACTACGTTTTTTATCAATGACAGCAATCAATAAAAAACATGTTGGTCGTCTTGACTACTGTCAGGCAGCCGGCGGTGAGCAATTTGAACATTTAATTTAACATTTTTTGAAGTTATCATTGCAATTAAATTTAGTATTTTGCAATTTTAAAATTGCCTTTCATAATTTTTGATCATGTGACCTATACTAAAAAATTACCTTACATAAGTAAAAAAAATGCGTTCTTTTAAATACCTCCTACGCGGGTCACCCTGTATGTATAGATTTTATTTGAAAAAAAGCGCAAATAAGAATAAAATTCGATGGGTCCCAGAGTTTTTTCGAAAAGTTATTTATTGAATTTTTAACGAATTTATTCACTACCTTAGGAAAGCACTGTGTACAGCGTGAGTACTAAATAGTGGGGAAAAGGTGGGACATTTTGAATTAAATCCTAGTAATTTTTTGCTTTTATGTTTCTCGCAGGTGTATCATCCTAACTTTCTGGTTACATGTCACTGGTGGCACTGTAAATCTATGTCAAATTCAAGGTTAGCAGGTTCGTTTTTTGGGTCAGTTTTGACACAAATTGACACGAAACCTAACCTGCTAACCTCGAATTTGAGCCTCTGTGAAGTTAGCACCACAAGTTCAAAAAATGTTATTTTTTTCAAGAGCTTCCGTTGCACCCCAAAGAGTTCTAGAATTCCTTCCTATTTTTAAAAATAGTTCTATGTATTTAAGAGAAAAAAATTTTAATCGAAAATTTGTAATGCTAACCTTTTCCTCGGACAAATACCACTATAATTCTTTTTCAGCCATACTTATTGAAAAATGTCATAACACTTTTCGATAGAACTCCATACAACTGTAACAGTACTAATTTAAAAATGGACGTACCTTCTTTACTTCGGGTCTTTACCCAGAACTTCCCTCGTCAACATTGTGACACTAAATAATCTTAAAAAGCAAATTAAGTTAGGAGTACAAATATCTTCACGGTTCCAATAAATTAAATACATTTTCATACATACCCCGCTGCGGCTTGAACCCACCGCATCTGCAGCTCTGCAGAATGCTCGATCCTAACCGAATCTCCCCAGCGGATATAACTACATCGAAATTCCATCTGCGCTACCGAGTCTCTTCCAGATAAGCCCGGCGCGCGTCTGTCGTGAAGAGCACGGTGTTATGGTTGAAACATTTTTACTTTTTTGTGACATTATCCTTTTTCGGCAAATATACAACCTGACCTATGTGAATTATTACTTCCTTTTATTTCAAAATTATACCAAAAATAAACAAAACTTTATTTTTTAAGGTGTTTACCCTGTATATATTTGTATGAAATTGTACCGGTTTCATGCGAAGTAGATATATAATATGTATGCAAAATATCGCCTACCTCCGACAAATAGTTTTTGAGCTATACTGCCAACAGACAGACAGACAGACGGAGAAACAGACAGACAGACTGACGGAATTGAGAAAACCTCTTTTTCGTTATCTAGGGACCTTGAAACGTGAAGATCTGAAAAATCCCGGAAGGTGATTTTTTCGTGATTACAATACTTCCTTCGTCTTTCAGACGAGGGAAGTAGAAATGGGCGTAACTTCTTTACTTCGGATCCTATCAAATTTTTTTATTATGGTTAACTATAGAACTCGCCGGGGTGCTACTAAAATTCTCATTAGAACTACCGGAACTTTAAAAAAATTGCTTTTAGGACCTCGTTTTGTAAAGGTACTAATACAAAACTGAGGGTAACTTTTGTACTTCGAGTGCTATCAAAAAAAATTAGAGCTATCGATAGAACTCATCGGGGTGCTACTAGAACTCCAATTAGAACTACCAGAACTTAAAAAAATCTGTAAAAGGCTTTACCCGGAACTTCCCTCGTCAACATTGTGACACTAAATAATTTTAAAAATCAAATTAAGTTAGCAGTACAAATATCTTCACGTTTCTAATAAATTAAATACATTTTAAACAAAAAAAATGTATCCCGCTGAAGTTTGAACCCTTCGCATCTGCAGCTATGCAGAATGCTCGATCCTAACAGAATCTCCGCAGAGGATATAAGTACGGCGAAATTCCATCTGAGCTACCGCGTCTCTTCGGGAAAAGTCCGGCGCGCGCGTCTCTTGAAGAGCACGGTGTAATGGTTGAAACATTTTTACTCCTTTGTGACACTATCCTTTATCCGTTGAGTCTTATTTTCGGCAAATGTAAAGCCTGATCTATATGAAAGTTACTACTTCCTTTTATTAAAATTAACACTTAAATAAACATAATTTAATTTTTTTAAGGTGCTCACCCTGTATATATTTCTATGAAATTGTACAGGTTTCATGCGAGGCAGATATATAATATGTATGCAAAATATCGTCTTCCTCCGACAGATAGTTTTTGAACTATACTGCCAACAGACAGACAGACAGACAGACAGACGGACAGACAGACAGACAGACAGACGGACAGACAGGCAGACAGACAGACGGACAGACAGATAGACAGACAGACAGACAGACAGACAGACAGACAGACAGACTGACTGACGGAATTGAGAAAATCTCTTTTTCGTCATCTAGGGCCCTTGAAACATGAAGATCTGGAAAAATATCGGAAGGTGATTTTTGATTCGTCTTTCAGACGAGGGTAGTAAAAATTAAAAAGATGTTTTTTTCTCTTCATGAAAAAGAAATTTTTGAAAATCCTTTTTTTTGTTAGAGTTCTAGTAGCACCCCGACGAAAAGTGTTATGACATTTTTCAAGGATTCAAGTAAAAATTGGACGCTCTTTTCTCACTATTTAGTACTCACGCTGTATTAGGTATTCTGTGGTGAAACCCTAACTATTTCAGTTCAAATTCGAAATTTGTGCAGGGAAGTATATTAATAACTTTCCAGCCACTTTGTTATATCACAGATAATCAACTTCAGAAAAACTGAATATTTAAGTGTTTTTAGTCCGTAACACTAAAGAAAATTCTAGCCTTCTTATGTGAGCTATTATTGCACTTGGGATATAGCATATTTATTCCGATTTAACTTATAAAAAGCTGCAATTTAACATCGAGTTTTACTTGAATTCTTTAACTATGTTGGTCTGACTATGTGTTTGTGAGCTTCCTCGAACTTTTTAAACTTTGCCTTCAGATTCGGAAAGAAGATGAGCAAGTAGAATAGAAAAGAGTAATCTCCTATATTGTAAGGTACATTGACAAAATGCCGCAATATTTAAAAATAACATTTTAAGCAAAATTTTAAATGTTGTCTAGGAGTTCAGCAGGCATAGCATTTTCAACAAGTTTTGTATGGTTTTTAGGTTGTTATCTGACTGCAGTATATTTTATTCTTTAAGTAGTACAATATGAATACATCTGGTGTCAGTTGGTGTCAAGTCGGGATGTTTACCGCCCCACCATCGTTAAAGAAAGTTCTTATTTACAGCATAGTTCATTTGAAATAAGCTGTAAAAAATAAGATATCTTGTATTTTCACAGTGTTTATCGACAACTTACAGAATACATTCAAATAGCATTGTATTTTAGCTCATCAACAATATTTACATGATCTGAAAACTCTTCTTGTTCACACAAGAGCTTTAAAATGGTTAATCGTTACAAACGTGCAAATGCCAACAGTTAAAATAATAGATACTTACTTTAAATAAAATAGTGCTGTAACGCTCAAATCGATATTAATTTAGGAAAAGGTTATGTTGTTTATTTAATGTTGTTCGGTCGCAAGTCATTAATAAAGTGGTTTGCACTTTAGAGACTGTTATGATGATTTTACTGTATTCACCACTTTGGAATTAAATTGCTTCAATAAGGTATAACCGATTGTAGAAAACAATAAAATTTCTTTATTTTACATTAGAATACAAATATGAGTAGTGAATTAAGTATAAGCGCACGCTGTAATCTGATTTGGTAATCTGGCCCGCGCCCTTGTCTCGGCCAGAGTAACACAAGACGGATGGAAATGCAATCTTAAATCCCAGAGTGTCCATGCTTATATACAAATCGCTTATGCAGGACAGAGGGTTCCCTATTATTTGCATATAATAGATATTGTTCAACCCAGGCGCGAGCTAAGACTTGAAATAACTTTCGCCTAGAAGAGAAATTTCCTGCTAGAGTGTGTGGCCCTATTGTCCAGCAGGGTTGAAATAACTCCTGCCCCGAAGAGCAATTTCGGGTCGAGTTTATGTCCTATTGTCCAGCAGGGTTAACTCTCACTTTCACCTGGTTTATTGTTAGTCGAGGCGAATACTCGTCTGTATTGACATGGAATGCCTGCAGTTTAGAGAACTGTCGTCCGACGTATGGAAAATTGTTTATATTCTTTGCACGACGACATTGCTCAAATCTGACGTCAAAAAGATTTCTTAACTGCACTCACATCGCCAGCGTCGCTGAGCGGTTAGGGAGCTCGACTGCGGTGCCACGGTACGGGGTTCAAACCCGACATCTGGCAACTGGAGGGCGGTCCAACCAGTCGCTTTAAAAATTGGGTACCAAAACCACAGTTGTAGAAGTAGGGTAAGTAAGTCAGTCGTTGAAGGCGTGATGCTAACCGCATCACCCAGTACAGCGTTAACGGTGTGCCAGATGGGCTGGGTTTCGGAAAGAAATATTTCGGCGACCCTGAATCGCCTTGTCTCAGGCCATATTCCCACATGGAATGAAGTGTCCGAACT
Source organism: Agriotes lineatus (assembly GCA_940337035.1). Lineage (NCBI taxonomy): Eukaryota > Metazoa > Arthropoda > Insecta > Coleoptera > Elateridae > Agriotes > Agriotes lineatus. Next base: position 177,476,597 of record OW679194.1, read on the forward strand.
TTAACTGCACGCACACAGTTGACTTTGGCGCTGTTTTACTCGAATCTTCGCGCCCCGAATTTAACTTTTATTAGTGTTACCGGCAGAATTTGTACGATGCCAATTACGAAGGGTAATTCCTGACGTCTTCAGGCAGAATGACACAACTACACTAATACTTAAAGGATTCACAACTAATATTACCTACTCATACTAGCAATCAACAACAACAGTTAGGAATAGGATATCCATAAAGCATCCTTTTTTGCATTAAGGGAAAGTCTAAAAATTCATAATAGTCGAATATGTCACACCCGACGCATGTCAACACGATAATGAATGATTTCTTTCACGTTTGTGGTCGCATAACTGCCAGGGTAGCGTAGTGTTACAATGCTGAACTGCCGATCCTGAAGATGCGATCGAATTATCCGGCTCTCTGCCCCATATTCGTGCTGATCGCTAAAGATATTGATAAATCGCCGACTCTATTTTAAACCGATTTCCTCGTATAATATGCAATCATTAGCCCCCGTTTTGTTTGCAAATTCTTTGTAGTCGTTGCACGTATGGCTCAACCGGTTTAACGGATTACAAAAATTATAACTTAAGGTGTAGGTGTCCGAAAGAGCACATGACAAAAATTGCTCCATGCCACCAGTCTGCCGAAGTATCGTTACAGGACTTGCGCCGTCTCATCTTTCTTCTAATAGAATTTATTCGTTGAATAAAGCAGACTGGTAGCCCGGCATGAACTGACTTGCTTTCTTCAACCTTTTATTGTCATCAATTTGTAATTAGAGTTGATTTAAGTATCGCTCACACCTTTTGAATTATTTCCATGCGAGTGATTTAACTGACGCACGGCATAGTTGAACGAAAAATTTGGATTCTTTTAGAGAAAGAGTGGAATTTAGAGATCATACTTTTCTCTGTCTCTACTCTTTTTTTTCTTGTATAAAAATACATTCAAGTTCTTATTTATCCTTTAGAAAATTAGCTTTACTGATAGACTTCTTTCGGGATTCAGTTAATTATACTCTCACCGAACGAAGAAAATATAAATTCAGATAAGTAGTGTAAGTACATTCAAATAGAGGTAAATGTACATGTTTTTCTGATATAGAATTGTAAAAATATAGAAAACACACCTATAGATTTTGTAGGTGGATTTTCATGTAACTGAAAAACTAAAAAAGTTGAAAGGGGTGGTCATCCTCTCTTAATAAGCCTGACTTACTGTTCTGAATGTCGCAAGTTGGCGTTTGCTATGAAACTTTATATTGATCTAGATTAAAGGCAAAGAAGAGGTATGAAGTGGGAAATTCATACTTTAAATTAAGCATATAGACATTGTTATATTTTACTAAACTCTGTACAGAGAAAGGTTCATCCTTGGCCTTTACCCGTAAGCTCGCACTGTTATTAGCATGGAAATGTACCTATATGTCTAATTCCCCAAATAAAAATATCGGTATTTACAAAACTGTGTCCTGTTTACAGTTACTGGATTTAAACATTTATATTCATCTTTATATGCCCCCTTAAATTATTGTCTACATGTGAGTGCCCTCATAGAATTTTAAACAGGCCGCGCAGGAACATGCTTCAGTAAAAACCCTGAAGTGATATAAACTTCAATTTAAATATCTCTAGGGCTGTATGTCATTAACAGCTTGTATGGCAATGCTACTATAGAAATAATAATTTCAGGTTTAATAATAATAATAATAAAAATGTTTATGGCAACTAAAATAAACGTATGTTCAAGTAGTATGCTAATTTATCTAACTAGATTAAAACAATACTCTTTCGAATATCTTTTAGGCTCCACTAAAACTTGACGTAAAAGCACAGTGTATTAGAACCTAAATAGTAGTCACATTAGTCGGTAATCTAAGGTAGATATTAGATAAATAGGTTATTCTAAACCGTACCTGCATTTACTGCGCACTATACGAACGCTTAGTTTTGCTGGTTTATTTACATAGATGCAAAACTGGGATCAAGGATCGTGATGCTGCTAGACTTCGTAAAACCTAAGAGCTTCGTATACTTGACAAGATTCCACTAAACTTAAACGCATTTCTTGGAATTTCTGTTAAAGTAGATGTGTCGTTACAAAATCACATGTAGTGAGACGAGATATACTTTCACGGACAGCTTTAGAATACTATAAACTTGTCTAAGAAATAACAGCTTTGTTTTCAGAGGTCATATTTACTTGTGGTGGAAGTTTTAACCAACTCTTCTAATGTTGGCCACTCACAAGATGCTCATCCACTAATTTAATTTGCGAGCGCTGGATTGTCTTCGATGATTTACTTTGATAGTAGTTTCTAAAAGAGTTCGTTACTATTTTTTATTTCATAGACACTATTTCGCTGTCACAGTAATGCATTTGTCTGTGTTTTTTATAATATTGAGCTTTCTAACTTCGCACAGCGCCATATAATAACTTAATATTTAACTGAAGGCATAGTCATAAGCATTTACCGTGTTGTCAATATTTTAGAAAGATGTGTCTTTATATAAAATTGTAGTTTACGCATATTTTTCTATTTGTAATTTCTGCTAGTTTTTATTATTAAGTGGCTTTGTTTATGAGTTACATTTATGCCATAAAACATATTTCTCTTCTTCTAATTCTAGACAATTAAGTTCTTGTTCCTTTCCTTCTGTAAAAATAAAAAGCAAATTCAACAGAATCAATTACACTATAAATTAGGGCATTAACTTAGTGTGTCTCAAATTCCCGGTTTCAATATAGTATCCTTGTGCCCATTTTATCTTATTGGCGAATATGTTAAGGCATTGTATCTCAACATATCGATACTTGTTTACCTAGAGGCTGGGATTTTTTTAACTTAAGCATATAAAGGGTTTCCCAATAGGAACGAAATGTTTTTAAAACGTCATAGCAACCATATCTAAAATTTTAGAAATCTCACTAGCTGTCATTTGTTTTTAGTATAGTTTAACAATTCATCATGTCAAAATACACACTTTAACAACGTTTAGTTATTATCCAAAAAGTTTATAAAAAGAGAGAAAAGTTTGGTGAGTCTGTAATCTCCAGAAATGAAACTGTTAAATGGCCTCCAAGAAGTTGTGATTTAACACCTTTGGACTTCTTCTCGAACTATTGACGCCCTGAAATTGAACATCGAACGCTGCATTAATCAAATTACACCTGATGTATTGCATAAAGTTACAGAAAATTGGGTTCATCGGATTCGATCCTGCAAACCAAGCCGAGGTGGACATGTGAATAATGTGTTATTCAATAATTGTCATAAATTGTACTATAAAATAAAGAAAAAGTTTTGCTTTTGTCTCAAATATTTTGTATTTTATTTAATTTGAAAACATATCGTTCCTATTGGGAAACCTTTTAGTTAGTGGCACCAGAATGTATCTATTCCCTTAGACAAAACTACTTATTCTGTTTGAAATAACACTGCAGATATCCATTATATAACAGCAGGATTTTGCTTCACAGTACCAGTCGACCTAGTGAGTATGGATATACGGGGTAAGTTTTTTTTTTCATTTTAAGCATTGGGATCTCGGAAACCATAAGACATAGAGATTCGGTTAAATGAGGAAAGAGTTGTCGTTTTAAGAGATATTTTTTATATTTTGAAAAGAAAATTAAATTAATAATCATATTCAATACACTATTAAAAGTAGATTGTATCATACCATGGAAAACAATAAACAAACAAAATACTGCTGCTCATTGTTTTAGTTGAAATTTGACAGTACTGTTTTCCAATCGCAAAAAACGTATTCTTTTTATTGTTTCTAATAAAAATAGTGTTCTTGCTGCCGAACGGTGCCAACAATTTTATGAAAATCGACGTCAACCATCTCTACCGACGTTCAACAATTTATACCGAAATCTGAGGCAGTTTGGTTCCTTTTCGAAACCGAAATAAATGTATTGGCCTACGTCGATCAGAATCCTTCTACTTCGACTCCACAACTTGCAGTTGAAGTTGGCGTGTCGCAAACGACAGTCATGAGAATTTTGAAGAAACATAAATTTCGCCCATATCACTCATCAGTAGGACAGACACTGCATCCAGGAGACCAAGCTTGAAAAATTGTCTTCAGTAATTGGTACATTAATATGATTCAACAGAATCCATAGTTTCAAAATAAAATTTTATGGACTGATGAAAACAAAATAACCAATTGCGGCATGTTCAAAAGGCACAATGAACATTTGTGAATGCAGGAAAATCCTAGAAGACTTCGTAAAAGATGGCTCAAAAAAAATTTTGATTTTAATATTTTGTGTGGAATTATTGGATCGCGAATTCTTGGACTTTTCATTTATGACGAAAATTTTACAAGCCAGTGTTGTCTTCATTTTCTATAAAATGAATTTTAAGATATATTAGATGGTTTAGATGTGGACACACGACTTAATTTTACGCTGGTTTCAACACGACGGTGCTCTGCCGCACAACCAACTGCATGTAAGAGAGTACCTAAAGCAACTATTATCAAATGCTTGGATAGGTAGGAACGTGCCGGTCCTTTGGTCACCAAGATCACCTAATCTTTCTTTTCGGTGTTCTAAATATTTAGTTTATTAGCGAACGTATTCTACGAAAGAAGAACTACGTAATGCTGTGGTAAATGCCTTTCGCAATTTAGAGGGTAGGAAAATACGGAAAGCTCTAAATTCTACTGTGAGAAGATACCGCTCGTGTGTTGTTACATTTTAAATTACCGATATTGAATCAGAACATGCACCTTAAAAACTAATATATCTAAATTTCTAGGGGCGCCAAATGATTCACACCCATGTTCCTTTGTTAGTTTGAGCGAACGAACCATTAAATTGCTCAAAGGTAACAACAAACAATATAATCAATAAAGCTCACAGTTCGAAAAATCGTATAGATTCAATCACGTAATGGGTAACAATAGGGCGGAATAAAATCGATTCTAATTACTGGCATCAACAAACAATAACACTTAATACTATGTCACATAATTAATTATCACAAGTTATGCCTGAGACAGTGTGTATGGGTGCCACCATATAAACGCAGCCCTCACTGAGAAAACATCTACTAATATTCCTAACCGGTTTAATTTGAATTGTTAAGTAGCCAACGCAATTAATTTTGAAACAGCCCGATTGGTGAATGAATGATAAACGTTACAGCGATTTAGTTTCATACCGCGAATAACCTTACATCCAGATATCTGTATGGTAGTTTGTATTACAATGTGATATGCTATGGTCGTTTTTCCAGGCCAACAAACTTATAATGGGCGATATTTAGGGAGGGAACAATCGTAAAGCGGTGTGACCACCCACTCAGCTAATATTGACATACAAGGCGATGTTATTTAATCCAAATAAACCACTCAGGTCTAAGCTGGCGTCAAATCAGCACACACATAAGAAAATAAACAATTAGTTAAAATGGTGAAGCCATAAAAGTGAAATCAATCGTAAATAAGTTTATACAAATAAATTCAAGGCCATTAGATTCAAACCATTAAGCTGGATGTATTCTGCGGCAAGGAAATAAATATAGTAAGAGGTAGAGGCCTCCATTGACGCTTTTTCCAGCCCTTCTGCCTGCACGTAGCTTCACAAGGAAATCAAGGCGAGGTGGGCCCCGTACTCAATAGTTTACGTACCAACAAGGGAGCTGCGGACAAGACTGCTACTAAGGGCACATTCCCAGAAAATCAATTGGTTTAGCCTGCAGATTGAAGGTTATACATACACCCCATCAAAGAATAAATGTCGTACCAGAAATTCTGTGAATTCGTTCAGAAAACATGTACTCGCTCAAACAATTCATTTAGCCAGTTTTCGGGTTTTGATTCATTGTCCTGCATTACTCTGATATCACAAGCAATTCACAAAGCTCAAACCGTGTCCCAAGAAATTCTAAAACGGCCGATGGGATCTGATTCACATAGAAAACCAAGAACGTAAAACGTCTTCAAAACATTTGGCAGGCCGAAAATGATCCAAAACTCTATCGCCATATAGCGACGAATTACTGCATATGGCGGAAAGATTGCAGTTTGTATAAAACTGTACTAAAGCAGAAAACTGCATTCGACCAAATATAAGTTTGGAAAGCCAGTTGCCTATTCGACTCGGCCAATAATGGAATCGACAAATAAATTGATGTTAGTGTAAATAATAATGGTGGACATTTTGAACATTTGCCGAGATATATATTTTTTTACATGTAATTACATCAAAGTAGAAATTTAAATGTAATAATTCCTATTTTTTTTGCGTTGGTGTTCTATTTGCCGCCCTAAAGTTTTTAGGTGAAATATAATAACCTGAGTAATTACCTTAAAAGGAAAAAAAAATTCCATGGCAAACTCTGTTTTTGCTGCTCTCAATAATAAAAATAGTCCTGTATCTTGTTTATTTGTCAAAGTAAGTACAGCAAACCATATATCACTGAAAACAAAATAATTGCACTTTTTAAAAATGTCAAAGCCAACTACGGTTGCTATTTAAAAACTGTAAGTTTGGGTTATAACTCGAAAATTATAAAAGCAGAATAGAAATTAATAAACGCATCTTATTAACCGGAAAAATATCTACAATTTTTGCTCTTATCATATTTCTGTATTTCTAATACTTATTACCGATTCTACAATATTTAAAGAAAAATCACTAAATCTGTTTTTCGCTCATATCTAGTAAACTGTGTTTTCTTTTCAAAAACCAAAACCATAATTGCATACGCTCTTAAAACCACAACTCTTTCCTCATTTAACGGAATCTCTATGTCTTATGGTTTCCGAGATCTCAATGCTTCAAATGAAAAAAAAACGTACCATGTATACTATGGAAGTATTTGAGCAACAGCTATGCGATTTTAGTTGCCTATATAAAAGCATAGGAAGATTCTGAAACATCAATAGCAAGCGCATAAAGCATCAATTCACAGATACGGAAACGATACCGAAGAAACACGGAGGAATATTAAACACGGCTTTGGTTTTGAAATACGGAAGTAAATAGCGACGATATGGCACAGCGTACCTATTCCATATTTTTAAAGGAGGATGGTATGAAATCTAACATACCCAAATATTTTTTGGATACACTTTAAAAAAGGTTTACATTGATATCCAACAACAGTTGCGATTTGAGTTAAATTTTTGATAGATTATCAGCAGTTGAAGATATAGAGAACTTTCAGGACAATATAAAAAATACCAGCGCTTAGGAGTAAGAACACAAAAGGCCGAATGAAAAAACGATTTAAAAGGTTCAAAACATTTATATGTACGTGGATTATCAAGCATAAAATAATGGTTATGCTGAAGATAAATATATATTTATTCAACAAAGAATACACTGACTGACATTCAGTTTGCCAACATAACACAGTAATAAAATTTCAAAAATACAGATCAAATAAGAATACAATTAAAAGCTAACATTAAATAAATGGTTACGAAGAATATACACTGAAGATTTCAAAATGGTTAATACAATATTAGAATCTAATGATTTCGGCAATTTAAATTTTTTCCTAAATTCTATATATTTTTTAGTTAAAGTTCCCCTCGCCCCAAAAAGTAGCCCTATAACTTTAATCTCGGTTATTGAAAATTTTTCTTTATAGAAATCAACTTGATCAAAACATACTTTTAATTACTGAAAACGTAGTCTCCTTTAGAGTGAAATTAATATCAATATCTTGAAACTTTAAAGGTGTATAAAACATTTGAGTTCACATTCGAAATTGGCAGAAAATAGTGGCTCAATAAGGTTTAAACAATTCTGGGCTATCCTCGATAACAACAGAATTATAGTCACAAAACGAAATCTAGAAAAATTACTATTTTTATTCTGTAACGAAAGTGAAACAAACTAGGATGAATGCGGATCACAGTAGCACTTGGAATTTGAAACCTATTGTTTATTTTAATTAAATAATAACCAATAGCCGTTTTGAAAATTTTACTGTTGAATGCGGCATTCTGTACAGACTGTATGTATAGAAATTAAATTACCTGATACATAATAAAAACCAAATTTATTGAATCTCCAATTAAAAGATTCAGATACCCACATTTTGTGACAAAAAACTCTAAGAGCACAGTATGCAAAAATTTATCGATAACCTCCTTATTGCAGAAATTAGATTTCTGATCTATATCCAATATTCTGTTTTTTCAAGAATAATTTTGAAAATTTTGAAAAATCAGTCTTGCCTTTAAATTTTAATGTAGTTCGTAACATGGTATCGACCTTAAGATTGACGTATTTTTTCCAAGAGCCAGGTGGATAAAATAAGCTAGGACAACACTTTACGAACGCATGATTGATCCTCTTTTTCTATGCACCAACACTTGCACATTTTATATGCCTTTGTAGTAGAGCTATGCCAAACTGCCTGAAAACGTCAGAAACTACCGTTCGCGATCAAGATATAAAATGCCCCGGTAACACCATTAAAAGTGAATATTTAAGGGTGCGATGGTTCTAGTAAAATTGTCAAAATCAATTGTGTGCTTGCAGTTAAGAAATAACTTTAACGCCAGATTTGAGTAATTCCGTCACGCAATGAATGTAACGAACCTTCCAAACGTCGCGCTACCGTTTGTAAACAGCAGGGATCATCACTGCATGATCTCCATCTACCCATCTTGTGTCATGGAATAGAAGTAATTGCAGAGAGCAATAAACAACCGCACGTCCGAATCGAATAACAATAGGCCAAAGGAAAGTGAGTGTCAACCCTGCTGGACAATAGGACCATAAACTCGGGCAGGTAATTTTCTTTTATTAGGCCAAAGTGAAGATGCCAACTCTCAGGCTGTGGCCAGCTAGACAAAACCTATTGTATATAAACAGAGATACTCTGGGATTCGAGATCATTGCTTCTCCATCCGTCTTGAATCACTTTGACCAAGACAAGAGCGCGGGTCCGATTACCTAGTTAGATTTCGGCATTTGTTATACCTAATTAGGTATTAGTAATTGTATTTTAAAACATATTGATGTGTTTGTAAGGCATCTTTTTAATTTGTGTTCGAATGTAAATAAAAAGGAAAGGTTATTGTGTTTCACATTCGTTTACAAGTTGAGCAACTAAATTCCTACACTTTTTCATACCTAGTTTTACTTTTTCCTGCAATACATTTTCTATTGCTCGTTCAGCAGCTTTTCTCAGTTCAGAAGAAGTACATTTCATTTCTCCATCACTATTTATAGCAGACATTTTCGTATAGATACACAAGGAAGAAACACAAACAACGCGATGCTACTTTGACATTTTGTCTTTTGATATAATAGTCTTTTGTTTTTAGTCTACTCAATAAAAACAGCAAATACAATTTTAAAATTTTGTATGTATGTATGTATTATCTGTAACCTCATTTACCTTGCGGTGTGGAGGCTTGTGCTTTATGCGCTGGCATCTGGCGGTACAATGCTCAACTTGCCCCGGATTCGGCATACAGAGTTGGAGCGCGACTTTGGGGCGTACATTATTTATTGTCTTTCTGTTATTTAAGAAGCATGACTGCGGATAAAATAGTATACAAAACCTGGTCGTTACTTTATAGTACTTCGCAGTATTGCTGACCGCGCACCTTGGCAATCGAATTTCGTCTCGGAAATGACTGTCATATTTATTATTTATCCCGTGTATTAAAGACGCATGGTCAATTAAATCTCCAAGACTAGTATATTTAATAATTTACTTAGATATGAAACTCTCTACTCAAGTTGAGATGAATTCAAGTATTCTGACTTTAAAATTACTTTTTATACTCAAACTTGATTTCGGTAGTATAGATTTCTTTTATCTAAAACTTAACGTTGACAGCCCATTCACGCCTTTCAAGCAACTATTCTTACGAATATCACAATTTAACTTAATTTAGGTAAATGTTGAATGTTTTGCTTTATTTATAATAAATATTTTCTTTCAGATATCCTCGAATCGAAACACCACACACGTCTAACATTATTAACATGATCTCCGACACTGTAGACCCTGCATATTCCAGCAGTAGATAATTAAAATTATGCAAATCTCCGCTACAGCTAATTTATTAACTGCGCCCCATCTGCTTACATCCCTCTATATCAATACTCAGTTCCTCGGCATACTTCAAACGCAAGACATTCTTCTACGTCACGGTAGTATCACATTTGTACATTATTCAATCCACCTTGATTGAATGTATAATTTCTTTATACATGTATACAATGTCTATTTTTCTTTAAGGAACAATTTTACTAAAAAATATTTGTTATTTTTCTATCTTCTACATTCCCTAGCATTGAGCTTATACTAATTATCAAATAAGCATGCAGTACGTGGAGCTAAGGAGCAATCATAACTATTGCCATGATTGGTCGAAAGAAAGTAATCCTTACAACCATCTGAAAATGAAATACTGTTTCAAAAATGTCAATTTGACTATCGATATAAATCTTCCTAAGAATATAAAAGGAACACCAATAAATAATGGACTATGATGAGAAGTACGGTATAAGGAAGATCCATAGCAGTTTTGATAAAGGGTTTATTGCACTTATATTTTTCTAGTGTAAAACTGAGTTTGAGTTTAGAGCGCCACCTACTGCATTCTTATTTGAAATTTAGTATAGTTAGAAACATTTCCTGGTCACAATTTTAAATACACCTTTTAGAGTATTATAAATATGAACAAATATAAGGTTAACATCCAAATATTGATTTTTATATTGTGGCATCTTTTATACATTTATTTGTACATGCTTTTATTTCTTTACTATTCGAGCAGCCGGCGCCGTTACAAAGATGAACATAAAATAAGTTGGCTTCTAGTCACTTTACAAATAAAAGTAACTATAATTTTAGTTTCATATTAGTTACGTTTTTCTACTAAGTTTTAGTTACGAATTACATTTAAAGAATATTGTTTAACTGAACTCATTATTTATCTTTCTATTTTAAACATTTCTAAATGATTTTTTTAATATCATATATAGAAGTACGGAACCATTACAATTTACGTATATGTTTTAGGGTTGAGTAACGAACAGGATGAGTTTTCTAGAGATAATATTAATTAAAATTTAAAAACAGGGTCTGTCAACTTACAAAATATTTAGAACTTAAAAACTAAAGAAATTCATTTAACAATACTGTTCACTTACTTAAACACATACACATACTTTTTGGTACAGAAAAATCCTTTAAAGCACAAAGATATTCAAGAATTTAAAAAAATAATCGTATAATGCTGAATGGGTAAAATAAATTAAAAATTAATAGATATGAGTACGCTTAAAATCAATTTGTTGAATTTTGGACTAGTTACGAGAGTAAATATAGAGTAGTTAGATTAAAAGCTTTTCGCATGGTTTACTTTTTCCAACGATTTATATTTAGAAAACTGAGTTTGGTACAATGACTTCTTAAAAATAGGCAGAACAAAACTTAAGGTACAAGAAAAGTTGGAATACGCGTTAACAATTGTCTATTTGTTGCTAAATGCAGGAAGCAAAATAGAATTCACTTTTATAAATCAGTGATAGTTTTGCCTAGTTATTTGGACATCAAAGCTCTTAAATTATTCACTTTACGAGAGCAACTACTAATTTAAATAAACAAGAAAATTAGTTGGTTCGTACACAGTACATTTGAAACTTCCAACCGCTCCCACGTCTAAGGTGCACGGTGGTGTAGAGCATTTACATAAAATTGCTTTATATTAGAAACTAACCCGGAGGATGTTCACGTGAATTTGCAATTTACATAATTATACAGACTAGGTCGGAGAAATAAGGAATTTTCCTTGCGACCTAATTATTTTCAATTACGGGAATATGAATGCAGTTTTAGATGCACATTACGGTCGACAATGAGGCTCAACCTAAAATTTTAATTTCGACCAGAGGGAATCATTTTAGCCACTTTAAAATTAATAAGCGCTCAATGGCTAAAAATATCTCTTCATAAATTGGGAAGTAATAAAATCAGGAAATTTCTAATTTGATTTGCTCCCTGCCGTAAAATCGCTATTACTTTATTAAATATCCGGACGAACTAATTCAGTTTACCTACATATCTCATTTTAAATTACTTTCTATATACAGAGAGAGTTAAAGTATGGAGACACCGATTTGCTGTCGTTGATATTCATTTTGTAAGAAAATGTTCAATACAAAAGTGTTTTATTTGAAATCGGCAGTGAAGTACGCCGAAATCGTCATTAAAATACGAGAAATCGGCATTAAAGTAATCCATTGTTTTACGACTTTTTTGTAGGTGGCGAGGCGACAGATAAACGTCAATCCACCGAACATAACCTACAAAACTTGGTTAAAATGTTGTAATTTCACGATTCCTCGATTTCAAATAAAACATAGTGTACACCTCTGCACTGAAGTTCCTTTTTATCCCTCATGTGGTTTATTTGCCTTGGCCCTACGGGCCTCGGCAACTAAATCCACATTCGTGATAAAAAGTTATACTTCAGTGCCTTGGTATAAAAACTACTATTATTTGAAATCGGCATTAAAGTACCTGGAAATCGTCATTAAAATACGAGAAACCGGCATTAAAGTAATCCATTGTTTTACGACTTTTTTGTAGGTTGCGAGACGACAGATAAACGTCAACCGACGTTAACATAACCTACAAATGTTGGTTAAAATGTTGTAATTTCACAATTTTACGATTTCAAATAAAATATATTGTACTCCTCGACACTGAAGCTCTTTTTTATTCCTCATATGATTTATTTAAATCTACATTCGTGATAAAAAGCTAAACTTCAGTGCCTTGGTATACAAACTACTATTATGAAATTTATATCTACAACTTGATATACACGAAGAATTTTGTTATTCAATTGTTTTGAGTTATGACTTTATGCGATATTATTTTTAAACGGCAATCTATTAATGTTAGAGTACTATTCCATAGAGATTGTTTTCTCTTTATAGTAGAATAAAAAACATTTGGGTTTGCATAACATTTCTTCGAGAAAATTCCGGTTAAGGTTAAAGTATTTAGAATTAATTAACTTCCCAATTTGTAAACGATACAGCCACGAGAAACAAAAGTGAAGCGATAAACAAATATTTTTAACTTATGAAAAATCATTTGCAATAAAGTTGTGAGTCAACATCTTATTGTAAGAAAGAAATTAATAACTAAATTAAACAAGGACAAAAAAATACAATGATGTTACAAACTACAAAAACAGTAAGTAACAAAGAAAAGTAAAGCATAAATAAATACAAAGAAACACTTAATTCTAGTGAATTATATGTTCAAACTGTCCTCCATTTACAATTTGACAATTACCCAATTGATTTACAAAACCCCGAAGAGAATTTTCTATGATTTCACGGGAAATTTCTGCCATCGTTCTGGTGATTCGTTTTAACGGCTCAAACGATTTTTAAAACTTTAGTTTTTTTATTACATTTTTAATGTGTATTGAAGTGAGATAAGTGATTTTCAAGTTGAATACCTCTAAAATGGGATTCTTTTGTATTTTTCTTTTTTTATAAACTCCTATTTTAAATAGAACGCCCGGCATATTATTACATTTTTAATTCAGCTTTAAATTTTAGAGAAAATTTTTCTCTTCAACTAACGCTCTATTTTGTACGGTTTCTGTAGAATTTGTTCTTTTTAAAACATTTTGACAAATGCTTAAAAATTTGAAATCAAATTTTTAACTAATTATAAGATCACTGTAAAAGGAAGCTGTGTGCGTGTATCACATCAGATTTTTTAAAATTGAAACGATTGAAAACTGTGAAATACTGAGATTGACCGCTAATTGCCTGGTTGGTAAATAGGGATCTTCAGATACAGCTAATAAAACATCCAGTTTTTTATCATGACTTGTCGATGTTCTAGGTCTAACACTCTTTGGTAAATTTTTAACGCTACCCGTTTGTTCAAAACGTTGTAAAGTTTTAACAACAGATTTAGACATTCTTCTAAGTCTATCTCGATTACCCAGTATTTCAATTCTTTCACGTTCACTGCTAATGTCAACAGCAATAAATTGCATAAAATTTAAAAATGTGTCGTAAACAATTTTTTTTTGTTTATGACTTCACTTTTGTTTATCATGGTTGTATCGGTTACGAATCGGGAAGCTAATTAATTGTAAATACTTTAACTTTTACTGGCATTTCCTCGAAGCAATGTTATGCAAACCTAAAAATTTTTATACCATTATAAAGAGAAAACAAAGCATAATAATTATCTTACTAACAAACATCTATTTCAGTAAAATAAAGCCCACTCGCCAACTTTCTAGTTAATTATTTAAGTATTGCTATGTTCAAATATTCAAATTCAAATATCGAGCAATCAAAACGGGATTACAGAATTCAAAATTTTGTAGGTTATGGTATATATGTACCTTAGTGAAAATGGTTCATAATTTTTTAAATGAATTTCTCATTTTTCCCATGAAGTTAGAATACTATGCTATTTTGTTTTATTTGAACCTTTTTTCCTTTTTTTCTTCTTTGGCTTCAGTCGTTAAACTAACTTGTTAATGCGTTATTTCAACGCTACATTATACCCACTATTAAAAAATCATTCTATCCAACACTTATCCATAATAAACATATTACTAGGGTAATATCAAACAAAGAAAGCCTATTATTAGTCACCACTGATAGAAAAATAGAAAAGTCGGGGAAAATATTATTAAGGGTTTGCTAGCACAACAACTAACCCAAGACTCCTAACTATTTTTAAATTATATTCGAGCATATTAAGTGCCATGCCAGTATCAAAAATTTAAATGATTTTTTTCAAAAGATTAAGAGAGATGTTGGATAAAACGTTGTGTTGCACTCGTGTGGTATGCATATTAGCTATTGAGTAAAATTAACCTTTTGCTTTCGTTACTAATATGTCACATTTAATACTTATGCAATAAATAACTATTATTAGCATCCAAGGGGCACACTTACCTAATTTTCTATTTTCACTATTTACTAAATTATGTATGTTTTTCAACTTTTTCTTAACAGGTATTTTTTTGTTCATTCTAACATTCAACGTATTGCTGATTCTATTACAAACTTCGTTTCGTAGGTATTCTAGTATACTGACATTACTACCTGATAAACATACTTTATCAAGTATCTAGCATATGTATTTAATTATTCCTGTAGAATAAACTGTAAATAATGTTTGGTATTGGATAGTCTATTTGCGATATTTTCATCGCGAAGGGATTATCTGACATTGCTTACTCATTTATTTATTTTTCCGATACAATACCTTATAAGCTACTGCGAAAGATCTATTACGATTTATAGACGAAAATAATGTACCAAGTAAATCTGTACTTTAAATCTGAAGTGATGTATCTATAACAATAATAGATGAAACATGTTTGTAACAATTAAATAGAATAAATCACTAACACCGCTAGCATTTATTTCAACAACTAACAGATAAATGATCAAAAATTTTTAATATTGTGTTTTGTTCTTGGATAAGATTGCACTAGAATTTTGCCGAGACTAAGAAATCCCAATCCTAGCAAGAGATCTTTTCTATGCTACTAATCATAGTAATATAGGACCAATGGTTTTACATGTCTTCCGAAAGGTACCTGTCGATTTTTTTATCCGCATTGTTTTTATCAGAATGCTTAATCACTGAGTCCGGAAATAATATGTTTTATTAGTTTATCTATCATATTGCTTTTGGCTACGATTGTACATGTAGTTTGTGTTGAATTAATGGGTAGAGCACATAATTCATTCAAATTGCTCACAAGTGTTGAACATTAAATTTTAAGCTGTATCCCATGAACGGTGTTTCAAAATTGCACGTCACTATTCTAAAGATGTGTTCTTTAGGTCAAAATAAACAAAAACGTTCCTGTGAGCATTAGTCCAAAATTGTGTCATAACAGATTTGATTGTGTAGAGAGCACATCCTTAAAATAGTCCTGAATTGGCTATTAAGTCCGAATTTTGCTGAACAGCTATTGCATCAAGCAGCACCTAATGAATAGGCAGAGCAAAACTATTTTAACTGTTTATATGATTACCTAAATTTTTTATGCTTTGAAGAAGGCCGAAAAAAATTGTGAACAGTTTTTTTCGTTTAGTTACATTATATCCAGATAAGGGTGGCACAAGATAATACAAAAAATATATTTCCTGAATTTTGCAAATAAGAGGTAATCGCTTAGGTTCAAATGAGAATAATAAGCATTTTTTCATTATCTAGTCATTTTCCGTTAATGGATTTGCAAAAACGAAGAAGTGAAATTTATTTAGAACGTTGGTGACTCTCTTTCTGTTTACGGTATTAATTGAAATTTGTGTCAAGATGGTGAATTCGTGTGCTTGCTTCATACTTGGACGTTTATATTTGAGATAAAACTGATAAACCCAGATAACATCTAGTATTACATACCGGCTCCTGTAACGATGCAAAAGGTAAACGATATGTTTAAAACTATTTTCTTCGTTGTAGATACGAATGTGGTGCATATTAGTAAAATACTTCTGATCTCACAGGGTGGCTTAAGAAAGTGTGGCGAATCAGCTTTAATTTTTTTTAAATCGAATGTCCTATACGTAGGTAGCTTAAAAGTTTTATATTTAAATACTAATAATTTTAATATAAAATCGGTAAGGGTCTAACATCAACTGTTTTGAATATATTAACAATTTATGGAAAACATGCTTCATTTCAGGCGGCTGCTGTAACAGAAAATAATTGAATGCAAGAAAACGTTACCAGAAAGTTATTCTTTTTGTGAGTTACATTTCGAGTGTAAAATTGTGACTCTGACAAACACCATGAAACTGAACCATAATTCCGAAGCAAATTTATCTTAGATTTGAAGAATTTGATGGTTGAATTTGAAAAAGCAGGACAACTTTGAAAGAGCTATCGGTCCCAATTGAGGAACTAATCAAGAAAAACTAGTAAATGTTGCTCGATGAATCATTAAACAAAGGATAGAACCAAGATCATTTTTTTTAACAGGCAAAGGGGGATGTAAGTCTATTTGCTAAGCTTTACATTGGATGCCAGCACAGAGGCTCAAACTTGGACGAGTTCTTTAATCACGAGAATCAGGTATTTCCACCATCACTTTCTGACTGTGAACACTGAGAAAATCGTCACAATTAGACCTCCTTCAAGGGCAATCAAACTATACAAATATTCGGATGAAGATTATTGATGGGCCCTCAATGGTTGAAATCATCAGTCCTGGACATGTGAATACTTTTAAAGACCATGCTGAAGAGTGTGCTGCGGTAATGGGAACATAGTGAACGAATTGATATTGTGTTGATGAATACCGAGAAGCCAGCCCAAGTTAGGAACAACTACTACCCGTGGAACAAGACCACGACACCCAGTAACTGCCGACAATGCAATTCGAAAAAACTGGAAGAGTTTTTTATCTATAAGTGAAAATTGCTGTCGTAAATTAGCTGCGATCAGTAACATAGTACAGAAACTAAAGAAGAAGTCACTGTTACAGGTGGACGTAATATTTTATGTAGCAATTTTTGTCGTAGGTCAAACCCCCAATCCTGCAGTCATGAGGATACTGACAACCGAATGATGTTACTTGTACATACCTGTAAATCAAACTGTTGCCACAGTTGTTGTTATACTTGAGATTTCATTTTTATCAAGATTTATCTGTGGATAGATTTTGGGGCAAGTAAACAGTGTTGCTAGGTTCCAGTACACATTTATGAACTACTTGGAAAGGAAGAAGCTAAGGCATTGCTACTTTTCTGGTTTTCTGGCCATGGGAAGAAATCAGCATGGGAAATGTTCATCAGTTTACCACAGTGCATACCTACTTACTTTTCAAGAGCTTTCAAAGATCTTAGTAGATGTAGAATCAGACATGTTTGTTGTTCTTCTATACGACAATTCATCCTCGCATTCAAGAGTAAAGTTATTTCAAGCGTGTACTACTGGGGAAGGCTTAAATTAAAGAAAGAACCATCCAAGTCCAGAGTGGAGTTTGAAAAAGGACAGCTATTGGTAAAGTCCCGTTTAGTTAATTCGTGCATCCTTTGATCATGTAAAATATGCAATTTCTAAATCTGCAAGTAGAAACTTGCTAATAAGGTGTGTACAGCGTAATGTAAGTGCCATTATTGTGTAAAAGAGTTTTTATGAATTAGAATAGCGACAAAAAGGTATAAAAATAAATGAAAACTATGGAAACTGTTTTTATAATATCATAACAAACATTCGTATTGGTCAACATTTTTATAACACATTGAAACAAGAGTATTTATTTCATACTGATGTCAAAAATTACATTTTTCGGACTATTTATGGTTAAAAAAAATGGAACATTACAGTCTTAGTACTTTAAAGTAAAATATTAAAGTTCAAGTACTTTAAAATTGTACGTCAGTTGTTCACATGAAATTTGAAATGATTTACAACTTTCTATTTAAAATTCATTAAACTTGAAGTATGAAATAAACCGTTGTATTCACCACGAACGAAAAGTGTTTTTAAAGGTCTTCGCAAGTAATTCCGTCCTCGGCTGACGCCTCGGCCGTAAACAACTTTCTCGTCCTTTAAAATGTCACTTTTCGTTCTAGATAAATAAACTACTATTAATGAAGTATTGCTATTCTAAATATGAAAAAAATAATTTATACAAGTTGTTTCTAACAAAACATTTGTTATCAATATAATATGGTAATATGTCAATATGTTATCATTTGGACGCCTTGCAATTGTGTTTTGGAAAAAGGCATAATAGTTATTTAAGTTAGAAGTCCGGCAAAACAGATATTAGTTGCGATTATGTAATTAATTCGGACTAGGTGAAGCCAAATACGAATTTTATGGGCCTTCTCAGGACTAAAAAGAACACCTGAAGACCAGAGTAAATCAAAACTCCCGAAACGTTGTGTGATTTACACCCTAGACAGTGGAAAAAGTCCGAAAAACATATCATGGTCCGTTTACACTGCCATAATTACATATCCGACAATTAATACAGTATGCTTAATTAGTGACTTCTGACATTTTATCTACAATACGCCTAGAATTTCATTATATCTAGAAATATTCTATAGAACGTAACACTACACTAATTAGCGATGAAGCATTGACTACGTCAATTAGTTCGGTCCATTACTTCAATTTTAGTCTCTTTCTTCCAATTTCACAAATTGTAATTAACCCTCTATCAACTTTAAATTAAATCGGCATCTAATTAACAAATTTATACAAAGCATACAATTAGGATGCTTTATATTAATTTTCAAATTCAACACTGGCTAATGAAGCGTTTGCACGACCTCTTTACAGTTTTAGGGTGAAATTGGGATAATATTTAATCAGTATCTTTTAATTGTCACAAGTAACGAATGTTAATTCATTTTAGAAGAATTATCTAAAACAACTAATGTTAGTAATTAGCTGCACATAATAATAATAATAATAATAATAATAAATGTCTTTATTACTATACTCATACTACAGAAAAAAATGGATTTATAGTAAGGGCGAGATTCAATACATATGCTAAGTTGTATTTTACATATAATGTTTAAATCAAAAGTAATTAACATACGTCGGCTCTTCCACGTATCCCCAAGATCAGGTGACACACTTAAAATATCAATTGTTAAATTCTTTCGTTTTGTTGCCTCGGTGTTAAATTAGAACTGCTACTGCATGCATCTTTTCATAGAACATTATTTTTGGGTAGTCTGAGCTATAAATATACCGCATTCACATCTGCACATAATTAGAGGTTATTTATTTTTAAAGTTACAGCAAACTCGTATATCATATCCACCTAGAGCTAACTATGCAAACTATGCAAATCCGCAAGTTGTTGAAACTAAAAAAGATAAAAAAGCAAACACGGTTAGCCCTAATTTGACATACAATTTTCGTCATAAATAAATAGCTTAGATGCCTCCTACGTTCAATGCTTAGCGAGAAATTGGAGCTTAACTAAATTATGCAGAAAATTTATGAGTTTCAAATGGAAAGAGGGTCACAAGAAAACAAACGCCACCAGCTGAGCCAAATTTCGACGCTCTTAACACTTACTTTGTTGTCAGAACGTAGAAACATACGCATTAATTCAAAGATAACAGTTTTAAACTGTAATACAAATTTTTTTATTTGTATTATTCAAGGAAACAGTTTAGAATTAAGGCAAGTTTATCTAATGAATATAAACGTAATGGCGTTCGGGAGCACGCAGTTGAAGTTGTAAAAGCACATAGAATTACGCCATAGCCGCCTGCTAGTTAATTGAACTTAAAATGTTTCTTTAATCATGTAAAGTGTTCAGAATTAAACAAACCTATAAATAGCTATTATTCTTCTCCGAAAATTCTGCAAAAATAGATTTAACTACAAAGTTACAAGTACACCTATTATAGTAAATCAATTGTATGGGATCATTACATTAACCCTACTAACTGAAAATTGCTTTCTAATCAGCGGAAGACCTGGATTGCATTTCAAATTAAATTTTCGCAGTTTAATTAAGATAGGTGGGTGGTAATAATAAACTTTGAGTAGTTAATCTACTAGTTAGCAAACATGACGGCTCGTAGTCTTACTTGGTGTTTTAATTGCATTAGAAGTAAACAAACACTTTTGCTTAGAGTGGCATCTGCTGCATACCTACAGTTTGTTCCACGACTGTTTTCCCTGACGTCGTGCGCTGATGGAGCAATCATGGAATTATCTAAAAATATTTTTGTATCTGTGCACTCGTATTAGTAGTAAAAAACCGGAATTGTACGTATTGTAGTATTACGATTTTCGTTAAGCTACTTCAAAGATGTTGCTACATTATATTTACAACACATAATAATGTTTCTTTCACACTGATCTATTATTTGTTGTTCATATTTGTGATGCGAGGAATATAGAGCAATTTATAAAGCCCTATGGCGTATAAATAGACCTGGCGTAATGATAACACCTGCTCATTATGCCCGCTTATAATAATCGGGCGCAATCATTACGCCCGCTCTTTATTCTATAGGATGTTATGGACTGCTTTTCAAGCTCTTGATGCTTTTCAATTTATTCGAGTGTTTAAAGTGGAAAATAAAACGTTGTACGCACGATGGGCATTACTTGATGTTTATGAATCCATTGATACTTAAATAACTATATTATATTGCTTGCTTATAATAGTTCGAAATTACATGTCAAAATGATAGGGCGTAAGTTTCTAATTGTGGTATAAGTGGTTAAGTTTCAGATAATTGTAGGTAGCAACTATAACAGTTTTTAAATGATTTAGATAATGCCAATATTTTATTTTAACGTTTTCTTCAAAACTACGATATATGTATAGAGTAAATTATAGCGATGAATAACAAATATGCCTATTACGTCATTTTGACAGGGTCTAGAAGTTTTGTGATTATAGCTCCAATGTCGTTGCTTTGAGAATTTCATCTTTATTCTACTACTTTAGCAAATAATAATATTTAAAAAATTCAATGGTAACGGTTTATTATATTTGTGAGATTTGGTACTAGCTTTTCTAGAAAATTAGATTTAATTTGCAATTTCTGCACATATCTTTAAACTAACTCAGTTTATTAAGCATCTTTCCAAATACAAAAAAAAAGTTTTACTGATTTTTAATCGTTGACAACATAATTAAACCTTTTATATTTGCGTTTTTGTAAGTAATTGGGATAATTTCTTGTATCAGATGTATAAATTAAAATAACTCTGAAAATTGCCCAACGAGTTGATAAGGATTTAATTGTTAAAAACGAGTCTGCAGAATTATTTAATTAGGACGAATTGGCTTGTCTTAGGGGTTTAAAATTCAATTTAGCTCATACTAAACCACCTTTAGAAGGTATCGTTGTAGGTATTGAACGTTAAATTGCTACTTTACACGAACAGTCTAAAGAATTCATTAGAAGAGCTTGCAAAATTGTAATTTCGGAAAACCTGGGTAATGGAACGCGTAAAACCGAATTGATTAGAAAAAACCATGAACTTATTAAGGGGTTGCCTAACAAGAGCTGTTTTTATCTAAGCGCTGACAAAGGTAATTAAATTGTTATTTTGGATAATGAGTTTGTATATTGCTGAGGAATGAGCCCTTCAAAGAATTGAAAAAGACTTCTCCAAGGAGCATGGTTGTTAAAACGCAAGGTGTGATGAAATCCTGTCGCACACCTATCATTCTAGCCCTTAGATATAAGCTTAATCTTTCTAATCCACGAATTCCTAAAATGTATTGTTTACCTAAGATACATAACCAGGAAAAATGGTGAGACTTTTGTTTCTGGTATTAACTCTCTGACTTACCTCTTATCGAAACAGTTAACAAATGAATTGCCAAAACTTTAAGATAATTTTTTTGTTGAAAACTCGCTGGAGTTTATATATTAACTTAAATATTTGAAACTTGCTGAAAGCGAGAATCTAGTTTTATTTGATTTGTGTTATTTGTTTCCAAGAGTACCAGTTTTACAAACTATGACATAGTTGCGGAAATTACTTAGTGATGATAATTTATGTTCAAACAAAATTGGCGAGTGTATTAGATTAATTACCTGTTGCATGTCTCAGAATTGCGAGATAAAAAGTTATATGAACAGTACGAAGGAACAGCAATGGGAAACAGACTTTCCCCTTTCGTTGCCAATCTTTTTATATCAAAATTCGAAACTGAATTTATGTGAATTATGAAAATAATGTAGAGTATTTCGAAAGGATTTCGTTGCTATATGTGGACGACATTTTTGCTGTTTTTAATTTATCTAAATGTAGTATTGATCATTTCTTGAACCAGTTAAATTCGAAATTTCTTTGCATAAAATTTACATATGAAATGGAAAACGACGGACAACTATCATATCTGGATACCTCAGTAATAAGAGATAAAAATGTTGGAATTCGATATTTATACAAAATAAACCATCGTAAACAGATTCATTTTAGCGGATTCAAATCATTGTTTTCAACACAAAATGGCTGCTCTAAATTTGTTAGACTGCTAACCTTTCCTTTAAACAAAGATAGGTATAACGTCGACCATAAAAACATGGCTGTGTTGAATAGTTTCCCTTCTAAAATTATCAACAATTTGATTAGAAAATGAAAAACAAAATTGCACGTTCGAAATTTCAGAACTCTGGTCAGTCTTAGAAGAAAAGCACCTAACGAAAAGCGCATCAAAATTCCATTTCACCTGGCTACAGAGGGCCTAGAAAAAATGTGTAAATATTCAGGGTATAAAGTTGTTTATAGTTGAAACAACAATATTCGAAATTATGGGGAAATACAAAAGACAACCTTAAGACTTTAGAGAAATCTGGAATTTACGAATATTGGTATTTTGATACTAGGTTTAAAGAACTTATAGTTCATTTCAGATTCAACCGATTGGAGAAATTTAGTATGGCCCAATATATTTACGAAACGGGTCATAAAGTCATAACACGAGTATTACGGAAACTAACCTAAAAATTGTAATGGTATTCATTTCAACAAAACAGCAAAGTTCTTTTGAAAGTTTGACCATTTTTAAGGATCAAAATAATAAACCTTTGAACAAAGATTAAGGACCAATTCCCCACTCTGATCTTTACGCTCTATTGAATTTAACATCTAATTAGCCGCTTAGAACACACCCTCTGGGTCAGATAGTACAAATAGCGTTAGAATGTACGGGAGTGCTGACTTTCACTGCTGATTTCGTGAACAGCATATCTTCGGCCAACTTTGTCGTGTTAGTTTCTTTCCAAGGCTACTAAAGATGACAGCTTAGCTGTCCAAATACGTATTTAGAGGTTGTTAAATATTTGTGAGGTTAGGGTTTTTAACGAATTGTGTCAGATGTATAAATTGTCAGGATTTGGTAAGATTTTTTCATGTCAGTAATATAGCTGATTAAGGAAAGCGAATTTATCTGCTTATTAAATATTTTATATTAAGAATTTAAGAACAAAACGTTCTTATTGCGAAAATATTTAATATAACGACCGGCAGAAGTGTTTTTCTGGTTTCATCGTAGTCGAAAGCAATTTAACCCATATTGGTTTTAAATCCCATTACGCAGGTATTTATTGAATTTCTTACTGACGGAAAAGTATTCTTCTTACAACGCTGTTTCTTTTGTTTCTTTAGCTGTTCACTGTTCTGAAACAATGTCGTTAAACTTCATGATGGTTTCGCCCAATTCTATATAAATCGTTAGTTCAGCTTCTATCATTTATTAATGCTGAAATATAAGTAAACTTCCGTTTTTTTCGAAATACTAATCTTGCCAGGAACAGTTTTAGTGCCTCTTATAACGATTGTCCTTTGGTCACAGCTGATATTTTCTGGCAGCATTACAAAGCGTAAATAAACCATGTCAATGAGAGAAAAATACAATCTTGGGATTTTCGAACCACGTTTGCAGTTCGCTGAGGTCAGACGTCTGTATAGCTGTATTTTATATTACCTGATTTTCGACGAAACCTTTTATTCATGTTATCAGTCCAAGTTGCTTCATACTTTTTTGTAATTTTTTTGCTCGGGTATCTCTTTAATTTTTAGATATGTATATTGCATGACCTTATTAAGAAAACTGCCATTTTTGTATTATATCATATTCTTGCAACGCTATTGATTATTTTGGCAGATCATATAAAGCCACACGTGTTAATAGATCGTGCTAGCAGTTGGCCTTTTATCATTGCAGGCCGAAGGAAACATTGCAGTGTCTGAAAAGAAAGACTTTTAAGGCAACTTATTTGTTGCCGAAAAGTTTAAGCAAACTTATGTACGATGCTCATTTTAGGAAATAAATATATTTTACCATTTTATTTAAGTAAACACCTAAATCTATCAGCTATCAGTGTGGAGGAGATTTTTTTTTAAGTTTTAGAAAAAATATTGAGATAAAAAGGTTTGTGCTTTGCAGGCTGTGGAATTCGAACTCAGCTCAATTTCCACACCTGCAAAAGCGATTTCAACGCTTGGCAGTAGCCCACGTACAATTAGCCCAATTGTTCCGTTCAACCACGAAGGAATGCCTGGCATCTGCGAGATGCAGCTGGATTAGATACACCACGCATAGTATTATTACCTATTTTTGATCTTTTACAATATTTACCCTGCATCTGTTGGCTTCAAGATTTACTATTAATATTTGTTATTATTATTGTCTAAAATACCTGTTTGCAATGGTCTCGAAAAAGAAACAATCTCTTAACATAGCTGCAGCACGGTAGATTTTGTGAAGAGATCGTACTGCGATTAGCTAAGCACGACCTCGTAGTACTGCATATACTACTACCACACACGTTATATTCATTGTTCAAGCAGTGAAAACTAGTTCTCATGTATAATATAATTATAATGGTAGAAATACTAGCTGGGTGGTTACACCGTTTCGGCAGTGATGTGATGCGTCAGTTGAAAATGTTGGGATGACGAGAGAGGGAGTAATCCACTACTTTCTGAGGTTTTACATTATCCAGCACTTAATGTATGCACTGCAACAGGCGAATTTCGAAGACTGGAAATTGATATTCCACTAGGCTACTTTTATTTATAAAAATGCAATGTTCTGTAACTTACGTTAGCTATACGAGATGCGAACTGGTCTGATGTACTTAAAGGTATCGTACTTAATGTTGCGCTTGAAAACTTTTATCAAATCACTCACAGCGTTATTAATTTACTAGCTTTTCAAGCCATCACTTAAGAGATTTTATTCTAGTTAACATAATTTTTGGATTTTCAAATTGAATTGTATACAAAGAAAATGTTTTAACGTCTGTAATAAAGAAAGCACACTGTAAAAAAGAGCTTGTGAATTAGGGTTGAAGAGTGTTCAAAATTATGTGCAGAATAGATAAAAAATACTTTCTGCTGCTAATAATAGTGTCGCAGTAAAACACTTTTAGTAATGCAAATTACATCAATTTGTAAAGAAACAAAAAACAGTCCAGCTGGTGAGATTAGAACACGTGCTACCAGAATGAATATGATTTGCAGGCGGGCGCCGTATGCGCTAGATCAGGACTGCCAGATAAATTCACATGCTTACCGTTGCGTTATAAATGGAGTGGTGCCAGCCGATTGCGGATAAAATACACACGATCGTTGCTCCAATTAAAACGTGACTTAGAGACACAGACAGAGAGCACGCACAACATACGTTTAGGTATATAAATTTTTCCCAGTTGACACGAAGAGAAATATTAAATTCCAAGTCTGGCTTACTACTAAAATTATACGGTATATCAAACTCAAAACTATTGACAATAATACCAAACATTTTTACGATTTATACAATAATGAATATAAAAAAAATCCAAAAAGATACCTAGGTGAAACTTAAATCGTAATTGTATGATTTTGAAATTAATTTACCACTTCATAAAAAAAAATTGGTCTCTTGGTAGTATAAAGCGTACAAACGTTGGAAGTAGAACTACTATAAACAGCGGCGGCGTGCAGTTAACAAATTATGAAATTAGCGAGGCATTTGGTCATTATTTTCAGTCAGTTTGTAATGCACCCTAAAAGTAATAAACACTCTAGCGTGGATAACTCGACCTAAACAGGGCTGCAACTTACGATACTTGGTATATTCTTTGTAGCCCTTGGTACAGACGCCGCAGGAGATTCGCTTGTATTTTGCCGAGGCGAGTGTTTCTAAAACTAAACGGTTAAATATGACCGCACCTGTTGGCTGCTCGTTTACATTTAGTGTCAAACAGATATTGCTAAATTTCGAAAAAACCCTGGTTGAGGTTCTCCTCGGGGACGAAACGGGTAGTACTGGCGCTAAGTGGTCTCTGGGGCCACTTTTGACAGCCTCCTGAACACCGACATATACTTAACTTTTACCTTAAAGGCCTGGGCTGGCGCAAGATGCTTCGCGGGACTTGCAGCGAAAATTGCTGATCCGAGCATCGGGGTCGGAGCAAAAGCTGTGGTGCCCCGATACCTCACCCTGGGACATGGTAGCTTGTGCCATTAATTAATTCTGGCGTTAAATCGCGGCCACTCTGGGTGCATGTTATTGTCGTTTCTGCGGTTTAATGTTGGAGGAATAATCTATAACGCAGGAAGGGTAACTAAACTTTAGGTGCTGGATCCAACAAGTCACAAGGTGCTGTTTGAGTGTTGTTTTGGGAGTGGTAATCAAGAGCTTCACCTAACAAGCCACAAACATGACATAGAAAGCAGTTTCAAGAAGATATTTATAGGTGCTGAATCTCAACAAGCCACACAAATATGCTTGGAGGTCTAGAATTTTGAGTAGGTTGAACTTATAAAGTTTTTAGGTAAATGTATGAAGTCAATTATTTTCTGGTTTTGGATGGCTTCTTCGGGCGCGCTCAGATCTCGGATTAGCGGTTTCGGCTAAGCCCAGATAAGCTGTCAGTTCTTTGAATGGCTGG
The DNA here is from genome assembly GCA_940337035.1 of Agriotes lineatus. Lineage (NCBI taxonomy): Eukaryota > Metazoa > Arthropoda > Insecta > Coleoptera > Elateridae > Agriotes > Agriotes lineatus. The sequence goes on from OW679194.1 coordinate 177,504,006, forward strand.
CTGGACGAGATGCTAGATCGAAGTGTCCTTAGCAGCCTGCGTGTCCGTTTTATACCTTTCCGTCAGGCCCTTTTGCAGTCTTTAGCAATTCAACTAACAAGTTAAGCCTTCAGAGCAGCCTGACTGTAATTCGAATTTAGCGCAGACAGTAGTTCATCGCATGGTATAACAATAGTGTTGCTGGACACCCTTTAGCGTCAGGGGCAACGACAACATTTTGGCCACCCTTTAAACGCCGATCCTTGCACGTGGCTGTCCGGGTTTAGTTCCGCAACGCTGGTTTCAGCATTGTTAAAAATTCCGCCTGTGGGAGCAACTGAGAGGGCCTCTAGTCTTCCTTGTCGTTCCAACATTATTTTGTTTTACCCGGCGAGCGATTCCACCTTGCGATTGGCCATTTGGGTTGGCTTGATGACGTATCTTTTGGCGCGCGTTTTTTCCTGCAGTCAGTTCAGCGTTCTGTTTGGGCCGCGAAAGAGGACTTGTGTGAGAGAAACTATGTTGGTTTTGTCCGGTGTCTTGCTGATACAGCTAATTTACTGACTTTGGTTTGTTTGCGAGAATTAATACCGTTTGGTTACGCTTTCTGTTTTTCCAAGACTTCCTTAAGGGTCGTCGAGGATGACCGTTATATGTGTTAGTTGGTGCCACCGTGTGTGACCGCAGCTTTCGAGTATCGTGTGCTTTGCCGGCGTTTTGCCACCGTTATTGTGGGACTAAATACAGCGAGAGCGTGCCGTGTTAATTGTCTTCATGCGATTGCCCTGTTAATTGCAGTACCGAAATTTAGAGCCAGGCGAAGCTAAAACAGGTCAGATTAGACAGTGTGTATTTTATGTATTAATCGCTTTATCGGCATCATTTAAAAGTTGCCAACTTATTTAGCAATTACATTGTAGCGCAATATATCTGGCGATGTTAGATTTAATTAAATGATTTTTGATACCAATTTCCTAGTAATGTAACAGTAACGTACCGATTAAAATTCTCGCTCATGGAGTTGCTTTGGTTAAGTTAAGACGCACTAATTCAATCACTAATCCGGATGCTAATTAAGTATTTCAGTTAAGATTTGTTGTTAACGCAATATACTGCTTAGTGTCGCTTGGTTCACAGTGTATGCGTGACTGTTAGTTGTGAAAACCTTTGTTTACGTTTCAAATATTAATGTTTTTAATAATGTTTGTTGGGGAAACCTTTTTCACGCTTTGATTATTCAGATATTTATGTGTACGCAGACCAATATATCGGTTTGTCTATATTGTCTGGTGTTTTCTTTGCGCCAATTGCATGCTAATTTTCAGGGTTATGATATATACTTTGTGAGGAGTAATGTGAGGTGGAGCCTGGAAAGCAGTTTAGAGACATCAAAGGTAAGTCGGTACACTCGTCACTACAGTTTGGGAGTCGTCGGCCTGCTCGAATATACTTTTCCCGTTAAGTTTGAATCTTCGCCAAGGTGTCCAGTTAGAAAGTAGGCTCATTCGCTTTCCCGGTTTTCTGCGGGTCTACCCTTATATTTTTGCATGTCCAACAAGCCGGGTGGCGTCCAATTTAATTTTATTGTTATTTACCGCCCTTCTGGGCGTTGCCCTTAGGTAAACTCTTGAAGAACTCCCCCTTGCTCCACTGATGCTTTAGCCGGCATTATCTTGTTGCGGCATGGGCAGCGGCCTAGATAAATCTTTGTACCGATTTTGTCAAATATCGTCCGCTACGGCCGTTTAGTTTTTGTATGAGCCGGTGCGGTGTCGTATAACCCGTTTAAGACTGTAACAGCTTTCCTATCTGGACTAATTTCTAAGGGAGTTTGACAAAAGCGTAAGGCTCTGCTGTACGCATAATCGAGTATCGCTGGGTCGTTTCGCTTATCTTCAATCTACGCGCACCGGAGATTCAGACGCCGATTGTAGCGCATTAGCAGCTTACAAATTCCAATAATATCATTTATGCACAACTGAAATTTGGTGCAAGTGCTAACGCGAAAAGTTTGTACAGATAGTTCAGGTGTATATTATATTAAGGTTAATATTCAGGCTCAAAACGTGGTTCTTGATGTATTTAATTTACTCAGTTCACGAATAATGAATAAAACTGCAAAAAATTAACTAAAAAAAATTAGCTGGTCCTAATATAATACCACCTTATATCCTGAAAGCCAAATCTGAATATTTTAGGTAACATTTACTTCACATAACAATCTTATATTCTATGTCGCGCATCTCCTGATGCTTGGAGTAAAAATAAAGTGCGTTAAAAAACCGTTATCAAGTGACAAATCTTCCACTGAGCGTTTGGGACAAATAACTACATGTTGAACTAACTGCTGAAAACTTTAAGAAGCAGTAGGATAAGTTTCCTGAGCGCTTGCGCTGAAGTTAGTCTTAAAGGAGTAGCGACCTCGACATTATGGTAGGTAATAAAGTAGTGAAGTTACAAACGAGTATTGCCAAAAACAATGTTCGAATATTACAAAACAAAATATGATTTATAGTAAATGGGTGACTAGTCCAGTTACACTTATTATTTTTGAATTTAATAAATTAAAATTCCACTTAATATTTTGACATTTTATGTAATTTAGGCAGTTACTATAATTATAATATCAAATGTATTAAAGAGTTTATTATGTGCAAAGGGGAAAATAAACAATAATTCGGTCTTGGTTGGATCTAAATGGGACTTAATTTCAGATACCTTGTGTGAGCATTAAATTAATAGAATGCTAAGAATAAAATTATTTGGAATAATACACTGTAATAGAGTGCAAATATGGGTAAGAACAATTTATTGCTATTACACTGGAATTAAAGTGAAACACGCTTAGCCTACCTTTACTATTTTAACTATTTAAAATTCTAGCGTTAATTGTTAGTGAAGAATATAAATGATCGCATTGTTTCTACTGTCAAGATCACCCACTACTATTTCAAATCGTTGCTCATAAATACTTAATATGGAGTCTCCAAGGTTACTAGTTCTAGTCAGCGCGGGGGCCCTGTGCTGACATAAAAATATACATGTTTATTTTTAAACAACTAATGTTGGCCATTACACTATCTAATTTTACCTATCGATATTTAAGGAAATAATTTGCAAAATTTGCAGTTTGATTACAACTGAAAATGTTTCTAATCATAACACTAACATTTCAAGGTTTTGGTTTATTTCCAGAAAGGCTATCTCAATCCTTTGGTGGTTTAATAGCGACGGTATAGGATTAAGATATAAATAATATCAGAGTTATTTAATAAGACACCTTGACCTGAATTCCTGATTGTCAAGACTATATTTATTTCAAAAGCTTGGCTGCCGTCGTCGACGAAATGTTATTTTTTTACGCAGTCGCTTTAATAAGATGGTGTACGAGTAGAAGCTCCTCTCGGTTGTATCGCTTAATATCTAAGTATACGCTTGCATAAAATGAGCTGCTTACCTCTAGCTTGGAATTGAAAATGTACAACTGAATCATTTGAAACACAGCTTTCTCCCTGTTTAATCTTCTTAGTGGGAATATATCAGCGGTAGCTATATAATTAATATAATGGCAGTAACTTCTATATTTATCGGCGCTGCTACTCTAGACTAGTTAAATTCAGGCAAAACTAATTTTGGAAATATAAGCGATGGCATGGACGCAATATACCTAGATACATGAAAAAAGTTTACATTACAGATAGTTTCACGCGCCAACAAATAAAATGTATAAAACTCGTGGCGGTGTTTACTGCCAAGAAAGCACAAGCTATTCGTTCAAGGGTGTTTTCCGTAACTGCTGGAAAATATTTAATCGATTACGTGTGTGGATGCTTCAGCATGTTTATAAACTCCGCTGCCGTATTAGAAACGTAATATTTAACTACTTTAGAATTAACGCAAATAAAGAGTTAGGTTTACTTCGAGACAGTCTATTTTTAAGGATATAAAGCGATGAATTTTTAGTATTCTATTAGATTATTTGAATACGAATAAAAATAACTCGTATAGCAAGGTACTGGAGCGAAAAAGTATGTCAAACATCTGCAACATGCAAGGTAAAATTTTATGAATAATGTCAAATGGTAGCTAAAAAAATAGACTAACATATATTTGCGAATATAGGGACTCCAATTTTCACTGCTTCTCCCTTTAACATAATATTATGTAACTGTAATCCATAAATTTAAGAGACTTTTTTATTACATTGAAACTTTTACAGTAAAACAATTTTCTGTGTATTCTTTTGTCAAGTCTAAATAGCAGGTCAAGTACAAGTATATGGAATATAACGAGGAGATACAGATACATAGTACAATCTCAGATTATGCTGAAACTATCAAGGCAATAAAAATTAACCCATTACACATGTGAAGTAAATGAACCAGAATAGCTAAATAATGGACTTTTTACATATTGTTAGTTTATTCCAACTCAATTACGTCCATGTAAACTAATCAATAGTAATGAAGAGAAAACCTCGACGATAACACTATCCATGTGTAAAAATGTCTTTGCTACCAGATAGGGTAAAGAATGCGAGGACGTGCAAAACCAGTTTCTATTACAAATCCTATTATCTGCTCAATAGCTGTTAATTATGTCAATTATGTAGAACTGATTAACAAACGCTCTTGTAGTATACAGGGTGTTTAAATTGCACAGAACAAATATAAGAGCGTTATTCAGCAGCGAAAAATAAGGAAAAACTCTAATAAACATATGTCCTAAAATCATTCATTTCAAAGATATGCTTGATCAAAGAATTAAAGATAGCAATTAGTTTTTGAAACGATTAGATTTAGCAGGCTGGTGTTTTGTTTTCATTATCTGTTCCTTTTACTTACAACTGTCAGCATTACTATGAGTGACTCGGAAGAAAGAGATTACTTCGAACAGTTACTATAAATTTTACTTAAAAAAAAATAAAACCGAAATAATTTATATTGGAACGTATGCTTATTATTTTTCTAATTTTTACTATTAGTGTAAGAGCTGGTGAAATTTTTTCGTGATCATTTAGTTAAGGCCTATTTTTTGAGAGAATGTTGTTGGAGGCATGTATAAAAGTCTCATCTGTAAGGATTATCCTTGATAGCGGTATCGGAGGGAGGCAAAACACCCCCAATTATTACTGTAAGTATATGTCAAATTCGAGGTTAGCAGGTTAGGTTTTGCGTCAGTCTGTGTCAAAACTGATGGAAAACCTAACCTGATAACCTCGAATTTGACATAGACTTACAGTGCCACCAACCTATTATTCATACGTTTCAATTTCCACAATCGCCCCTTATGGACGTTTTTGATGTAAGTCTATGTCAAATTCGAGGTTAGCAAGTTAGGTTTTCCTTAATTTTTGACACAAACTGACGCCAAACCTCACCTGCTAACTTCGAATTTGACCTATGCTTACAGTGAAAAGTGGGGGTGTTCTGCCTCCCTCCGATACCGGTATCAAGGAGAATCCTTACAGATGACACTTATACATGCCTCCAGCAACATTCTCTCAAAAAATAGGCCTTAACTAAATGCTCACTAAAAAATTTCTCCAGCTCTCCTACTATATGGAACAACGCCCACATATTGTATGTAAACAAAAAACATGTATTGGAACAAAACAGTAGCCTATTAAATTTTAAGCTTAAGAAGGTTTGAAAAAGGAATTGCACTCTTTAATTCTTTGATCAATGATGCCTTTAAAATGCGTTTATTAGAGTTTTTCTCTTGTTTTAGGATGCACAATAAAGCACTTATATTTGTTCTGTGCAATTTTGATACACCCTGTATATTAGTAAAAAGAAGTAAGAAATACGTTAATGAAATATGCAAGAGTATACTTGCACAACGATCTTGATTGTATACAGTTCAGCAAATTGTGTATTGGTATTTTACAGCAGGCAGAGATTTACTACCTATCAGCCTAAGATCTTAATAGTTATTTCGGTAGGGATGAATTTTTCCGAATGAGCACTTTGTGTGCAGCACGACCGAAGAGAGTGCTGCATGTAATAGGAATTCGAGAAAATTACCTTCCCGAAAAAGTTAGGTACAATGTTTTATGTAACGAATAACTGAAAATATTTAAAAAATAAACAAATTATTATTTAGTGTTTTACAACTTTACTGAGTTAACAGCACAAATCACTGAAGTCTTATACGTATCTTAGGCACCTGTTAGCTGTTGTCGACGTTTACAGCGCCTCTGGTGTTTGGAAGCGCAATGAAACCAACGAACGACAATTATAAAAATTTACAAAGAACACACAATTGTTCTAATCTTTGTTGGAAAGTAAAAAGCACCGCAGTGCGGGAAAAGTAACTTTCGGCGCATCGGAAATGACCGGAAAATATGAATTTTGAAGTTATGAGTACAAAATTAATTTAAAGTTCCCGTTGATCCCCGAGCAGCTGTATTTTTAAGGAGTTCTTATAAAGTATATCTCCAGCTAATCCGTCGTCTTTAACGAATTTCGACTTGTTGTCAAGACTGATAAGTCATATAAATTTTAGATAAAGTTGAGGTTTTCTATTACATACAGTTATGAGGTAATGACATTCAACTTCAATTTATATACGTTTATATTACTTTCTCCTCCAATGTAACTGATCTGAACATACAGTACTAAAAAAACGGGACACTTTGATTACATAGTGTAAGTCATACTTCTGCCATATAGTCATATTCGAAATTGGCAGGTTAGGTTTGCTTCAGTCTGTGTCAAATAACAAACAAAATCCCATCTGCTAACCTCGATTTTGATATAGACTGACATGAAAAACACGAAATGACATTTTATCGCTATAGTGATTAAACAACAGAATTAAATTAACCCACAATCGCCCCAAGAGAATTTAAAGACCACGACTTTAACTCTAACACATAATATATCGTGTTAATTACTTCCTACCCCTGGTAGCAATATTTTTACATACTTCTTTACACTAAAAGTAACGAAATTTTAGTATCACGTAATCTACCACGTCATAATCGTATCAATATAATAAAAAGATAATATTTCTCAAAATACCTAATTTGATTATACCGTAGGTTATTTAGCTTATTTACATCATAACCCACTTTACCTTTAACACCGTGGGCTATAACATATAACCCACACGTGACTTATAAGTACTTTACTCACTCCCGTGGCTTATAAATACTTTTTTTTTTTAATTTATTATAGCTGGCTCTGCAATATAATATGCAATACACGGCTTTGTTATATAGTACAATACAACTAACTACTACATTAAGATATACACAGGTGAGGATTAAGTGACGAATTACGCATATATCGTACAGTTACTGCGTTAAAATATTAAGTTTACATACAATTTTTAGATTAAGTCTTGTGGTAATTTGCGCTTAAGGCGCGTGTAAATGTCTCTTTGTCCGAGATTTAATTTGGTAGCACTTGAGCAAAAAACTAAGTTTTGGAAAAACTTCACTGTAGTTTTCTTGATAAACTCAGTTATAAGTGGAACACTTAGTTCATGGTGTACTTGAGTATTACGGACGAACCATGGGCACTTGATTGCAATTCGTAGCACTTTATTCTGCATCGTTTGGAGTTTCGTCATTGATGTTTTTGATGTGTTGCACCAGACTGGACATGCATAGGTTAGTATTGGTCGAAGGATTCCTTTGTAAATAAGCACAGTGCATTCAGATCTAAGATGAGATTTACGATTTATAAGCGGATATAACGCACCCAGCCTGTTGTGACACTCATTGAGCTTTTTATTGATATGGTACCCCCAGTTCAGCTTAGCATCTAAGTACACGCCTAAATACTTTACTGCTGCGTCCTTTGGGTTCCAGTCTATTTCATTATTATTTATTTTTATTTTTGTAATTTGTGCATATCGTTTGAGGGTAAACATTTTCGTCTGACATTTGTCGGAATTTATTTTAATTTTCCATTTCTGGAACCACTCACATGTTATATTTATTGAGTTTTGGAGGAGTTCAATTGCTGCTTCTGCATTTGAGCTCTGTGTTATTATCGCCGTGTCATCGGCATACATGGCTAGTGTTGTGTTGATAACTGTAGGTATATCGTGAACGTACAGATTAAATAAAGTCGGCCCTAAAATGCTACCCTGAGGTACTCCTGCCTTTGTGAGTTTGGTACAAGATAAAGTTGAGTTAATCCTGACTCTAAATGTTCTGTTGATCAGAAAAGAGTGAATGATCTTGATTAAATAACTTGGAATGTTTAGAAGTATCATTTTATAAAGGAGCCCTTCATGCCAAACCTTGTCAAATGCTTTTTCCAGATCCATGAACACAACCGCAGTGTATTCTTTTTTCTCAAACCCTCTTTCAATTGTTTCACTTATTCTAAGCAGTTGGTGAGAGGGTGAATGAGATGTTCGGAAACCGAATTGATGCGGGGGGATTGTGTCATTTTGCAGTAGGTCATCTTGTAATCTGGTAAGTATCACTTTTTCTAGGAGTTTGGCCAAGGTTGGCAAGAGACTAATAGGTCTGTAACTGTCTGGTTTGTCCTTCGGTTTTCCTACTTTATATATGGGGAGTACACTTGCAGTTCTCCAAGGAGTCGGAAAATGTCCTAGTCTGAGGCAGGCATTATATATTGTGGCTAAGTAAGCCACCGCCTTCTTGGTGAGATGCTGTAACATTTCATTAGTTATAAGATCAGGTCCGGGAGTTTTACGCTTGGATAATAGCACTATGTAAGATTTAAGTTCTTGGACAGATGTAGGAGCTATTGGTGCGTTATCTTGTAACTGGAAATTGGTAATTGTGTTTGTTACCTGTCTTTCAAAGTGTTCGTCATGTACTCCAGAGTTTGGTGTAAATACCTGTTCCAGATGTGTTGCTAATAAGTTTGCTTTATCTTCTTCAGAGGAGTATGTGGTGTTATTTGCTGCCATTGGATAGATTATGTTCGGTAGTCTTAGAAGACGTTTGGTGGCCAACCACATAGTTGGATCGCAAGGTTGTTTATCTTCAAGGTAAGAGTTGTATCTTTGGATTCTGAGGCTGTCAAGTTCTTGTTTTACTAAATGGCATAGCTGGTTATACAGCGTTTTGAGGTATGGTAATCGAGATCTCTGCCATTCCCTTCTGTACCTATTCTTCCGTTTAATTAGGTAGAGTATATGGTTGGGTGTTCTAATATGGTCAGCAACTTTCCTGTGTTTCCATGGTGTGGTTGATTCCTGTATACTTTCTTGTATTGCCGAAGTGTACTGTGTAACTGAAGCGTCTATATCCGGGGTTGAGTCAAGTGGTCCCAACCGTTTCAGTTCTTGATCGAGGGTTGCTTGGAAATTGTCCCATTCTGTTTTACCGTAAGCTAGTTTAGGTGGTGGAGGTACTGTTTGTGGAGTGTTGTAGAAGCTGATAATGACAGGAAGATGGTCCGAGTCTAGTTCAGATGCTACTGTTTGGTACACTGGATTTGTCACGTTTTTATGCAATATTACATCTAAGATATCAGGTTGATGATCTGTTCGGTACGGGTGGTAAGTGAAATCATCAGGAGATGATATTAAAATACCGTGGTCAGTCATAATGTTATATAGCTTATTTCCGTCGGGGTTACTAGCACGGCAACCCCATATGGTGTTTTTTGAGTTTAGGTCTCCTAAGACTAGCGTGGGCTCATTGCTATTGAAGAGTTTGTCAATATCATCCTCAAGAAGCCGTTTGTTTGGTGGTTTGTATGCTGACGTGAGAATTATAGGGTTATTATTTTCCATGAATATTTTTATAGCAATGGCTTCTATATTTTGGAGATCACTCATATGGAGAAGGTGGTGTTTGAGTTTCTTTTTACATATTATTATTATTATTATATAACTGCTTCCCTGTCTTTCCGGTACACGTGATATCCAGGGATTCTGAACTTTTCTGTGCTGATGAAGTGAGTTTCTGTGATACACGCAATATCGACGTTGTGCCGTGTCATAAATTCGATAAAGGTTGAACGTTGAGATTTAAGACCATTGGCGTTCCAATTAGTCATTGTTAAATTATTTATTAATGGAGAATTATTTTGGTCCATTGTCTAGCAATGTTGGGAGTAGTGTTGTAAGAAGTGGCATTAATTTATCTAAGTGAGGAATTAGCAGTTCAATTATTTTCTTTAATAGTGTGGATATGAGGTCATTTGATTCTTGCTGTTCATCAGATGTGGTCGTATTGGGTTTAGGTACGGAGCGTCCTGGGGATGACGACTCATTTTCCATACGTTCTTGTCTATCTTTTACTGCTTGGGAGTATAATATATTTTGTGTTCGAAAACTAGGGCTTCTTGGTTGATTCTGATTTATCTTTACATAATAACTACAACCTTTGTAGTTAGCCGGATGCTTTTCCAGACAGTTTACGCACTGTGGATCTTCTCCTGGTCTTTTAGGGCATTCGCTAAATAAGTGATGTGCATTTCACACAACGGGCTTGCGAGTGGCAGTAGTTGCGAGTGTGTCCATACAGCTGGCATTTCTTGCACTGTGGAATTTCTTTGGGTTTTCTACTTATCTCCACTTCTACGATACTATAGTTTAACTTTGTTAGGTTGAAAATTTCCTTTCCTTGTTGGGTGTCGCTAAGATCCACTGCACATAGTAGAATCGGGTATCTGTCCTTATTGTAGAATCTGGCAACTTTTTGTACTGGGTACTTTAAGGCTGTTAGTTCATTTTTAATTTCGTCTTCCGTAAGGGAAACGGGGACGTTTCCAATAATTACAGATAGGTTGTTAACTTCGGGGTCCTTAAATGTGTGGTAGCTTAGTTTGCTCTCGTTGTAGTGTTTAGTCATTACTCGGTAATCGTCTATGCTGGTAAGATTAATTCGTAATTGTTTATTTCTAATTACAGTTGTAAATTCGTTCTTGGCTTTTTCCTTGAGATCGTAAATAATTTCTTGATATTTTAATTTATCTGCATTATGCAGGTAAATTGGTGGGATCTTTATTTTTTTCTCATTAGTATCTACAGATTTCTGTGGAGCGGTCTCGGAGGTATCCATGTCACTTATTGCCGGAGCGTGTTTGCCTTGATAAATTATTTTACTGGCTTCTTCAATTTGTTTCGCCGTAACAAAGAATCTATTGCTGGCTATTAAATTTTGTGGTTCAAATAGATACTTTTTATTCGGTTCTGATATGGGTGGCGATAGGGTAGAGCTGGTTCGTTTTAGATTAGTGTGGCTCATCTTGATTGAGGAACCCCTCCGCAGGGGTTCTTGTTAGTGGCTTGTTTTTTGTTTTAGCAGCGATTCAAGATGTATTTAACTTATGCATGCACAGTAAAATAAATAGATAATGTTACCGTTAGATAGAGGATAGAGAAATTTGGAAAGATCTGGAGGAGGCCTATGTCCGACAGCGGACAATACTGGCTGGATGATGATGATGATGATGATGATGATAGATTTGAGGCGGGCGGCCTCGTATTTATCACTCACGATAAGCTTTGACACTTGCACTTCGTGGCACTTGTTTATGCTTAGAAAGCCAAATAGCAACTCATATACTTTAGCCCACTCTCAATTAATTTTCCACTTTGGTTTTTCACAACTGTCACTATAAAATTTATGCTTTTTTTGTATTTATGCAGTTGTTGGAGAAAATGTTGTATAGCACGCGTGTGATGCTACAACTAATGCACCCCACAAAACATCTTCTCGGCCTGAAGGCTCGAGTGCTTAACTTTTCTCTCGTGCATTATTTATATATATATAACACACCTGTATCAGAAATAACCATTACCTATCTCAAATAGAGAACGACAACTAGATCTTTACAAAACAATCATGAATGTACTTTCCTGACTAGACGGAAAAATATTTTACCTCAGTCAAATAAATAGTTTTTATCAATAATATTAATATAGGCTAAAGTATCAGTTCACCAAAATGACGTTTATTAATATTAAAAATGTTGAATTATTTGTGGATACTGATCTTTTTCTGAAATTTAAACGGTTTCAAAAAAGAATTGTATACATATTAGCTCAGGAAAATGTTCCTACTGTAAAGTATCACCTTGCTGACTTTTTATGTAATATACCATTAAATTAAAATTTAAATTGTGGATCCAAAATCTACTTTATGAGTTTTATGATCAATTATATTTCCCTATGGTTTTTTTTGTAATGAGTAATTATGGTAAAAAATAGCATTACGAGTACAACGTACTCGAGAACAATCAAAAATAACCAACAAAGCTGTGAGACTTTCTCAGAAAAAAATGATGGTGCAAGCGAATTTGACGATACTTGCCAGTCGAATGAGTATACACCCGGCATTGAAAAAAGTGCATTTTCTTACGAGAAAGATGTAAGACCGGAAAAACATTACATATCTGTCGCCCAAAATCTTCACATACTGGTTCTTCAAGGAGGAAAATAAATATACGCAATTGAGGAGACACAATCTATAATATGGAACCTTCAGAAGTAGGACTCTTGACTTCAGAAATGTGCTCATATCTTCTAATTCGATATGTTATTGACAGAAGAGTCGTGTCATCACTCCTTAGTCTTTATTAGTGGCGTTTTTAATATGAGTGCCTCATGTTTCTTTGCTTAATACTGAAACGGTTGTTAATATAGTCGGCTTTACTAAAGTTATTATCTGATCTGCCCATCTTGCTGTAGATCTACTACCAGACTATCTCTCTTAGATTCTCCCCTGAATGACCGCCTACTCCATATAGCTCTAAGAAGCGAAGAACATGGAGGCGAACTGTAGAAGACAGTCTTTGATTAACGTCAATTGCTTGCAAATTTGAAACATTAGATCATCTTTCCGTCTAAGACACTGTTAATATTCTTCGTCGGGAAACAACATTATGCTTTAATATTTTTTTTGCACTCTCTTCCACCTCCACATTTCAGCGCCATAGAAGGTAATTGGGAATATGGGGGATTCTGGCTAGCTTTTTTTTGTCTTCTTACATCAGTATAATACGGTAGTTATCATTACTACTTTTACTTTCTTATAAATTGTTTTATATGGCCTTTATATATTAATAGCATATCTGATATGGGTAGAGCAAACAATATAATATGTTTTTCGCAAGATAGCAAATCTTGATTCAGAGAGTGAAGATGATAAAGGCATCGCATTCGATGATACGTTTTCATGGCGTAATGCTAACGATTCGGACTTTCTGAATTTAATTTTTTTGTGAATAATAAAGGCATAAGGCGAAATTTTGCAAAAGATATGTCAAAAAAAAAACAGCCAAACTGTTTCAAGATTACTTGGTAGAATCTATATGCAGAGCAAATTATGAAATTAAAGATCACATATAAACATTTATTCTTACTGATCTTGAAGAGATGGAAGGGTTTGTTTCTTATATTACTATAGATGAGTCTAACAAAGCTTGAAAGAATGGCAGACACTTCTTATAATGTAGAAAACTAATTCTATTGGTTAAAAATTTAATATAGGAGTTTCAAGATGTTCTTACTTCATGACCCGAAGTATGGAAGTTCGGCATTGTTATATAAATTATAAACAGAAGCAGAATCTCGATATAATATCTGGTAAAGATGCATATAGAACTGGAAACTATCTAATGTGAAAAGTACTATACGAGTGTTTCTATTGCTTCTGAAATTTTACGACATAATTGGCAGGTTGTTGGGGCAATTAGATCAAATCATAAGTTAAACAGAAATGTCACAAAATGACTGACGAACAAGAAAGTAATATTGGAATTGTAACGTTAAAACAGAAAGATCAACACGAGTATGGTGCTTATGACGGTACCAAATGCTGATGTTACCACAGCCAGCTAACGCGACAAAGATATTCAAAAATCTAACGCTATAGTTAGTTACAATGACTTTTGATGATATTTTAGAAAATTAAGTAAAAGCTTGGTTCTATTGTACGTCACGACCAACAAGGTAGTATGCAAAGCTAGCCATGGAACTAGCATTGAAATCTGCATTGGTAAAGAATCTTATTTTACAAGTAGATAACACCTAAAACATTTCCGACAAGGGAGCGAACAAAATATAGAGAATGTCTTGTATGCTTTGCCAAAATAAAAGAAGAACATAAAAGAATCTTGGCTCAACGTAAATGATGTCGTACAAAATGGGAATGCGTTACGTGTAAAAAACTTTATCGTATAAGTTGTTTTGCAGTGTGTAAAGTATATGAATCTTCCATATACATACATATATCAATTGTAATCATAAAGTTGGTGAAAAAAAACCTTAGTTCCAACTGTCCAAGAGCATAAGCTGGTTTCTTAAAGAGTTTTCTGTAAATGTCCATACATTTAGAATTATTGCGTGGCAACGAACGTAATTCATGTTGGGTTAGTGAAAAGAGGTAATGTGCCAAAACTATAATGTCTAGCTGTCTGACATAATCTTTATGAAGTAGGGACCACGTTGTCACATCGACTGTAACGTGTTGAACGCATTCTACTCTGTAGGAATATCTATTTTTAAAAGTAGTAAATGAAACGGTAGTATCATATCAAAATTTAAACCACCGATGTGGTGCGTCTTCTACTGTTATGAATGTGGTTATACTACGTGTTACCTTAATTAACTTTTTGTTTGTAACTATAATGATAATTAAAGCTGATAATTATATGCACTCAAATGTACGAAAATATGCGCATATATATGCATACATTTTGATGAGTATATGCACCCAAAGTTGTAATATATGCACAAATATGCTCTTAATTTTTTTTAAATAAGTAAGAGTATTCTAAATAATGTAAAAATTTCGATTATTTTGTATGAGTATATTTATTTCTCCAATTTTTATTCAAAGACGTCATTCATTTTAACGTTTAACTATATAAACATGGACTGCCAACACCAACTTCACGTTGTAAGCAACATAAAAATGAGATTTCCCCTAACCCCACGGGACTGTCATTCACCCAACACTCTTGAAATGGGAAAGTGGGGGTTGCTGGCAGTCTATGTTTATATAGTCAAAGATTTTAACAGGGACTTCCCCTTTCCTCTGCTCATTTCGATACGCACACTGCAGTCCAGCAGCAGAATGTGAAAATATGTATCTCAGTTGTACATAAAAATTTTATTAATAAATTTAATAAAATAGTAAATTTTACAAAAAATTCTTAAAAAGTTCTTCATACATTACAAATTATTGCTAAATATAACCAAATATGCAAAATCTATAAAATATGCTCAAAAACGTATAAATATGCAAAATATGCAAAATGAAACTTGGCTTAAACGATTTGTTTTCACATAATTAGTATACATATGCGAAAAGTTTAACCGGCATATCAATTATACAAAATATGCATTTGCCATATAATATCAGCTTTAATGATAATAAATAATTAATAATCTGTCATGCTTAACATCAACAGTTTCTACAAAAGCTACATCTGCTGGAAACTGTTTCATTCTGCAGCAGTCGATTAGAAATTGAAGCAGCTGCTTAAAAACGAATTCATTCCAACGTTCATGTGAGGGTAAATTTGGCAAACTCTGTAAAATAGATGAATGTTTGCTGGTAACTTAACTGAACAAAGTCCATAAATTAACCATATTTTCAAATAATATTTGAATGTGATATGAAATACCACTTTTTAACTTCATATGCATGAATATAGTACGCGTATAATATTATATTACATAACAAGTCAAGAAAGTGATGCTTTACAGGACGAGGCGGTTGGTTGAAATAGGAGGCCATTAGGCCGAATATTTTAAGCTGCCGGGTCTAGTAGGGACACTTTCCTGGCCATTTTTGCTAAAATTCATGTTGGCGATCTAATAATATAGTCTGTATTAATATTATTGATAAAAATAAATGGAGAGCTTATTTAGCTTATTTCGTTATTCCTGCCTAGTCACTAAAGTATTTTCATGACTGTTATTGTGAATATCCAGTTGTAGTTTTTTATGTGAGTCAGATAAGAGCTATTTACATTAGGCCCGCAGCTAGTCAGGGCGAGACACGAAAACTAATAAATACCGGCCATGTGTCTTAAAATTTTTTGTATACCAAACAAGAACAAGAATAATTTTATCTTTAAAGAATAATCCCAAACTATTTGCTTTAAAAGCGCTGTGATTCTTGTTATACGTTTGGCAGTAGTGCAGTGTATTGTTGATGACGCTGCCTATGTCAAATTCTAGGTTAGATTATGCGTCAGTCTGTTTCAGACTGATGAAAAACTTACTAAGCTCCAATTTGACATCGACTGGCAGTGCCAGCAACAATATACTTCAGTGCTGCCAAACCGATAACACAAATCACAGGCGTTGCTAAGTGCTACCGGCCTAGGCCGTAAAAACGTACCTACCGGACACGTTGCTAAGCTAGTAGAGGCTGCAACCAGACTAGAAATGGCACTTTATTTGACAAGCAATTATGTTTGCATTTGCGACGCGAAGCGTAGCGAAGAGCTACTTAAGATAATGGTTTCAGGAAAAATATGTTGCAGCAATTTCTACAACAGTGCAGCTTAGGTCAGCGATGTGGGTTGTAGAATACTCTTATACACGAGATGCACGTAATACAAAATAAACGAATATCCAGTGCAACGGTTTAAAATGTCTTAAGTTTTGGAATTAAGCACTTTCTAAGATTTTTTTAAATAAACTCAACCGTACCAACTGGTAAATACTTGAAATTTAAATTCATATACTGGCAATATAAAAAAATATTGAATGCCTGTGATAAGATAACGAACGGTTATGATTTTATAAAGGAGGAGAATGTTGCTACTAAGTATTATTATGATGAATAAAATATACTTCGATAGTTCAATAAACGAGTATGTGAATACAGGACATTATTCAAATTTACGCCTAATTTGCGAATTCTGGAGCCGTCGTTGGGCCACATGAGTGTCTATTGATTTATGTAACGGACTGCTTCATACGTAACTTACTATGCAGGAGTATAATATAATTGTATAGAATGTGCAGCTGCTAGAATGACAATTCTATTAAACTGTATGTAACAAGCAGATATTAGTGTGAGGTACAAGTATATTAAATAATGAAAGTTTTCTTTAGAAAGCTCAATTGCAAAACTAAATACGAATCCCACAAGGTATAGAAGTATGATAACTTTGATAAAAACAAGTTTGAATGCATTTGGTTTGAACTGTTTTCATGAAACTTGGAGATCTGTAGCTCAAACGAGTTTTTATAGAGGAAAGTAGACTATCTATTCTCATATATTTATTAGAGTCTGATAAATTTGATTGATATTGAAGTTGAAGTATTATTGTTAAGCAATACTTATTAAGATTTATTGGATTAGTGTTTCCTTAGATATTTCTCAATCAGAAGTTATGAAATTGTATTTTATCGCACTTTTTTATATAGATATATACAAGCGATGTAAAACCATACTTCTAGAAACTCACCAACAGTTTCGACAATCACGGATGAAACGATGACAGCTCAAGTAAACGAATTAAAGGCAAAATAAATAAACGATCAAACTGTAAGACAAAAGGGGATACATTTTTTCTAACAATAGCAATATGGAACGTTAGAAATATTAAATTGAAAAAAAAACTAAAAAATAAATTTCGTTAAGAACAAATTCATTTTGTGGAAATACTGGAATTGAAGAAGAATAATAAAGAAACTACCGAAATTGACTGATCCATAGTAATCTATAGCGCTGTATCAGAAAAACTAAGAATATGAGAGGAAGTTGTTACGGTATAAACACGACCTTACGACATCGCCGAAACGCAGTTACCACAGATCTAAGTTGCGTTGGAAGGCAGCCAGCTCAAGGGGAGGAAAGGTTTACTCTACTCAAGTCCGGTCCTGTTTCGGCATAGTGAAAATAAAAAAATACTAGGGCGACACCGAGGAAAATTCAACGCATAGCTCGAAAAGTCCACTTCGATTCGAGTGAAACTTCTCAAAAACAATCTGTTAACAATTTATTACTCGACGGTTAAACACAACTTTTAAATGCAGCGCACCTAAAGAACTGCTTGCTGCTTTGCTAATTCACACTGTGACTTAAAGAAACCTAAAATGCTACAAACGAGGTTTATTAAATTGTTTACAAAATGGACGAAAATGCTAAACAGGTAATGTACAATATAACTACAGTTACGCAATACATCATAGTTATTTACATTACAAATGCGATAGGTTGCATTTTTCAGTGCAAGGTTTTAACTTTTCAAGCAATAATAATAATAAAACTGAGCGCTGTAAAATCAGTAACACGCCAGTCTTGTCTTAACATTTTGGTCAACGTATATTTTTTAGAGCATTTTCTATAAATTCCAGATTTTGCTTCCGAATATAAAAATTACGGTTGCCATCACATAAGCTGCTAAATTTTGTAGTCTGTCCTACGTCAAAATGCTCAGAAACATTAAAAGTCAAAGTCGCAAATATCAATTTTCTTTATTTCTATAAAACATAACTGAACGAGGAATTGCGTAACTAACATTTCAGCAAAAACTCTTGAAAAGTTTGTTACTAATCAAATAAACGTTTCGTAGTCACACCTGAATACTTTTGCTTAAACGAAGTTGGCTTTAATGGGAAGTGATGTCATTAGAGTTTTGGGTCGTTATGGACACACAATGCCGACATGACGTTGGTTAAACAAACACCCCGAAAGTACTGTTAGCTATCTATTAGACCCACTTAAGCGATAGCAAAAAATACCCATGAGCTTCCTTCCATTAACAGGAGTATTTTGGCGATGTTTAATAAGATCCAAAACAGCCAAAAATCGCCAAGTTTAAATTGCTAACTAGCTTCACGTCAAATACTTCTGAGTTCTTTCAACTATTCGTGCTGAATGAATTCCATTTGCGGTTAAACGCAGACTTACTTCAATAATGATCTCTACCTTGTTATTCACATAGAGTGTAAACTGTTTGAGCAACTGACAACAACGATGACGGAATGCACGTGCAATATTTTACAGCCATCGACGAAAGTTTTTAAATAAAATAGCAAGGCCAACCATCTAATTGTAGCAGGAGACTAAAATGTCAGAGTTGAAGACCGCCCAATAGATAATGTACTTAATAGAATTGCCCATAGAGGTAACTTTGAACATAAATGGACAACATTTAACTGATGGATGTCTAGAAAGTAAACTAAAAATTACATATAATTTTCTTCAAAAATAAGTGTATTAATAAACAGACATATAACAAAGGAGGCAAAAGATATCTCATTGACTATATTACGAGTATAGCAAATGAGAAACTAGCAATTAATGTACAAAATGTCCAAGTCTATAGGTGAGCAAAATTAGGCACTGATTATTATTTACTAATTGGACTAATACAAACTAGAATAAATAATAATCCGAAGCATAGGAACACAGATAAACAAGAAATCAAATACGAAATAGACCTCCTAAGAGACAAAATCATGCGTAAACTCCACCAAAGTCAATTAAGTCGGTACGTCATGCAACAAAGAACAATTAAAGGTAATAAGAACAAATGACATGCAGAATGCTATAAAGAAACCAGTAGATAAAGCATTGGCAGACTATTGAAACGAAAAAAAAAGTTACAAATATGTAATTATGAGCTGAAAAAAGTAATAGAAGAAAAGAAAGGGGAAAATCTAAAGTGGATTCCAGACGAAGGAAATGAGGATAAACAAAAAGAGTTTCAAAGAAAAAGAAAATAATAACAAGAGCAACACAAAAAACACTCAGAGAGAGTTGCAATAGATTGGTATATGGCTTGTTGCATGGTTTGCACAATAAAAAAGCATCTAAAAGCACTTAAACAAAGAAGAATACACACCAAATGTAAATAACAGTAGGTTAAGTGAAAGAACAACATTAGTTGAACTTCGCCTTTTTTCCTGTTTCCGAAAAAATTAAGCCATTTATTATTATTATTATTATTATTATCGAAAATGAATAGCTAAAATGCGATAAATAAATATGGATACAGAATATTGAAAAAGCAAACATAGAAGAACCGTACTGAGCTTGTGTAGATCTCTTAACTTACGAAGAACTAGACGAAGTGCTAAATAGCAGTAGAAATAGAGAGGACACGCGAACAGATGAGCGAAGTGTATAGTTGTACACATATGGAGGGCCACTCCTGAAAGATCGACTACTACATTTCTTACGTATGTGCTGACAACAAGCAAGGATACCAACAAGCTGGAATATTAGTATATGTAGTAGGATTCTACGTTTAAAACTGAGAAGCAGACCCTTATACAAAAATGTTCTTGGGTGCTTCCTTTTCGCTTGCGAGGGCATCAAAGTTGGGAATTTTTAACAAGAAATATCGTTTAAAATTAAAAAAAGTAGCTGCGAGACACCTTATGTATGTTCAATTATGAAAGACACTTATTGGCAAATTTCATAAAATGGAAGTGTATTAAAGATTGTTGTGTTTTATTTAGTTCCAAATTTAAGCTTTCTGCAAATGGACTGTGTGTTAATGTTGCACTTGTATATTTAAGGCTATTGTTGTTTATCAGTTGCATTAGAAATTTCTAAGTCCCTTTGTTCATGTCACTTCTAATTTTATCAGAATTTACTTTTGTAAGCTACTTGCATTTTCTGAATGAATTCATGGATGACTTGCTACTTAATCTTTGAAAAAATGTAATCTACATTCATGATGGTGCACCAGCTCTGCTATGCCCAACCTGTTAGAGAATGGCTAAATCAAATGTTCGGACAACGATGGATAGGTCGCAACGGTCTTATACTATGGTCAGCAAAGTCGTCTGACTTCAACATTTTGGATGACTTTGTTTGGGAATTCATCAAAGGAAAGGTGAACCAGACATTGCCAGAATATTTAGATAGACAGTGTGCTTGTCTGTTGTGCTTGCGCAGCAACCACTGTGTGATGGATATGTGTCTTGGTGATGTGTTAACCTTGTTATTCTATCTCTTAGGTCTGTGGTTCTGAGTAGAGCACAGTTAATTCGGTGCCCAACTGTGAATGGTCTCAGTGAGCCTGATTCCAATTGCCAAGACTGCGGAAAATTTCCGGCCGCCGCGGGATTCGAACCGAGGACTTGCTTAATGCAAGCCTAACGTTTTCCCAACTGCGCTACCCGACTTCCTGGGATTAATGATTAAGTAAAATAAAGTCATAAGGTCTGCAGTAATATATAAATATAAGACGATAGAGATGACATTGCCAATTAAGGTATGTTAAAAGGACATTAGTATTTGCGTACTGTGGTAACGTAGGAATAAGAACTAATATAGTGTTACGAGAAAAACCTTTAGAACACGTTGTACATTTCCACTATTTCAGGTGCCATATTGTTACGACCGACGTATATAAACAACGGTCACAGCTAACTAGAACACAAATAATTCAAATGAAGACCCGTTACTCTTCGCCATTAGGTAGAGAAAAAAATTTGTATTACAGTATGGCAGCTTTAAACGGAGGAAAGACCTGGCATCACCACCTGTACGATGGACGTTCAAAAAATTATTTGCGGCAGAGCAGATAACTGATGAAATTGATGTACAGGAAATTCCAAAATGCACTGAAGGTTATTGGTATAGAAATTATTGTTATTAATTGAATATATAATATGATAAATAAAACATCTTAAACTATAACTGTGGGAGTTAGTTTTATTTAAAAATTGAATGGCATAGATGGCGTCCTTTTTCTGCTACAAATTCTTCTAGTCGTAGCACGAAATCATTCATCACTCGGCTCAGCATCTCCAGTGAAATCGTTTCAATTTCGTTGGCAATCTTTTGCTGGAGATTTTCAAGATTACGGCGTATATTGTATACGCACGACTTTTAAGATATTCCCACAGCATCACGGCGATTAAATCGAAACAAACGATGTTGTACGCAAATAATGGGTAACACAAGAAACACGCTGCCCAATCGTGTAATTGTTCATGATAACAAATTACACCTTAAGTAAAACAAACTCCCATGCCATACCGATTAGAATCCACAAACGAATTTCAAATCTGGTTAGAGATAAAAATCTGTGCCATACCAACAACCGTCAGTGTATCTTGGAATTCCCTATATACACTATTAAAAAAATTAGAAGTCAAGATGTTGTAGCAATACTTTGATTTCATACAAAATACAGTTGTTTACCAGCTGTTCTTAGAAACGGCCGTCAAATTAAACAAAAATAAGGTAACATGACAAGTGCATGCTATTGATAATAGGTATAAGTGTGAGAAAAGGTGAACCATCGACGTCGCAAGGCCGAGTGGGGTCTTTTTTCGTCCCTTGTGTCACTCTGAATTGGCAGTTACGAAAATGCAAAGTTGATAGAAATTCTGTATTTAGATTTACTTTATCACTGCCCCTAGGTTAGCTTAAAGTATTTTGGCAAAACAGAAGCGTTTATTTTCAGGTCCCAGCTGTCCAAAATAAAAATAGATGCATGTTGTGGTAGCCAAGTTCTTTCTAATATGGTTTTTGATATATCTACACATTTCTTTATATAAGCTATTATAATTTTATATTAACGTACGGCGAAAAGCGATTAGGCTGTATGAAACGAGCTATTTGAAATATCTTTAATAAAACTTTAGGTTTTAGTATTATAAACCACACAATAAATCAAATGTGTTCAATTTTGAGCTTAGTATTCCTGAGAAAATGCTCTAATTTTGGATATTTTCTATATGTCAGTTCGTTCTAGAGCTACATATATTTTGTACGATTATATGATTAACACGTATTATGTTTGATTACTTTTTCCACTTAGTGGCCATAAACACATCATCCGAATTGAGTGCTATTTTTCACCATAGAAAGAAAAATTACACGATAAATCACAGCACAGCCGCCTGCAGCTGACTACTGATCTTGATTTTATCTACTTTTACTTCAGAGTTTTAGTTCTAAACAATAATTATCAGATTGATGCCAAAAAGGAGATGCTTCAGAATTTTTTGTTTCCATTTTCATATTAAGCCAGATAAGGCGAGTTGGAATGATATAATAACAACGTTTTTACGAATTACATATTTTGGCGGTTTGACAGATCTATTTTCACTCTATTTGTAACAGTTGGATGTAGCCCAGAGTTCCTAAAGTATGATTTGGTGCAGCTCCGCATTATTAAGTTAATATGCACTTACTGCGTCATTTTGGGCATGTTAATTATAAATACCATAATTACAGCAATAATGCAACGGTTTTAAAAGGTTATATTTGAAATATTTTATTATTTTTTTCTATGGCAAATGTTAAAGTGTGCTTTAATCGACTCAAAACAAAACCTCAAGTGTTACTTCAACAGCAAGGGTAGAGAAAGCACTTTAACATCAATGGTAGATAAAGTAATATAATTTTCAAACTTTTATTTAAATTAAATATTACAGCTTCGTATTATCCTAGCAACCCAATCTAGCGACTCAGATTTTAAAATATGATTTACTTTCCTTATTTTCTTTTGATATTGTTAAAGTTCTTGCTATAGAAAAAAATGTATTATACACGACGATAAAGTTATGACTATCCACTCTTGAATCATTAACGTCTCGACTTCGTAGGTTAAACGATTCACTCGTGGATAAAATTTAACTGTATCGTTTTGTATATTAAGTTACTATTATCCGACACAATCTAGTTATAAAGCTATAAATGGATCGATTTTTAGACCCATAAAGTGGCTCATAACTGAAATAAAAACCAGTGCGATATGTTTTATCGGACTTTTTACACTGTCTAGCGTGTATATCACCGATCTGGTGCCCTAGTGGTAAAGGTGACAGGCTAGTAATCACAGCAATCAGCGGTCCTGGGTTCAAATCCCGGGGTAGGCACGAGTGTACGTATAATGACGTACAATATCAGTCCTTCTCAGGACTAACTAGGAACACCTGAAAACGGGAGTAGATTAAAAACTCCCGAAACGTCGTGTGATATACACCCTAGACAGTGGAAAAAGTTCGATAAAACATATCATAATAGACCACTGCCAAAAAATTACAAATATCGTTGGTGGTACTGTCAGTCTACGGCAAATTCGAGGTTAGCAGTTTAGCTTTTGTTTATTATTTGTGTGAAATGACAAAGAAAATCATCAACAACAAACTCCAATACCGCCAAACATATAACACGATTTACAGGCGACTGTAATTATAAAGTTATTTCATATCTTGGTATTTTAGCTTACTCCCAGTTAAATTAGCTTGTTACTTTTACTTTTCACAGTTTTGTATGGCACGACTGTGTTATTCCAAATAATTAACGCGAGAGAAGACCCCCACTCGGACTAGAGGCCTTAAGAAGTCACATTTTTTCTCGTGGATTATTTGTGTTAAAAATAACTATTATCCATTACGAAGATAAAAACGCAAAATATTGTATAATTTGCTTCAAAAGCAAAAAATGGTTTTCATTTCAATTGTGCTAAAAAGGAAACACAAAAAAATTTAATTTTAAAATTCAAAATTTCATTAAATCTTTGTAACGTGTTTAAAAATGACAAAATATGTTACAGTAACATAGATTTGTAATTTTTTACAGTATATATAGTCAACATCCACATTACATACAGACTCGCTCGCCACAAGGAAGATCATCGTCCTCTAGAAAGATAGCTGAGTGGTGACATGACAATCCATTGTAGTGCTCACACATTACGGAGCAATTCAAATCCGCTTTTTTGTATCCACAATTATTTTCACATCGTGACTTACAGCTACTTCTTGTAGTGGTTTAACAACTGTCAGCTTTTCCCTAGTTTTTTCCGACATCATCTCTGTATTTCTTGGGCTACGTGGTGCAAATCAGTGATCGCCGAGGCGCTACACGCGTATAACTTAAAGCACGCAGTGGAAAATAAATCGTATGTTTACAACAATAAAGCAACATAGATAATTCTTTATCTAAACATTTTCTCATTTTCTTCTACACGTTACATACACAATTTCCGTGGCATTTGTAAAAAATAATGTCAAGAATAATTTGTCATCATCTGAATCTAGAAACAATAGGCTTACCACTAATTTAGTAATCATTGAGAAATATTCAAAAATAATCTTGTAAATGCGATGTACGCATAAAATCTATCAATTTTCAGTAGTACAAAAATCACGAAAATATTTCTTCTGGTTTTCTGCAATCGCAAACAGAGTGGAACACTCCATATTTAGATCCGCAAGGTGATTCCAGATAATGTAAATTTTTTAAACTATATATTCGCGTGACTACTAGGTATTTCCTCAGAACTAGGAAACATCAATTTGAAGAAAACACAGCATCCGCTAAATGTGCGAAGAAGCAACACAAATACGTCGAAATTCATCACAACTTTCACCGTCATACCTGTAAGGATTGGTACTATTTCTTTCTTACGAAGACTTGCGACCATTGACGCTACTTCCACTTTAGACATAGATTTTGAAGTCAGGATATTCTTTTCCTTCCGGCGCTTCTCTTGCCCTGTATTGTACCGTGAATGGTCAGTTGTAACAGTTGCTTCACATAACACGTTCTGAGTATATATTTTTTTAAATTGTATTATTGACTTCTAATTCTTTCTCCATTCAGTGTAGGACTATCTCATTTCTTGTTCTTCCAGCCCAAAATATTTTAAATGACATTATTCACATTTCGAATGTTAGGACAACCTTTTATTTTAGTTTTCTTTATATTTCTATTTATTATTATTATTTCAGTCTAGATGAGTGCTGTACTAATTAACGTGGTCAATCAAGGTTAGTAATTCGTTTTACTTCTTGTCTGTGGTCTAGGTTCTAGGGCACTTTTAAATATAGTTTCGAAGTAGATTTTAAATAGAAGTGGTGATAATAGTAGATTATACAACGAGGGAGAGAAATGCGTTATTTTTTTGAGGTGCAAAATGCACTGAAGCAAAATAGCAGTCTCTCCGAATTCCATACACTATTTTTCACGCTGCAGGAAAATTTAAAACTACAAACCTGGTTTTTTTAAAACCTAATGTACTGACATATTTAAATTTTAAAGTTGGTGGCACTGTAAGTCTATGTCAAATTCGAGGTTATCAGGTTAAGTTTTGCATCAGTTTTGACACAGACTGACGCAAAACCTAACCTGCTAACCTCGAATTTGACATAGTTGTTGTTTCAGTCATAATGAAAACTCCCTACGTAAATTTCTCTTCTCTACAGAATAATTCATTATTTCTGTCACGATTTCGGTATCGTAGAAACCGTGACGTGAACCCAGACGTGAAAAAAATACATTTTTTCGCACTCCTCTTACTATTTTTATTTAGTCCTTATTTCCCCATCAATCGTGATGGTCACTATTTAATACTAATAGATTTCTAATAGTTGGTCGGGCTATATCCAATAAATGCCGTTTTGTGATCAATAACACAGGCATAAACGTCTATATTAACATCCTCGTGCCTTTCAACTAGGATTTGTATGCTAACAAGGATTTCTCTGTTGCCTAAGCTAGTACGACTAAATTGAATCACGTATTTAAATAATTTACATCTTGCTAGCAGGACTCGGATTTGTACCAATAAACCTGAAAAATATTTTTGCCTTTCCGGTCATGTTTAAATCAGGTCTCTGCGATGCTTTTTAATAGTCTTGGAGAAATATTCAAATAGATCCCGTGTTGCTATCAATGCAACGAAACTTGCCGCTGTAGGTAGTGGAGCAGGCTACATTTTGAAGAGAACTATAGCATTATTTTAAAATGTGATAAAAGTGTTATAACCGTGTGGTGGGATAAAGTGATCGTCAAGGTGAAGATTTAAAATTTTCATGCCACAAAAAGGTTGCAGAATTTATTCAAATTTTAGCTGTTGCAAATTAGATGATGGTAAGTTATTGTACTTCATTATCTGCCTTTACATTGATTATTATTCCTATTTGTTTTTAGAAACTGCATCCACTTCTAAGATAGTTGTAGATATCAACAAGCGTACCTAAACTTCAACCATTTGGAAAGGTTTTGTTAGAAAAATCCAATTTAGAAGTAACGTCCTTCTATCAAATGTAACTCCGGTACGCTTCCAGCAGGATAGAAACTTGTATGTTCTATTATTCAAAATCAGATTTAATATTCAACTGTAATGCAAATGCACTGAGCTAATTCTGCACCATTGAAATAATTCTAGAGAAATTCAATATTTAACCTAACCTAGCCACACTGTGTTTAACAGTTAATTCCAACTCCAACGTAGAGGAATTGAAAAAAGACACACATGGTAGATGTATCATGATTTATCCCAAATGACCTTAATTTTGATCATCAAAATAATGCAGTTGCAAGAATGCCCCAGTGTTTTAAAGTATATTTTTTTTCTGTACTATAAAGTAATCATGTAAACTGGATAAAGAGACATCTCCTCATTTGGACAACTGTAAGAGAATATTTAGAGGATTTTTATAAAAACAATTTTTTAAAGGTGGTAGATTAGAGTTTTTAGAAGCGATTTAAGTAGATATGAATTATCAGGGAAAATATTTCTCCTAAAAAGCAATTTGCATCAAAGGCGTAAAAATTATGGGAACATATTACTTTTGGGTGAATAATAAAAAATCTAAAAGAGTAATTAACATTTTGCATTATTTTTGCCAATTACAAATCTTTAAAGTGTACACTTAAACAAACTTGAATTTTAAAATTAGTCCCTATGTGACATTTTGAAAAATATTTTTAAAAATCAAATAATTTAATTTTAGCTAAAGTTAAAGAAAAATCGGCGTTTTCTGGCCTTGAGATTGGTCAGTTAGCTAAGACTAATACACTCTCAAAAATCACGTTGAAATCTTATTGAATTTCCGAAAAATAGTACTTTTTGGGTTTTGACAATTTCGAATAACGCCATTTACCTGTAATATTCGGTCTTTTAGAAACTGATTGTTAATCCCCAGTTGGGTTATTCATCATACGGCTTGCTAACCATGTACTCGATATTATCGAAATCTTGTGCAATTACTATTTGGTCGTTTACGTAGTGTAGTGGAAAAAGCATTCTTTCTCCAATTCGAATATCCATTCCTCTACGTTTCCTTCTCCTATTGTTTTAAAGTGGCGCCTAGTCATATACGAGTACTAAATAGAATTGGAGGCATACAGCATCCTTGACGTAGTCCGTTTTTTATTTCCCTTGTCTGAAAGACGAAGGAAGTATTGTTATCACGAAAAAATCACCTCCCGAGATTTTTTCAGATCTGCACGTTTCAAGTTTCCTAGATGACGAAAAAGAGGTTTTCTCAATTCCGTCAGTCTGTGTGTCTGTTGGTAGTATAACTCAAAAACTATTTGTTGGAGGAAGACGATATTTTGTATACATATTATATATGCAGCTCGCATGAAATCGGTACAATTTCATACAAATATATACAGGGTGAACACCTTAAAAAAATAAAGTGTTTATTTTTGTATTAATTTTGAAATAAAAGGAAGTAGTAACTTTGACATAGGTCGGGCTTTACATTTTCCGAAAATAAGACTCAACCGATAAAGGATAGTGTCACAAAAGAGTACAAATGTTTCAACCATAACACCGTGACGTTTAACAGAGGCGCGCGCCGGACTTATCTGGAAGAGACGCGGTAACGCAGTTGAAATTTCGCTGCAGTTAGATCCGCTCTGGAGATGCGGTTAGGATCGAATGATCTGCAGAGCTGCAGATGCGGTGGGTTCAAACCCCAGCGGGATACATTTTTTTTTATTTGAAAATGTATTTAATTTATTAGAAACGTGAAGATATGTTTACTCCTAACTTAATTTGATTTTTAAAATTATTTAGTGTCATAATGTTGACGAGGGAAGTTCTGGGTAACGCCTTTTACAGATTTTTTTACTCTGCATTTGCGTGCTATTGATATCTAAATATTTACTCTAGTATTAATCAAAATATATTATCTACAGTTGATCGGGCTGCTCGGAATTCTGCTTGTTCTTCTGTGTCATACATCTAGTAATCATTACTAATTAGCACTGTTAGCATTCGCCCATAGTAGACTACATATACTATTGACTGAGTGTCCTCGATAGCTGTGGCATTTATTTTTTGGGTATTTCTTGTGGGTAGCTGAGATTCAACTTTCTTTCCTTTCTGATGGAATTCTTGCTCCTTCTAGACATTTTTCAAAAAGACGTCGAATTATGGCATAAGGTTTGTTATTTCGATATTTTATTAAGTGAGAAGGAGTTCCTACAAGTCACGTTGCTCTCCTGTTTTATAATATTTGTATGGCAGACTTTAAAGAATTCTCTTCTATTTCTACCTTTACTCATTTTACTTCAACTATATTGTCTTCTGATGTCTGCTGAAATTCTTTCCTTTGTGAGTATACGTAGAAAATGATTTTTCTATTTTTCTTTTGGTTATGATTTCGGGTTATGTTTTAATTTGTGATTAATTTTCAAGATTCTATAGTTCTCATTCTTCCTATACAGCTATCTAGTGCTTGATCTTTTTTTTATTGTGTGTTTTTCTTTTCTATGTTTATATTCAATGTCGCCTAAGACCCTTTTAGTTTACAGCCATCTATGATATATATTTTTTTCTATCTTCTTCCTTTCTCTTTTGTTATAGGCCAGTGGCCTCTTTAAATCCACGAACCTATGGTTTTATAGGCCCTCTTTGCCCTTAAGCTGGGTAGGTGACAAGCTTTGCTCTCCGAAAATCGAAGAAGGGTTCCTTTGTTAGGGGTAACTACTACCACAAGTGTTACCGTGGTAGCCGGAGAGCGTACGATTGTCAAAACCCCTCTATAGTCCCCGAGAATCAAACCCGGGCCAGCCTGAGACACGAGTATTTGTTCGCGGGGCTATCCGCTCACCATATTTTCTACCTTAAAATTTTAAAATTATTCTTCACTCAACCAAAAGCTGTTTTCTATTACGTTTAATTTGTTCTCCCAAGGTTTCTAACGCAGTTTAGTATAGCTTTTTTTGTCTGGTTATAAAGATCTGAAAGAGTTCGGTTTTCAACCCTTAGTATTAAAATTTTAAATAGAATTGAATTGGAGTTTAATATGAAATTTTAATTTATTTCCGAAAAAATGTATCAAAACGAGAAAAATTTATCAAACCTTTAATCGAAAATAGTTTTAAAATTTTGCAAACAATATTAAGCAATTATTAATCCAGATGAAGTTCTAAAGGGTAATATTCAACGATGAAATTTAAGACAATATATTTGTTTTTATTTTGAATATTTTTTAATACTTTGACTGAAACGTTCTCTCTACGATAAAATTGACGCTTTTAAAGATTAATAAATCCAAGGTTTCTTATAATTTGGTAAAATGTATATCATACTTCCATTGAAAAATAATTATTTTCATATCCAGGCCCTGAAAAATATATTGTATTAGTTACATTATTTTCTTGAAACAATAGTCAGATAGATGTTCAAAATGAATTATAAGACTTAAAATATACAAAACGGCGGTAGACTTGATATGCACTGTTTGACCTCTGACCTTCAATATGCCTCTAGTTTCCATTATTATTCGTAATTTTCTAGTTTTGAGAGCTACTCTAATTGCTTAGGATATAATATTTAAATTTGCTCCATTTAAATACATATAATTATGTTTTTATAAGGATATGATACAAACTAACACTGATTGTAAAGCCCGACTTTCATATTTGGAAACAGGATTGTAAAACACGTTATTTAACCCCGTTTACTGTATAAGGCTGGTTGGTAGCTGATATGATTGCCTGGATTTGGCGTGTCAAATAAGTTCCATTTGATTGCGCACGTTTGGTTTTCTCCTTGTGAAGCGAACAGAAATTTTTATTTTACACTAACAATTAGACCAACATTTACGAAAAATTCTTCTGGGGTTAGGTGCGACTATGTTTTACTTGTTTTTTATAGCAACTACATTAGTAAAAATAAACTAATTATAAATACAGTTATAATGATTTTGTTTAATCAAACAACAGTGTAGCAGCTATACAATCAGTTTTTGACATCCAGACGCTGTATTTTTCAAACTAAAATCTGCTTTATCTTAAATTTGGCCATAAATCAATAGTACTAAATTGATTACTGTTTACTGTTAGATAGTTTATATATGGAGGAGGGTTTCATTTGTAGTTAGTGCTATAAGAGTTGGGCAAATTAATTGTCAATTACGACCCCATGTAGTAACTGAATTGTCAGGGATTTCTATTGCTCAAATGAAATAGTAATTCAATTATCAATTACTTGGTAATTGTAATTGTACCAAATAAATTACTTTCACTAGTGATTATTGTCGAATATTTGTATATAGTACTACGAGTATTTATAGAGAGCCCTGTTCTAGTACAACATCTTTTTAAATAAGCAAATTGAAACTAATAAATAATTATTATAAACCAATATCGTCTAATAAAGCTAGTTGTTGTCAATTGCTATGGAAAAAATGTAATTACATTTTATCGTACCTTACTCTGTAATCTGTAGTTACTGCAGACATATTTTTCGCTTTTTAAACAATAATTATTAGCAAGCGACGGTGCTACATAATGTGTATCTAGCCTACGCTATACAAGCCACAACACACACACTGTCTATCTACAAATATAGGGACTTGCACCAAATATCCCTTTGCTCGTGCACAAGACCAGCTGTTATCCGAAGCAGCCGTTAAAAAGTACACCGTGCCGACCAATTATAAAAAGGAGGTGGGGTTTAGTGATGGCGCCGAATTCAAAAGATAGCTTGCCTATAAAAAGAGTATTCCAACCAGAAATTGGAAAGCTATTTAAAATCAGGCCAGACTGCTTGATTGTCATTCAATGACAGTTTATAGGTAACCTTCAAATTTGACATATGCATTTGCGACTTTTCGAAGACATACGTGTTTTCAACATTTTCTATGCTAGTAGTATACGGTTTTAAAAACTGAGGATAAACAATTAGTACATAGGTACTTAAATCATGGAAAATATTACAATGCCTTAACAAAATAGCTACATGTTCAATTTATAGAGGAACTGTCATTACCTGAAAGCTGCTTGACTTTAGCATGACATGACTTACACTTTCCATGATGTACTTACTTGATTTTAAATAGATTTCCAATTTTGGGTTGGAATTCTATACCAGTATTATCGTGCTTAGACGTCTTTTGGGTTGCCTAGCGTCCAGTGTTGTCCTTATAAATTTTGTAAACATTTCCAATGTAGTGCTTGTCTAAATTACTCTACAAATGTTTCACTGTTAACATTTCAAGTTTCCTAAATTAGCTTTTATATTATTAGGATTTCATATTCCAATATTTTAAAATTGCTAACAAGAGGTTACAACTGGATAAATATACAAGTTTCATTGTTAGTGTTTACAATAAAATTTAAGTTAGTATGATTGCACGGCAACATCTAAAGTTTCAGTTAAATGATAGTTTTGCCTTCCCATAAACTACAAATAAACAAAAACTTACACTAAAATAAGTTTATCTTTTAAACTGAATTTTGACAAATTGAACATACACTACATATTGTTAAATAGATTCACATTTGTGATAATCATAAAAACTGAAACAGATAAAATGACGTCATAGAATTCTAAATAATTAGAGGATTCCCCTTAGAAACTGAAATGTATTCCCATTTTTTATTTATTTACGAGCATTAATGAATTAACATACAATAAGCACGTGAATGCTTACATTGATAGAATTGTTAATCCATGAATTGACAATTTGTGGAATGTAGAGAAGTGATAACGTAAAGTACTAGGTACTTCAATTATCATTTTTTATACGTTGTTATATTAAATGCATAATTTTTATATATTTCATATTTTGGATTTATAAGCTTTACGAGCTCTTTGATAATTTCTCCGATTTTTGTTTTAAACGGAACATAATTTAAATGTATGTGTACTCTTATACCTATATTATCTTTTTTTGAATTCGGCGTCATCACTAAACACCACCTCCTTTTTATAATTGGTCGGCACGGTGTACTTTTTAACGGCTGCTGTTATCCGACTAGTCATAAGAAATCATAAATTATACTTATAGTGGTCTAAGAATGCTCTATTGCGTTTTGTTTAACGTGTAACTGAAACTTTGTTTCTGAACAACATTTCTTAAACATCTTTTGCCGTATCATGAACAAAAAGGGTGTTTACCTGAAAATAAAACAGTTTTCGCTTCCCTGTCAAGGCCTACCCGTTTTTCAAAACCTGAAAATATTCTTAAAATTCACTTCAAACCAAGCAGGACCGAATCCCAGAACCTTAAAATAATATTCAAAAATGTTTAGTCCATCTCACCTCTTGTAACATCAATCCTGGGACACACTGTATAAGCCAATCATATTGCACAGATTGCTTGTAAGGCCCCGTTTCAATTTTATTTCAATAGCGCGTTATTGCGTTTAGCATCTTTTTTTGGACACCTTATATCTAAATATTTTAGCAAAAGAATTCAGGTTTATCGCAGCATCCGTCTGCCTTTAGAGATAAGCATTTGCAGATTTTCCTGTCGCAGAATATTTACCAGCATTTGATTCGGAGTAGGCCGCTGGAAAGCAGTGGAATCGCAGGATTAGTATTAATTTGTCAAGAAGCACGTTTTGCGGATATAATTGTCGGGTAGACTGAAGCCGTATTTCGCAAACGGGCACGATCAGCGTTGGTAAGAATGCTCACCTAATTTTATATTTGCGTACTGATTCCGATCTTTAGGCTGAATCCCCCCTGCGTTTTCCTATAAATGAAAACCGCTGCTGCGTCGTTTTCTACACATTCGGCCGTGAACATCGTTGGTAATACTGTTTCTGCTAGCTCAATTTCACACACTAATTTTAATATTTAGGCCGGGGCCCATGCGCTAAATCGCGACTAGCATGACGGCTAACCTGAGGGCTAACTTGAAGGCTCTCATAAAGCTTATTCAGTTCCCCGATTTCGCTTTTACACGCTGTCTTCTTAACAGTGGCGACCTTTGGGATTCTAAGAATTATGCAGTCTAATCCAGTTTAGAGTCTTCATAGATAGATGCAACGCATCAGGATCGGACCTGCCTCTAACTGGATATTTGCAACTAACTAAACTGTAATTACATGCCCTTCTCAGCGTTTTCTTGATCGACAAAGGCAAATGCCCCAACTTTTCAGTTCTTACTAAGGCCTTAAGAATTCAAACTAAAGCGTGTTTAATCACTCTTTTGGTTTAATCATTTCTTATCGCTAAAGAGCGAGGATTTAATTATTTCTAAATTGCTGAAATATGCATGTATTCTGTAATCTCAAATGAGCCGCGAAAGCACAGGTGGTTGTTCTGAAGTTGTAATTTCAGCTATAATTAGCAATTTGTGACTTGGATAATTGGAAGTTAATTCCTATTTGTGGTTTATTATTTTATATGATAGGCAGTGGTCCTACAAACTTTATTTGCTGTTACTTGGTCTAAGGGCTTATGTATATAATTCCTGTGTTACTGCGACTTTTAGGTTTAATTAAATACCCTTATTGCTGTTATTTGTTTGTGTTTTTCTGCAACCCCTCTAGCTGTACGAGTTATCTAGGTATGCAGCGAAGCAACCAAGGTAGGTGGCATATTATTAATTAGCTAGTTTCGTTTTTATGTTGTGAGTAACGACAAGGCGCCCAATGTTTAAAACCCGACGCATTTTTTCCCTAGCCTTTGCACCACCATATTCTGCCGAGAATTAAAGAGCTAGGCGAGGCCTTGTCAACTCCTCGTTTAGGGGTGGTTCATGATTTTTTCTTTTCACGCAGGAGGAGCAGTATATCACTATATTGGGCGCTGTGTAAAATATTGAAAAAACAATGTAGGTACTCAAAAATTAAGTAGCCTTGTTGCAAAATATCGCTTAGCAACACTATTCATCTTACTGATGTCGCTAAGTTACGTAAAAATTAACATAAACAAACTGCATAAACAAAGTTTGGCTTGCGTAAAAAATTTAAAATGTCGCATTAATAAATTACTATTTTAACAACTACAACTTGTTTTTGTAACTAATTATATTAATTGTTGGATTATTTCTTTTAATTAAGTTAATTGGTATGTACTAATATTGTTAAATAGTTCCAAATACCACTGGAAGTGGACATATATTTTTAAAATTATTTTGTCATTTCCATACAAATTATTGCCAATTTCACTCAACAAAATCACCTTCGGCTCATGACATTTTTGATATAATTTTGTTTCGTAAAATTTAAACGCAGTAATTTTCATGGAAACGTAAAATACTTGTGGTATTACCCTTGATTATATCGCTCTACCAAGAATTCACCGCTTGAGTTGTCAGTTGATAACCGTCAAATAACGTTTACCTTTTAGAAGCGTTATTAATTTTGTTCGTGTGTACATTATTCTGAGTAAAAATAGTTCTTTTCAGAATTGAACTGCAACTTAATTGCTGTAAAATGGGTTTTACTGTTGGACAACATAGCCTTTATATAAAAAGTAAGGTGTATATACGCAATTCGTAAGGCCACTTGATAACGTTCTATTTTAAGGCACTTTCCAACAATGATCACATTTACTGATGTAATATAGATATAATGACAAAACAACTAAAAATCGAATGAACAATGTTGATTATTTGTGTTCGATTTTGAGAATGGACCTCCGGTATACCGCGATTAAACTTTCATTAATTATTTTTTTATTTTATTGATAAAAATAATGA
Organism: Agriotes lineatus; assembly: GCA_940337035.1. NCBI lineage: Eukaryota > Metazoa > Arthropoda > Insecta > Coleoptera > Elateridae > Agriotes > Agriotes lineatus. Next base: position 177,539,556 of record OW679194.1, read on the forward strand.
AAACTGCACAAGCAAATGTCTACTTCATCAAACTTTAATTTAAAGATTCGTTCTCCATATGAATATTGTATCCTATCGCATCGCAAGGGCATCATTTTACAGTTCTAACTTGTTTCGAATTTCAACTTCGAATTTAGTACTAAACAATTCAAAGACATGTCTATTTCGGTTACTATTTTTACAAAGGTCAATATTTTTAACCCAAGCATTTATGCGCGCTATTTAGAGTCAGACACTTTTTAAATGTATTTTCGTGAGCTTCTTAAATACTAGTAAACAACGCGTTTCATTGTCATTCTTAACTTGTTACAATTGCCCCTGCTCGCTATAACTGTCACATTTCTTTATGTCAGTGCAGTTTTGCTCATTCTATGAACAATACGTCGTTGTAAATGGCTTACAACTAAACGGAATCGAAATACCTTTAAACTTTTCAGTAATAATGATCCTACAAATTAGATACGTTATGCAACGTTTCTTTGATCATCTGGGCATGCTTATTACCAGATTATTAAACTGTCGTAAAATGTTGCCATAACTTTATATATTTTGCTAATTAACATGAATAGAGGCTTGACATTGAGTGTAAACATTGGACGAAATTGAAACTGTTGTATCTGGCATTCGGCCAGTTTTAAAATCTCAGATATTTTCTGGCCTTTATAACTAAAAGACGAAATAACGGTTGAGTAGATTTTTTCGGTTTTGAATTAAACTGGAAATGTCCATTTGCTGGTTTATTTCAGAAAATTTGTAGCCAACGGGTACAATCGCCAATTACAGATTTCAGCAATGTGAGTACCCCGCTTTGTGCAGTCAGTTGTGAATTGGTAGCTTGTAAACAGTAAATGGCGGCAGGGAAATTTTGTTCGGCATCCGGCATGCAGAAAGAGATCGCTAATTAGTAGTCCCAAAGGCACAAATTTTGTATCACAAGAGCATTGAATGCACCCTTTGTTTTAGAAAAATAAGTATAACCCTAACGGTTTAATTAATTTTTGTATTTGAGTGCCTTTCAGGTAATTTTTACAAAAGAAACAAACGGGCTCATCTTTACAATAACTCGATTAGCTGGAGAAAATTAAAAAGTATAGGTTTATGTCTGCATATTTTTTACGTAGAAATTGTTCAGGGAGGCTTTTGAATTCGACATTTCTTACACTCGCTCTCTTGTTGAAAGGAAATAATAAATCTTGCTATCTTCATCTTTAGGCATTGTATATAACTTTGTTCAGCTTAGCTTCCCTGGTTTTAGAAGAAGTGTTGGTTTCGTGAAATCGGATTATTCCGAATTCCCTTTCAGTAGAAGCGAAAGCAAAATCACTTATACTAAAAAAGGTGGTACAGAGCCATTAAATAAATTAATTATCGTTTTCTCTTTCCAAAGCGTTTATTTCAGATCCGTAAAAACTGTCGTGAAAGTTTTAAATCAAATCTTTTTAAACGACATTGCTAAGCAATGTATTAGAAATGCTTGATGAAAGTACTAAATGGAATTCAAACTAGTATTACTGTACACTTTATTTAATTGTACTAACAATAGGTTGCAGTTTATATTAGAGATGCTTTAATTGTTTTTGCTTTTATATCCTCTGACATTTCGCATATATACTTTTTGTATCTGTAATTTGCTTTTTTCTGGCTGAAGGAACAGACTCTGAAGAACATAATGCAGCCAAAATGCATTGTCTGATGAGTACAGTTTATGAGCGATGCTATGCGCGGTGATGCTACTGAGAGTTTAAAGAAAGAGCTAAAATCCAACGTGAAGGGTTGGCTGAGTGACCAAGCGGCAACCTTTTTTGAAGAGAAATAAAAAATCTCGTACTTTCATCAAAATGGCGATTATGTAGATTATGTAGAAATGTAACTGTCGAGATGACCTTACATTTTCAATACAATAAATGTTTCATATTCGTTCTTCGTTTGTATTCCTACGTAATCGGAGGTTTAAAAAAAATAACCCTAGTAGCTGCGTAGGTCCGAAGTAAATAGATTTGGAGATATTAAGGAGCTTATGCAAAAAATAACGTTACAAAACAGTAATATATAATTATATAAAATTTCTTGAAGTTTTTGCAAATGTTCTTTTTTATTCAATTGTTTGATATTACTTACATCAGGCCCCTAAAATTCAGTATTTTGATGATAACAGACTCTAGACTCATGTAACTTTATATTAATGCCATAAGCATTTCAAGTTGTCTAAATATAAAGCGTATTTAACATAAAATGATTTCGTTCGGCAGTTTTTGTTGGCGAAAAAGAGGTTTTCCCAATTTCGTCAGTCAGTCAGTCTGTCTGTCTGTCTGTCTGTCTGTCCGTCGGTGTGTCTGTCTGTCTGTTGGCAGTATAGCTCAAAAACTATTTGTCGGAGGAAGACGATATTTTGCATACATATTACATATCTACCTCGAATGAAACCGGCACAATATCATACAAATATATACAGCGTAAGCATCGTAAAAAATAACATTTTGTTTATATTTGCGTTAAATGTGAAATAGATTAAAGTAGTAATTTGCACATAGATCAGGTCTTACACTTGACCAAAATAGAACCCAACAAATAAAAGATAAGATCGCAAAAAATTCCAAAAGTTTCCACAATAATACCCTTCGCTTAAATAAAATACAATTTTATTTATTACTTCCCTCGTTTGAAAGACGAAATAAGTATTGTAATCACGAAACAATCACTTTCCAAGATTTTTTCAGATCTTCACGTTTCAAGGTCCATAGATGACGAAAAAGAGGTTTTCTCAATTCCATCAGTCTGTCTGTCTGTCTGTCTGTTGGCAGCATAGCTCAAAAACTATTTGTCGAAGGAAGACGATATTCTGCATACATATTATATATCTACCTCGCACGAAACCGGTACAATTTCATACAAATATATACAGGGTGAGCACCTTAAATAAAATGTTGTTTATTTTTATGTTAATTTTGAAATAAAAGGAAGTAATAACTTTCACATAGGTCAGGCTTTACATTTGCCGAAAATAAGACTCAACCGATAAAGGATAATGTCACTTCTTCTTCTTCTTCTTCTGTAGCTATTAATCGTCCAACTTTGGACATAGGCCTCTCTCATTTGGCGCCATTGAGTTCTATTTTGGGCGGCACGTTTCCAGTGCAATCCACCTATTCTCTTCAGGTCATCCCCCAACGCATTTGTGGGCGTTCTCTAGTCCGCTGTCCCATCCATGGCCTCCAATTTTGAATTTGATTATTCCATCGACCATCTGTGTGTCGTGCGTTATGACCTGCAAAGGTGCATTTTAATGTAGTGACATATTCTACAACATCTCTAACTTTCGTTTTGCTTCTGACCCATATATTTGTTTTTCTGTCTGTCAGCCTAATTCCTAACATAGTTATTTCCATGGACCTCTGTGATAATGTCACAAAAGGGTAAAAATGTTTCAACCATTACACCGTGCTCTTCGAGAGACGCGCGCACCGGACTTTTTCCGAAGAGACGAGGTAGCACAGCTGGAATTTCCCCGTACTTATATCCTCTGCGGAGATTCAGTTAGGTTCGAGCATTCTGCAGAGCTGCAGATGCGGCGGGTTCAAACCCCAGCGGGATATCTTTTTTTAATTTAAAAATGTATTTAATTTATTAGAAACGTGAAAATATTTGTACTCCTAACTTCATTTGAGTTTAAAAATTATTTAGTGCCACCATGTTGACGAGGGAAGTTCTGGGTAAAGCCTTTTACAGATTTTGTGTGTGTTAATTTTGAAATAAAACGAGGTAATAACTTTCACATAGGTCAGGCTTTACATTTGCCGAAAATGAGACTCAACCGATAAAGGATAATGTCACAAAAGAGTTAGAATATTTCAACCATTACACCGTGCTCTTCAAGAGACGCGCACGCCGGACTTTTCCCGAAGAGACGCTGTAGCGCAGATGGAATTTCTCCGTACTTATATCCTCTGTGGAGATTCGGTTAGGATCGAGCATTCTTCAGAGCTGCAGATGCGGCGGGTTCAAACCCCAGCGGGATACACTTTTTTAAATTTGAAAATGTATTTAATTTATTAGAAACGTGAAGATATTTGTACTCTTAACTTAATTTGATTTTTAATTATTTAGTGCCACAATGTTGACGAGGGAAGTTCTGTGTAGAGCCTTTTACAGATTTTTTATTCATGCGTAAGGTATGATGAAATAGCTATTTTTGACACAAGTGCTAAAAGTGCCTGTTTACTGCGCAATACATGAAAAGTCAAGTGCAATAACATTTTTAGTACGTGTTTGCATATAATAGTTGTTCTACGACCTAAAATTTACTGTTATTCATCAATAAATATCGATTTAACACCCGGTTACAATTATGGCAGTTATAATTTATGTCATAATAAAAATTGGCAGTGGCTAAGTAACCAACTATTTCTGCAGCCGGTAGTTGTCAAAATTAGTTGTCAAAAGCAATTATTTATAGTAATAATTATAGATTCTTTATTACATAATGCTTTAATTATTTAAAACACTTTAACTCTAAAAAAGCAACTAGTGCAACTTTATGACCTCGGTTTCGGTTTAATGGACGTATATTCAGTACGTGTGAAAAAAGTAAACAGCTGGTTTTACTTTTAGCAAGCTGATCTATAATATTATGTCATCTTTAGTTCGACAAGCTATTGGTGAAAGGCTTACTTTTAGTAGTGGTTGTAGAAAAATATAACTTTAAATTAAAATCTAAACTATTATATTTGAAATTTAAGAAATACAGAAAGATACATAAAAGACAGTAACAATTTATTATTCACCTTTCATCAAAAGCAATGCCAGAAAATTACTTTTGTGTTTCCCATGGCTCTTCCAGGAAACGAATGAGGGATTTAGATTGAAATTACGAATGCCTACCGTTAGAAATCTGGGAGGGATTTAGACAAGGCACGTTTATTACGAGAAACATAAGGCTTTAAATAGCTTTGACCTTTGTGCTTTCTTCGTACTTTAATGAATGTAATTAGCAACCATCCTCATTTATTACTGCAATTATATTAATAGGTATAATGTTCGACTGCAGTTACTAGCGCTGTTAAATAATTCAAATCCAAGAATCTATTAAATTGTGCAGTTATTAACATACTTTGATTTTTCTTTTCTATTAGCACCACCACTTTAACAGATTTTGCAAGTAGAGGAATAAATCATCTAATTAAATTCTAATTTAATTACTTTATATATTTTTATTCTTTTAAAAATATATTGATCTTGGTGAATCGTTACCGCGTACTTTCTGTTTAAGATGGAACACGTTATAAATATTCTATACATACATGTCACAGCCATATGTGGTAAATTAGCACTTTATGAAGTGTCTAGACACATTACGAAGTGTCCAACCTCACTGAAGAGATGCTGTAATTCAATCTTCTCATTAATAATTACACTATCTCTCCCCTTCGTGAACTGTCAGCAACGGTTACAACAAATGTAATATAGCGTGTGTCCAATCGGAATTAGACACTGCGCGCACTTTCGTGGTAGTGTTGGACACGCGTATTGTAGGTGATTCTTACCTCCCCGTAGAAGTGGAAACATGCATGCTTACAGGTCTAAGGTACAATACAATATTGCACTTTATTAAACGGAAATTTTATGTTAATACATAAAAACTTCAGAGCACTTACACATCTAAACTCGATACATATGCTGCCTTAGTCGCAGAGATACAAAACCAATGGCACCAAGCTAACGTAAAAACCGTCCCAATTGATATTTCGACAGCCGATATGATCCCTTACAATTTAAGAAGTCTCAAAACTCTCAGCCTCGATCATCACCTGGTATAGAAGATACAAAAAGCTCCACACAGACCTTCAGTTCTTAGTGCTACTTTCACTCTGATGACGCAAGATGCAATGTCTTGCAAAACGTTAGTCAATATGGGTGCACAAATAGCAACAAGGTCAAATCTGTCCATGTAACCTCGTTCTTAAGGAACTTAAACAACACGAGCCACCAAAGAGCATGGCCATGGCGTGAATCCTTGCTCGAGTTCACAAGGTACAAGGCACATTAAGCCAGATAAAGCTGGGTGATTATCCACAAAGACTACGTGGTCTAAGCCGAAATTCTATGTTAAAAAAAATAAGATAAAGAAGCTCTAATTTTGAGCACTTGTGCTACAATTCGTTTCGAGAGACAATCTGCCCTCGTTATCAACAATTAACAATTAAAAAAGACCAAAACAACGATCAATCTCCGTCTATACTTTGTATAAATAAATTTTTAATTTGAAAAATGTTGTAATACTGAAGTTAATTTCACTTCCTTATAATAAGTTGTAATATACTCCAGAAAACATTCAAAGCTTTTCTCTTGTTTTTAACTTTTCGATGGCCACCGGTGAAGAAAATTTAACGGATGATCCTCACTCCCCGAAAATGATCCTTAATTACCTCTCAGTTCAACGAATAGCCTTACTTTTAGATTTTAAAAGTATCTAATGTTTGCTTTCGCTCGCGGTTACTTGAATTATCAATATTAGAATTAAATTTCGGCTTAGACCGCGTCGTCTTTGTAGATAAACACCAAGAACTTGTTAGCTTAATGTGCCTAACACATTGTGAACTCAAACAAGGACCGATGAAATTTTGATATCAGGGTTTGGCCAGGACCCGCAATGAAGCAAAGACTAGAATTATTGCAAACATGACGTATTTGGCATAATGACTTTTATCTTAAGAAATGTAAAAGCAGAAGAATACAAAATACTGCTAATTTGCATTTGCTGTCTGCGTAGCTGCGGTACGCGGCGATAATAATACCTTTCCATTGAGGCTAGCTGCGCTCCGTGGCTACCATTGCCCATTTCTGTCACTTGCGCTAAATGGGGTGTGCAGCGATCGGTCTACCTTTCCGTTGCGCCGACTGCGATCAGCAGCGATCGTAGGTGCGAGGGAAGTTCCGTGCAAAATATGTTATATGTTTTCGTATCCTGCTACTGGACTAATGAAGCATCCATAACACTGAGAGTCCAAATTTCGGTTGTATAGAGAAGCAATCGCCGAATTTTTATTTTACAAAAATTGTTTTTGCTTATTATTCACTGTTTTGTTCTATATTATCTAAATAAAGTATAAATTCGAATATGCCAAAGAGCACTCATTCCTTCCACGGAATGCAAACAATATTTTCCCTACTACTGCCAAACAAGAATTTCAATATTGTTTCGCTCCCTAGTGCGTCTAGCTTTTTTGCATCCTAGTGCATAAATAGCTATTTATGTATCAAGTTGCAAAATGAAAGTGTTTTTCACACTAGGCGTGAAGTTTCCCCTACGAGCACTAGCGTGTGTGAAAAACATTAATTTTGCAAGATTTTCTGTAATTTTGAGTCATATTAATTTTTATAGTAAATAAATTTACTTAAATCTAGAAAGTTGTTCTAAATTTTCATACTAGTGTCAATATGAAATCTCATATTGCACTAGTGCAAATATATGCATCATTTTGACGTTGGAAACCACAACAAAATGTCATTATATTAGGTCAAAATTACAGAAATGCGTTTTTCACGTCGCCAATGGTAACGTAAATAAATATGCTATTTTTTACCACGTTAAAAAATGGCAAACTTCGCGTAGCGATAACGATGCGCGAATGTCCCCTCATTTTGACGGTTGTTGAAAGAATAGTATTTTATGATACTAGTATATAAGTACGCATTTAAAGCACGTGCGACGTATTTAAGATCACGACGCAAAGGGGAGTGCTTTTAACGTCGCTAGTGCTTTAATGGCACTTATACACATGTATCATACGCTCTTTTTTCTACAATCTTAACAGAAATATAAAAACGTATAAAAACTTAGTTCGGTGACACTTTTTTCGTCACATTGTGATAGACATTTTAGGTTATGTTGACATGCAAATTTACGGCAGAGCGCGTTTTAATCTAGTACTAAAACACGCCACCAATGGCAACGTGCAAAAAAGACGTAATTCGGGCGCTAATATTAAGAGTGCTACAAAAGTCACTTTTGACACTAGAAACTGTGCAAAAAGTTGTCATTTTGACACGATTGTAGAAACAGTTTTATATTATACACGAAGATAAAATTATTATTATCCACTCTTGAATCATTATCGTCTAACTATTTATTTGTGTAAAAATTGAACTTTAGCGTCTTGTATAATAAATAACTATTAATGTACATTTCATATACGTTTACCATTATGATGTTCTATAATCTGCGACACATTCGGTTTGTTTCAACTTTGTCGAATGAAATACAGTTATGCCAAAAATGGCTATCTTTTACACTAGAAAGTTATTTTATAGAGTATACCATTTGGGTATGATTTCTAGCGAGTATTATCTATACATTTATTGTCGTACTTGAGCTATACCTAGGTACTGAAATAATTATTGTTTATTGCCACAATTCTTGTAATATAAAATTATGATTGCAATAACAATAGATTGGCGATGAAGTCCTTCAAACTCTCCCAAGATGAAGAAACAAGTATAATAAAGATAATAATAATTGTTACCTATTTAGCAGCATGTAAGGTTTAAAAATTTCCTCTAAAACACTTCTTCAGGTATAGTGTAAGATGTAACTTTATTCTAGCTGCTGTTAACAGCTAATCAAGTTGTTTTATTGAAAGAGCTATTTAACAAAGCTTTTTTAGGTTAATTAAAATTATATTTGTAGGTGGGCCTTTACAAACAGTATGTCTCCAGATTAAGTTTACAAGAGGGACAAACCAAGAAGGAATTTTAATTCCTATAACATTTTTTATGTAAAACTAAATATAAAATGTAATTCCCTCTTGTAAACTCAATCCGGGGACATACTGTATACGACACTTAAATAAGTAATATAAGAACCTGTAAAAGGCTTTACCCAGAACTTCTCTCGTCAACATTGTGACACTAAGTAATTTTAAAAATCAAATTAAATTAGGAGTACAAATATCTTCACGTTTCTAATACATTAAATACATTTTCAAATTTAAAAAATGTGAACCCACCGCATCTGCAGCTCTGCAGAATGCTCGATCTTAACCGAATCTCCGCAGCGGATATAACTACAGCGAAATTCCACCTGGGCTACCGAGTCTCTTCCAGATAAGTTCGGCGCGCCTGTCTTGAAAAGCACGGTGTTATGGTTGCAACATTTGTACTCTTTTGTGACATTATCCTTTATCGGTTGAAGCTTACTTTCGGCAAATGTAAAACCTGACCTATGTGAAAGTTACTACTTCCTTTTATTTCAAAATGAACCCAAAAATAAACAAAATTTTATTTTTTAAATTGCTTACCCTGTATATATTTGTATGAAATTGTACCGGTTTCTTGCGAGGTAGATATATAATATGTATGCAAAATATCGTCTTCCTTCGACAAATAGTTTTTGAGCTATACTGCCAACAGACAGACAGACAGACAAACGGACGGACGGACAGACAGGCAGACAGACAGACAGACAGACAGACAGATAAACAGAGAGACATACAGACAGATAGACTGACGGAATTGAGAAAACCTCTTTTTCGTTATCTAGGGTCTTGAAACGTGAAGATCTGAAAAACCTTAGAAGCTGATTTTTTCGTGATTACAAGACTTTCTTCGTCTTTCAGACGAGGGAAGTAAAAAGGAATAAGTCAATATTTTTATGTGTAAGAAATGTGGAATTAGAAAATAGCTGCTATATTCCAACGGTATTTGGTTACTTCGTTGTATAATAACGGTTTTTGATCTTGCTAGTGCAAATACCAACTCAATTTGTTTACATGATTGATGTTTTAGTATTCCATAGGTATCAAAATTACAGACTGATTTGATCTTATGAAGGCAGAATTTTATTACCTATTTTTTTAAATCCGCTTCAAATGTCACTACTAAAATTTTACATTTTTCTAACTAATATGAAACAACGATTTTGTACAACTCATTTACTTACCATAAGCGTTTAATAATTGATTAGTTAATACCTTATTTCTTCATTCCTAAAGGAAACAACGAACAATATAAATAACCAGTAATATTATTCTTTTATCTCTTGTTCTATTTGATAACAGTTAAAAGTTTATTTTATTATTCTCTTTATATTGTACTTATATAAAAATTCTTGGAAATATTATTGTAATTATTCGCTTAATCAATCCAACCGTAAGGATTAATCTCCAGATCCACATAACTGGACAGCTCTCACATTCAGACTTGTGTTGTTTGGTGTGGTTAGTTGAACATATTTTTCTTTAGTAATTTCGATCCATTAATAAATCATTTAATTAAGTTCAATAGAGAGTAGAGAACTGTATTTGACAACTCACTATATTAGATATTGGTAGCTGTTCGTGCGGTTTGGATTAGTTGAGCTAGTAGCTACTCGAAGGTTCGCTTACAGTTAAGGGTTTATATTTTAATAACGGTGTTTCACACTACAATTGATTATGCATAAACAGAAAACGGTAATACCGGAAAAAGATATTACTTATTTAATGTTCAGTTTGGAATTTTATACTTGATGCATTCATATCGCTATTTTATGTGAGCACTGAAACTGAAAACAGTAAATCATAAATATCTTAGAACGGAAACGAGAGTTATGTTCAATCGTAAGAAGTGAAATACTTACAGCAAATTTTTTCACTCGTATTCAGGATGTAACACGTTCTTTTATGTGAAAGCACTCTAGTGGGCGGACTTTTCACACGAAAGCTTGATGTTTGCCTTCCGTGTACACATTCGAGTATGATCGCGTTAGTACCTACGCGATTTGAACTCGGCAATAAAATCTAAACGCCAAACCCTTTAGCTTGTTGTGTTACCTTCACGTTTCGTTAATTTTATACGGGAACGTCCCTGAAAGCGCATACATGACAGCTCTCGTAAAAGCTCAATGCCCGGTTTATAGATGTTCAGTAGAAATATAACAAGTGCTTGAAAAATTTCCGGAAATATTTGGAAATATGTTCTGCAGCTATTTTTTCAATAAGTGCATGAGTGCATGCCAACTGAAAAAATCCCGACTCCGAAGGAGGAGGGATTTTTTCAGTTCGCATGCACGAATGCTTTTGTTGAAAAAAAATAGCTGCATAACATATTTCCAAATATTTCCATAGGGAAATTTTTTAAGCACGCGTTATATTTTGATAGAAAATATCACGAATGAAAAAACACAGTAAAGAAAACATTTTTATTAAAAAAATTACGAAACTAATATCTAAGTACTAATAGTTTACGGTTTTTTGTGATGACAGTGACATAAGTGGAAATTTTCCGGTAAATTTCCGATTATCAATTTTCGCCGTTACCATGGCAAATTTCTAACTAAATTTGCATAAGGGATATTGTCGTGATAATTTCATGCCCGTCTTTCGGAAATCTTTCATCAATACTGTCACCTCAACTTAAAAATTGTTTAGCGGTGCTTTTTTAAATGTCTTTTTCATAAAAAATACCTAAATAGTGTGTTTTGTAATTCAGATAAAATTTTAATACCAGATGTGTTTACTTTAAAATACTAAATATAACCTGTTCCACTTTTATATAATTATGTGTTGATCCCATGTGACATCATACCTAATTTTCAAATGTAATTTGCTGTCGTTGCATGTTTTAAACCTGTTTAGACCTATCAATTTAATTTTATACAGGTACTACTAAATATTCGCTTTTTTCATAGCCAAAGACTGCAGGACGATTAAATATATTTAAATTTGTGCTAAGTTGTAGGAGAAGAAAAGAAAAAGAAAATATTTAATAATCCAACACGGTAATAGAACTACTAAGTTTGAAAATTAAACAGCTACAATTTCTACAGAAATGTATACTTGTATAGCTTGTAATAATAAATAATAAATTTGTGCCACATGTTCCTCTTCATTAACTTCTTCCTAATCATTTTCTTTTGCTTCTGTAATATTTTCTGTGATGAGATCAATAAGATTAATCTCATTACATTCTTCATCATTATACTCATGTGTTGTCTGGTGGGTAGCATAATTTTTTGGAAAATGATGAAGAATGTAATGAGATTAATCTTGTTGATCTCATCACAGAAAATATTACAGAAGCAGACGAAAATGATGAGGAAGAAGTTAACGAAGAGAACATGTGGAGGGGGAGGAAGAGAACAAGAACATACTTAAAACAAGGAAAAATATGGATTAGGTCTACTGGGGAAACCATATAAATAAACGCGCGTTGCATCCTACCTACCAGGTGGTGTGAAAACAGATGCACCGCTGCTCATTATTTCTCTAAGTGATAGCGTGAAAATGGCTGGTTGTAGGTAAAAAACCTATATAACCTTTTTTGTAGAGAATTTCCTAGGTTTCAGTTTTTGAAATACATAAAAAAGTGATACTACCCATAGCAAGCGAAACACTTGCTAAAAACTTATTTCTGCGACCTTTGGCACTAAATAACTGAAAACGCAAGCCCGATATCGATGGAGACTTTTGAGACAGTGTTTGTAACTTCAAAATAATTTGAATTTTTTCTGCAGATAATACTCTTTTCAGTAATAATATATTAAGGGAGGATGATTTTGCCAGTAAAAATTGTTTTGGCAATGCCACAAGACAAACTAACTTGATCAAATTCCCGAGTCGAAGGCGAGGGATTTTGTCAAAGTTAGTGTGTCGAGGAGAATTGCCAAAAAACAACAAATCTTGAGTAAAACATTTTCCGAGCAAAATCATGAGCTTGAAATACATTTTGTGGACTATTTCCCAAATATCGTTTCATTTTCACATTTATACTGATGCATAATGACAGTTTAAATGACGTTTCTGAAATACCACCTTGCTAAAACTACATGTCGAGCGGTTGTCATGGATATAAACTGATAAAATCCTAAGAGAATTTTTTTTTCATTATAAAAACCCGTGATTGGTTGAAACATAGCATTCGAATAGTTAATAGGAGATGCGAGAAATAGTCCGTCTAGTGTAATTGGACTATTGGGATTTTGTCAGTTTCTTTTACCACTTGTATCCATGGCAACCATCAAGTATGTTGTTTAATAAAGATGGTACTGTTATTGTGCATCACTATAAATGTCATATTCATACTCCACAAAATGTATTTCGGGTAGTACGTGATTTTTCTCGGAAAATGTTTTATTCAAGATTTGTTGTTTTTTGGCATTGCCCTTGGACAAACTAACTTTAACAAATTTGATGAAGTTAGTTTGTTTTGTGACAGTGACAGTGCCAAAACAAAAAAAAATCATAAACCATTTTTATCAGCAAAGCCATTTGCTCTTAATATATTATTACTGAAAAAATACTATACCTTTACAAACTACGATTTAAAATTTTATATTATCCGTAAATATGAAATTCGAGTAAATTAAAACTACACATTATTTTTAAAAAAATCAGCAATGCCTCGGAATTATTTAAACATACTACATGTACATTAAATTTACATGTCTCATTGCCATTTGACGTTTGTAATCGATTATTAAATTGTAAACGTCAAACAGCAATGTCAAATGTAAATGCATACGGTTTGTTTATAGATAATTCCAAGGCAGTACCGATTTCCTTAAAAGTAACTGTTTTAATTTATTCGATTTTTTTAATTCCGGAAAATGGATAATATTTATGAAGAGGATTTTTTCAAAAAAATATGTACTGCTTTGGTGTTTTTTGTTTCCGAATTGACACAATTATCGTAGCTGCACTTAATTATTATTTGAGACTGTATAATACAATATCTGAAGTTTACACCTTTTAATTGCTAATATTTTATGAGAATCATATTTTATCAACACATTTAAACCATAGTATACAGGGTGCCTTTAAAGTACCTATGTAGCCATGGCTTAACCATAAATTCTAAGGCTTGCAATAAGACTATATAAACCGTAAACCGAGTTATATAGTCTTATTGTAAGCTTTAGAATTAATGGTTAAAAGCCCGGCGTTTCGCCCCCGACCGTTTCGCCCCCTCCGTTTCGCCCCCGCCGTTTCGCCCCCAGCCGTTTCGCCCCCTAGCCGTTTCGCCCCCGGACCGTTTCGCCCCCGAAGTTTTACTTGTAGCTTTAGCCAGCTTCAGCTGTTTCCAGTTGAACCACGAGGAGGTAGCTAGTAGGATTTCTGCAACCGGTTTTTTTTATTTTTTAATCCAAAAAATAAAAGGTATGTCGCAATATCAGCTCGTATGAAAAAATCGTTGAAGATTTTGAAAATCGTCATGTTATTGATTACTTGTGTGGGATTGCGTACAACTTTGAATTTTCAAATTTATTCCGGTTGCACGTCGAAATATAGATGTTAAAATATTTCTCTTTCTTTATATGTATTTACTAAAAACTCTAAAATTAAAACACAAACACCAACAAACAAAAACCAATAAGCATTTTAAAAAACTGAAATTAAAACACAAACACCAAAAAAATAATAATAAAAAACGGTTGCGAAACCTCCTCGTGGTGCAACTGGAAACAGCTAAAGCTAGAGGTAAAACTTCGGGGGCGAAACGGTTCGGGGGCGAAACGGTTAGGGGGCGAAACGGCTGGGGGCGAAACGGCGGGGGAGAAACGGTCGGGGGCGAAGCGCCGGGGGCGAAACGTCCGTACCCCATATAACTCAGCCTACCTTCATTCAAATGATTTTCTTGTTTCCTGCTTCAAAGCGCTATAACAAACTAATTTTGCTTGTAACAACAGAACGCTTGGATTGGTATGACACTCCAAACACACATCTCTTCCTTTGAGATGATACTGGTATGTTATTGTCGGTTGACTACTAGTGGATGAAATGTGGGTGTCACGACACAGATCAGACTGTACATTTTTAATGGCTAGGTCAATAACTTTTCTTTCCGGAAAAGGACGTTTACTAGTAAGTTTCAATGTGTCTTTGTAATTGTTGAGTAGTTATCTGAAAATTGGCTTTTAATTTATCTACGATCTTATATTATTGTCCATGTGTCGATATCATTTAATAACTCAAATATACAGAATCTCAAAATGTGCAACTTCAACTTTATTTACATAATTTTAACCACTTTTGATGCCTAAGTTCAAACAGTGTTACAAAGCTGAAAATCTAATAAAATAGAATGTGATCAACAACGGGCTATTATTATTAATTAGTATTCATTTGTAAGAATGAAATATAAATTAAATTTTTATGCTCAGCGCATGTTAAATAATAAAATTCAAATTCTTGTGTGATATTATTACCTACCTAAAAATCTGGCTATTTGAATATTTATTCATTGTTTACCGTTGTAGACCACGCTTATTTTAAGCAGAATATTTCGTTACATGACTTGTTGCGCATGCGAGATTTTAAATAGCTGTTGAGAATGCAACCCTAGATCGGGTTAGTAGTATTCCAGCTGTAAGAGTGGTGTGTTGTAAGTGTTACTTTTGTGGTCTACCATTATAGACCGTACGACTTAGCACTTTTTATACCTGTGGGACCCACCACAAGACTTTGTCGATTGTGCCCTAGAAAGCAATTTACTATTATTTTACTTAAAACTACCTCCTCGTTACATAATTTGCAATTGTTTTACATGTGTACAAACTTGATGCCTGAATTATCATTTTAATAAATGTCATATCTTGACAGTTCAAATGAAGTCCACATAGCACATGTATTACCTCCATATCAATCATACACTTTCCAGTGTGTTCTTACGTTTGATTATGTGACTTCTGTACATAAACACAGTCGATTTTGAGAAAATGTTTTACCCTCACACGTATTGTAATTCGATTATACCACTCCCTCTAACATCAACCAATGAAAAACGGCAAAATGCATAGATACGCATGTACTAACTTTTGATAATGTACATAGCAACTGACAATCACATACCTTCCTGATTAATAGGTGACAATCACACGCCTTCACAAACATCACGTTACCTGCTGTCAGTACAATTGTCATAACAACCACATTAACTGTACTTTTAATAATTAAAATACACTATTCAAACGTTGGTTATTGACTCGTGATATAATCTAGCCGAATGCAACTCGTGTCTTCTTGATTATCAAATCATTTTTGTTTCCACTCGATATATTGTATATCTCGTGTAAACAGAAATGATTATTTGATAATCAAAAACTCACTAGTTGCATTATACCGGGTGTCCGTTCTCAAAGTCGAACATAGGCGATTAACATTGTATTGAAGGTTTTTGCCGATTCCTGCTCGCCAATTCAACTTACAGGGAAGGTAATGGTATCAATGGGAAGATAAAATTATTACACATCAAATGATACCAATAATAATATTCAAGATGCGATTTTTATTTTAAAATATTAATTTAAAGCTTGGGAATTTTTAAATATGCCATGCCTTGATTTTCAAGTTCGATAGCATTTGTCAAAAAAATTGGTAATTAGTTGACGTAAATCAGGTATTTTCTGTCAACGTCTGTTAAAATTATCTACAGAAAAATGATTTATTTTAATGAAGAATGAGTGAATGCTCTAATGTTAATTACCTATGTTCGACTTTGAGAATGGACACCCGGTATATTATAATAAATTGTATCTACTCCAGTGAGATAAGTAACTCATTACGTCACTCATTTGACACTATTTTCGTTAGGTAATGAAGCTCATTACACTACTCAGTTATGTAATGGCTTTATTACCTAACGGAGTGGTGCAAAGGCTTCATTACCTAACTGAAATAGTGTCAAATGAATGACATAATGACATTTGCCTACTGAAATATTTTTGAAAATGACAGATCTGACATTTCTCTTAATGCACTTTTCTCAATTTTAGGCAGTTGTAGATAAAATTTTGTACAATACATGTGTGGTAATGCATCATTAATATACTTGTGTGCTTACATACACGTATATTAATGACGCTTTTGTACCACTGTATAGTAAATAACTATAACAAGTCTTAATATTGTTTGCACATTTTGAAAAGGTCACATCATAATAGATTTACGTTAAATGATAATTTATTGGCATATTTAAGTTAATTAAATGTAAAATCATATTGCATTAAACGAATAACAATTTGTAATAGTTATTTATACAACGAGTAGCTAAAGTGCCATTTTTTGCACTCGTGAGAAAGTTAGAGTGAGATTTAAAGAAATTCGTCTTCGGACCAGTTTTTAAATCTCACAAATGCAAAAAGAAGCTTTAGGTACGAGTTGTATACATAATTTTTTCGACTACCATATATTTACGCTAAAAGAGATTACAAAACGTCAACGTCAGTTCAAATTGAAAATTTAGCACATTTAATAAACAGTTTTGACAGAAGTGTGCAATAAAGTGACAGATGTGTGCAATAATATTTTAATTGCATAGAATGCAATAATAGCATGCATTTGACATATGGAAAGTGTCAAATAATAGCCTCCTTTAGGAACAGATAGTCGAAAAATATTACGTTTTAGATCATGGCTTCTCAAACCTACCTCGTGTTACGTCTAGAAAGTATCTGGAAAAAGTATTTTTTTAGCTTTTTTAAAAATAACATAGATTTATTAAAGTACCTTTGATTTATACAACACGCACACAAAATTTTAGAGTCCCAGGCCTTTCAAAAAGGAAGTTTTATGATAATTCTTAAAAGTATAAAATGCCGGATACTTTCTAGACGTCCTATAAATTGTAATGTATTGTATTTTTGTACTTTATATTAATTATCTAACGTTTCTAATGGCATAACTAAACAGAATGCTGAAGGTACAATATCATAGCAATGTTTATATACCTTACAATGTTTTCTAAATATATATTATTTATGAAAATTTACTAATATCAGATTTTGCTGCTTTTCCTTCCTTCACTATATTTTACATGCAGCTTGATTGTAACTCACGAACCACTCTTGTTGTACTACGTCATGTTCAGCATCAACCTGAATTTCTACCACATGTAGTTCACCCTACTCGTCTGCAATAATAGAATGATATTTTACTCCAACCTTTACAAAAGCAGAAGCAGTATGGCGATAAAAACCATACTTTTTAAAACAACAGTCTGAAAACACAAATTTATACAAAGGTTTTCAATTATAAAAATGCCTTGTAAAGCGAGTGCTTTCATCCTATAAAAATAATTAAAAACAATTGAGTGCGTTTATAAATATATTGTTTTGGTATGTTTTGTTACGTAAAACTTTTTCGATGTAATTTTAATAACTGATTAAATACACAAAGCACATTTAATTACTCGGTGGTAAGCAAACATGATTCGCCGCAAGTAAAAAAACCTGATGCCATAATTCCGATTGATCTCATCTGGCTGGTAGAGAAACTGATGAAACTTCCAATACTTTTTTAACAAAAGTAAATTGGCAATTAGCAATTTAACTCGCCTAAATTAATAATTAACTCTGGTTGCACATATCCTTTATCTAAAGCTTCTGAATCTACAAAGCAACTTGCGTAAATAAAATACCTGCAAACCGTTTTACCAATAAGTAGAACCGAAACTTTACAGTTGTTTCTTATTAAAATATACGTAAAGATTCTTACCGGCTAAGAAGCCATCCTATGTTTATAAATGCGTTATTTATTCAGCGCCTTGAAATTTTTTTTTATTCAGGATTGCTCCGTGTACTAGTCTGTCCTAGTTCTAAACTCGATCATGTTGTAAATATGAGGTAATATTGTTAGAATATCTTTGTCTCCTTTTCTCAAACTTTCGGTTTTAAGCTGCTACGACATAGACTAATAGCTGCGTTTAGTTGCTGTGCTTTACTTCAATTTGATAAATACTAATTTTATTTGCCACACTTCCGTTCTCCAAGTAACTAGGAAATCTAACGTTTTATTTAATTTGGTCGTATTTTATATTATCCCTGTAGCATCTGGGAAATTTGTTATTAATGTATTGCGTGGCTTTGTGTCATTGTTTCTTAAATTGCACAATTTATTAAGGAGCCGTTGCATTGCTAAATATTACTGTGACTTGCTCGTTACTAATGTACCGAATAAATTACGGGCGTTCAGTAATAAAAGCACCAAATAACAGAATTAGTTAAACTTCTTGCCTATACTTTCAAACTAGCGAAGTGCTTTTGAAGTCGATTATTACTTCTAGCGTCTAACAGACGAAGGAAGTATTGTGATTGCCAAAAGATCACATTCCGCAATATCTTTAGATCTTCAAGTTTCAGGGTCCCTATATGAAGAAAACAGGTGTTCTCAAACAACTAAAACACTATTTGTTGGAAGAAGACGATATTTTGCATGCAGCTTAAACGTCTACCTGGCACGAAACCGAGATAATGTCGGATAAATGCATGCAGGGCGAGCACTTAAAAAATGTTTATTTCTGATTTCAGTGATAAACATATAAAAGTGATAATTTGCAAAAGCTTTACCCTTGAAGAAAATGAAACCCAACAGATGAAGAGTAAATGTTGTACAAGAGAGAAAAAGGGTCAACAATAATTGCGTGGTATTTATGGCAGCCTATAAAAATCTTACCGATTCGTGGGGTCCTCTATGACCGAGCGCAACAAATGGGCGGTTTATTTGCTACCGCCAATCATTGAAATCGCATTTGCAGGCTCGTTCGCAGACGCTGAAGTTCAAATTCCACCGCCGAAAATGTTTTTTGTTTGAAAGTTTTTGTAATTCGCATTACCAGGTACTTTCTTTTATTGTTTCAATATTATTATATAAGTGAAAATATATTTACCCTTATTTTTTTGAGTTTTAAAATTGGTTAGTGTCAGAACGTTTACTTGTGAGGGATTTTTTAAATACTGTTTTCGTTACAACGTTCGGCGGTCATAGGCGCCTACTTCGTGGGTTGCAGTATTTGTGGGTTTCTGGAATCCACAATAATTGAAAATACTTTAATTGTAATTTTCGTTTGAATCTACAGGTACAATACTTCTTTGCTTGTGAGTTGTAGTTTTGATGCAAGATGCAATTCTATTAATTTTGGTTTGTTTCATGCGAATAATTTGTTTTAAATTCAGAGAGAAAAAATTAAAGCAAAATCAAAGGTAAAATGTAAAGCGTCAATGCAGCTCTTTTCGGCGAAAAAAAAATAGAAGTACGAACAGCTTTATTCGTGGATATGTTGTTACAACTAGTAATTTAATAACTATTTTAAATGTTAGATTGACTGTATCAACCATAAACGATAGTTGACAAGTGATGACCACAAGTGGTTATCTTACGATGTTAGGGATAAAGTGTTTACAGTAGGTACTTAATCATGAAGTACTTAAGACACCTAATTGCACATGCAAATGAATTAAAATACGATTGCTTCATTATGGATGAATCTAGTGATATTGCCGTCAAGAAACAAGCACATATTATAGTCCAGGCAACGAAGGAAAAATAGGAGAAATAATTCATGTAGAAGCCAATTTTGGCACAGTTGTAGAGGAAGGTATCCTGAACCACATACCAAAAGTACTGATGGGGGGGGGGGGTGGAGCTGAGGGAGGGGGGTGGTCTTTAAGGGTGTCGTTTCTCATTTTTCGTTAATAACTCGAAAACTACTGCCTCCAGCCAAAAAATGCTTATATAATAAATTATTACTCATAAAATTATCTACAAAAAAGGTTCTATACATTGTTTCGCTAGGATCGATACTTACGGAGATATGGAGGAGGGAAAACAAATTTTAAAAAAAAGTTCGATTTTTATTGTTACAAATCAAGTTTTTATTCATGCTTCATGTCACCGAATTTGCTGCCAATGAAACTTCGCATGGTTTTGGTTCCAATATCCAGGGCTTGGTAGCAGTTAACTTTGGAGTTTCCCAGGATGCCCGTTGATAGCGACATGAGCGAATTCAACTTTGGAAAAGGGGAATGGTCATTGAACCATTTGTCAATCTTAGCTCGATCTCGTGAATCTCTCTTTTGCCGTGATACCCGGAAATCAACGTGCTGCTCCCCACTTGCAAAAAGCACTCCAGAGAACGCATCCAATGACGTGCATATGGCGTTGCATCCCGGGGCTCCACAAACCCACTTGGAGAGTACAGAATCAGTAATTCCTCTCCCTCTAGTCAGGCCACCTGAATTTTTCATGGAGCGCATAAGAGTTTGCTCTGTGACCATATCCGACCAAACTCCTGCCCAAGGTGTACCTGTGCGATTAATGGTGAAATACCCCTTTTCTGCAAACTCCTTGTAAGCCTGCGGATGGCTAGTTTGCAGTTGTATCATATCTTGGGCGTAGAGGTGGGTACATTTTGCGTACTGGAAGTGCCCACTTGCATAAAAGAATGTGGAAGGTATTCTACTAGCCATCGTGAGTGGATACATTGAAGTCTGCATTATCGAAGATGTACTGACAAAACGTTTCCATTGGGACGAGCCTATTCGTTCGGGAGGTAGATGGTGGCGAGCTCCACCTGCTGAGCGTCGTAGTAGGAGGCACTCAATCCCAACTTCGAAAGAAGGGATACCAAGTTCTTTGATCCAAATTTCCTATATATGAACAGAGCGATGCTGGTCAGAATTGGGGACATGAAACATCGAGGGCGAATAGCAGCGATAAGAGCATGAGCTATAGTTATCAGCTTTGTTCTCACCCCCTCGTTTGATCTTTTTTTCTTTGCAAACGGTCCATGAAGACTCGGAGAGATTGAGGTATTCATTGTTCAGCTTCACTGCAGAAGCTAGCTGAAGGAGGATGAACACTGTTGTCGTAAGGCATGGATTCAATGTCTTCCAAGATAATTTCAGCAGCTTTTCTTACAATCCTCTCACGTTCTGTCTGTTCATCGTTACACATAGAAGTGTACCATGAGTCGCTTAAGATTTTATCCCCAAAAGTACGAAAGGAGATGACAGTTTGTCTGGTGCGAATTGTATTGAAAACAATTCGGCTCCCATATTTTTCCTTCATTCTCTCTTTGATGGTCTTCACATGTGGTGGTTCTCCCGTAACCTGTTCCAACAACTCGTCCATAGAGAATTGGCAAATATCATTCCCTTCAATTTAATTGTAGATTTCTCCCATTGCTTCTGATATATTTTCATCTTGAGGACGTCCAGCTTTTCTGTTTGATGGTGCAGGGGTTATCAAGAATATTTTATAACAATCCTCATGATATATTACATCTGCTGAGTGTAGATCCCCAACAGTGCAAATACGTCTTACCACGTCGTTTCCCCACTCATCCTTCCTTTCCTGCCCACGAACGATAATGGAATTGTGAAACGTAGTTGTACGAACATTAAAAACTATTCGGCTCATAGCATAAGGTTTTTTTCTTTCTTTCTCTTAGTCATACGTTTCTGTGTAGACAAAACACTTCGTGTTAAAATGGAATTTCACATGTCCTGAACGCAAAAACGCGGCATCGCGTGATTTTGAAGGTTGTACTGAAAGAGTTTGTCTCAAAAACCTCTTTATTGAGTCACTTCTGACGTATTCTCTTCTGCAAGCATTGTGAACAACACCACTTGTCTTACTCCTGAAACTTGTCGCTTTCCCATCTTTCCTTAACTCACTTAACTTGTTTTCGATCTGCGTGGAATAGTTCTGACATGGAATTTTTTTTTTTTTGACAAAATATTCTTACTTGCCATAGTCAATGTTCTGCCGAAGCTACAAATATGTTTGCTGCAGTAGCTAGTGTTCGAATTCAATTTGCAGCATTAGAACTCCAAGCTAAATGTAGTTACTCAGAACAGTATTTAGCATCAGGTGGAATCGAAATGCGTACTAAAATTCACATTTCTGTCTGATTCAGCTACCACTTAGTCTAAAGTGACCATATCTAGAATGTTCCAATGCGTTATTCTGAAGGACTAACGAACGAACGGAAGGAGGGTCATACTTATATGTACTATTGCTACAGAAAAATTAGGAAAAGGTTTTTTTAGTTGTTTTAGTTTTTACTGGCTACTGAGACAGGAATAAATTTGAAATTATTTCAAAATGTCACTGTCAATGATGCCTAGAATGAGTTTAGTTTCAAAAGCTAGGATTATTTCTTGCTTAGAAAACGGTATAAATATTCAACGAATTGCACATTTACCTAGTCCTATAACTGTTTTGTTTGTAATTTTGGGTATTAAAATTTGATTTGACATGACGGTTTTGAATTATTCACATTATTATTATACACACAATTATTCTAAAACAGTAATATCCTAAGTGCATTAAAATAGCCGATTAAATTTTGACGTTTTCTGTCAGAATGTTGTGTTAAGAAATATGTTAAGGCTGGCGTTTGGCTTATGTTGAAATAATAGGGACAGATTGATACATAGGAATCACGTATTATCGATTTACAGACCTCGTAGGAAGTTAAACAAGACTTTGTTTCAAAGACGAATGTAGGCTGATTATCGTAAGCTATTTTATAAATGGTAAAGATTCGCTTGCGCAGAAAAATTGTATTTAAAATATCGACGTTTTTGTAGCCATTTTTTATTTGTATTTCTGCCATTCAACAGTAAAATTTACTTGTGCAAAATAGAAAGCAGAAACTGTAAAATAGCTTGCAAGAAGATACGATTTTTGATCTTTCATTTAAGACCACATTAAACTATTTCTGACGTTTAGTTGTTGATTATACGTGATTTATAAAAAAATTCAAGCGGTTGTCATTTAGGGCGAATATTACAACGCCAAATGTCGGTTATCGGTGCTGTATTTGCTGACACCTGATAAATTTACACATAAATAGAGTATAAATAGTTTAGGCATTGTAAAAGAGATGTCGTGTTGCCGTTACAAAACCGAGGTTGTGAACATGGCACGAACTGCGGTAAATTCCAACTTTGCAATGCTGTTGGAAATGCGAAATTCACAATACGGTAAATCGGGAAGACGAGTGGCAGTGGACGATTATTATTAGAGCCCGGATTTCTAGCTGTTTTGGTATACGTAATAAGTAATAGTCGAACAGAAACGTTTAGAACGAAATATGAATTATGAAGAAAATAATTGTTGAAGAATATTTATTTTTAGGTTGAAAAAGAATGTTTTTCCATAACCGTCTTAAAAGTCATCACTACTAAAATTTATCATTAAAGTATACGTTTCTCTTACTTTTATAACAGTTATATTATAGAATTGTTGGGAACCAATTTGCTCTACATTGTGACAACCTCAGTCTCTTATAAAAATGTTATACAGTGGTACAAAAGTCTGGAACAGCTGATATATCTTGCAAAATCTTGTTTTGTAGCAAAAACGCTTGAAGGGGTCAAAAATCATTGTAAATTTGCTATCTTTTGAAATACTTTAGAACTATGTTCAGTGGCGTACACCAGTAGGGACATTTTTTAAAATGATAACCCCTATTTTTTGTTCGAGGAAGTGGAAGAGCACATCGTTTTAAGTATTGTAGTATAAAAGTTTTATGAAGTTGCATAAAGAAATTTTCGAGGAAAATGCAAACAAAGCAAGATATTTCAGGTTTTCCAGACTTTTTTACCACACTGTATAGTCGTACAATATGCAGCATTATGGAAAAGATAATGAAGATTATTAAACATAAAAAAACGTATTTTTAACCTGACTTGTTCAGCTGCTGTACTCGTTAGTCGTTACTTTTGATCGTTTAGTTACAAAATCGTATTTTTTAAATAAATAAAATAATCTATAATATTAATTTTAATAAAAATTCCTATATGTTTCTAACTTTGATACGGCCCTGTCGCTGGGCTCGCGTCTCTAAAAAGCAATATTTTATAGATGTTTTATAAGAATCACCTAAATAGTTTAATTATCGCGTTCAACACAAAACTGTTGAATGTAGATATGTAATGTATAAATAAAACAATAAAATAATTTGTTTGATAGTATCTTGTAATGATTAAATAATCTATTACAAAGGGGTCATCTCATTTCCAATGTGGTAATATTTAAATAATAATTTACTGTTGAACTAATTTTAGTGACATCTCCTATTACCCAATCAAACGCCATAATTTTCCAAAATTCAACCAATCACGTGTTTTTATAGTGGCAATAAATCAAAATGAACCCATATTTAGGAAATACTCCACAAAATGTATTTCGGGCTCATGATTTTGCTTGGAACATGTTTTATTCAAGATTTGTTGTTTTTTGGCAATGCCCTCAACAAAATACATTATTACTGATAAAAATTCGGCCATTAAAATAAGTGCATTTGGCTTAAATATCATGAATCTGCGAAGTATATAGCTGGTTGAAGAAGAGAAATTATAACCCTGTATAATGTATTTGCTAGTATACCTGACTTTCGCTAAGGAGACCTGTTCCCGCTACCGAAAACTTTTTTAAAATTGAATTGTAGTTTATATCTTCACGTACAATTATTACAAATAAACATTTTATTATTACAACTAATAATGTAACAGATTAGTTTTTTACGTAATACGAATGTTCTTTCTTACTTAATTTACTACAGACTAGCAAGATGCCCGTTCTTCGTACGGGCTACAAATGTTTGTGTTTTATTTTAAATCTTATACGAGTTCTGAAATGCCCCCCTCGCCCCTTACTCAATATGTTAAACTATCAAAGGCTGTAAAAAATATTGTAGGTTAAAGAGAAAATATCCTTTAAAAAAAGTCCTTAACTCTTTTATGCTTCACGTACCCTCTTGGAAATGTGTATGTAATTGTTGTTCCCCTTGTTTAGATAGGTATAGTTTTAATATAAAAATCAGATAAAATGAAAAATAAATGTACTTATTAAATGTTGTATTCATATATTATAGCAGGATATCAGTTTCCACCACTTGGGGGTGGAATTTCAGAAATCTACCCATTTTATTCTATGAGATATTTAGACAATCGTGGAAACACAGTTTACCCATTTTCACCCCTTAGGGGTGAAATTTCGAAAAATTATTTCAGTCAGTCGTATCCTGAAATGAACCCATGTTAACTCCCTACCCCTTTTCGGTTTTCCGTTTTTACCGTTTCAGAGGTGAAATTTAAAAAAAAACTCTAAAAGCCTTTTCTAAAGATTTAAAAAACACATCTATTTACCAAAAAAGAATTCTCTAACTTAACAATCACAGGAGATATAAGGGTTTCTATACTTCACCCCGAATGCAGATTCGCACTTTAAGGGTTGAATAGGGCAAAATCCCAAAATGCGTTTTTAGACATTTGCATTGGATACATATGCAAGCAAACACCAAGTCGATATCTTACCGGGTCTAAGAGATACTGAGTAATTCGTGAAAACACAGTTTACCCCTTTTCATCCCTTTAAGAGTACATTTTTCAAAAAATAATTAAAAAAGTTAATTAAATTTTTTATTATTTACCGGCAATTAGTATTTTTTAGAAATGTTAATTGAATAACGAAAAATCTCATTTAGACAACTGTAAAAAAACATTTACAGGATTTTTGTAACAGTAATTCATTAACAGATTGCAGTTTCTAGAAGCCATTTAAATAGATATTAATAGGAATTGAAAAATGTTTCTCCTAAAAAGCGCCTTGCATAAAAAAACGGAAAAATTATGCAAACATACTACTTATGGGAAAATGATAAAAAAATCTAGAGAAGTGATTTACATTTTATATTATTTTTTCCAATTATAAATCTTTAAAGTCTTCACATAAAAAATTTGAATTTTGACATTAAATATTGGCATGTGACATTTTGAAAAATATTTAAAAATTTGAAAAATTAATAATTAACTACATTTAAAAAAATGGGTGTTTTCTGGCCTGAGATTGTTCAGTTAGCTAAAAATAACACACTCTAAAAAAATCTCATTGAAATCTTACTTAATTTTCTAAAAATTGCACTTTTTGGATTTTGACAATTTCGAAAAACTCCATTTTCTAAATAAGTAAATATCACTCGGTATATATGATAGGGATAAATAGGTTTTTGGACAAACGCAAATTATTGACGTAAAAAGTGTTTTTGAAAAATCAAAAATAAACATTTTTCCAATATTACGCCGGCTTTTTGGCTAGAATCAGTTAAATATAATTTGGTTCCTGTTTATTCTATCTATGCCTGATATTTCACTGATTTTTGTTTAATTATAGGGACTGAAAGGCCAAGAAGCATAAAGCACTGGCCTTTACACTTCAAGGTAAAATGAGTTTTTCGATAATACATACATACAAAGGTCAAGAAGCTTATTTTCCTTAAAATCACAAAATAATCTTAAAATTATTTGCACCGGCAAAAACATCTGTCCGTGTTTTTGACCCACACCTGCTTAGAGCATACCTGCTCAGCAGAGAAACAAACCCTTGCATAAATTGAGTAGCTGCCGTAGAAATTTTACATTGGAAAATTCGAGTGTGTCTATATCAATACAGATACCAGCACCGCACAACACAATAAAGAGAGAGGGGCGATTGGTGAGTTTTCTTCGTTTCAAACCCCAGCCTTAAGTAAATTTGCCGCTCAACAAGAATCCCGAGTGAGTAGCACGGAAGATTTTGGAGCGGAAAATCTACGAGATATATTTCTTCAGAATAAAACATTCTGACAGAAAATCGTCAAAATTTATGCAAGTTAGTTTACATGCACGCGGGATGTTCGGCATGATTATTTCCTTAATAAATAGATAAAACTCAGTTGGTGAAGCACCTTTAATAATCATATGAAAATTATGCACACATATTTAACCGCGGTTTAGATTTTTGTCATTATTAAACTAACAGAAACCATAGTGATTACGCAGTATTATGGATATGAAGGAAGTAATCACTTATAATACCATGAGTAGTCAAAGTTATGTCGACTATTTTTGCGGTGGTGTCACGAATGTCCATTGCGCTTAGGTACGATTAGGACGAGTGCGCTAGCACGAGCCCTAATCCCAAGCGCAATGGACATGAGTAGTGATACCACCGCAAAAATAATCTACTTAACTTTGACTAAGAATGGTCTTCGAGGGACTATTTAATGAACCAAACTACTTTTTAAAATTAGTTTTCAGTAAATCTAGCAACAAACTACGCAATTTCTAACAGAACACTAATATTGACTTTTGCTAATAAAAATCACATTTGTTTAAAATAGTCACTTGAATACTTTATAGGAAGATATCTCCACTGATATTTTTTTGATTGGTCAAGAAACGTCAGAATTCTGGATTTTCATTGGTCACTTTTTGACAGATGACAGGTGAATTGAATAGTCACAGTTAAAACCATTTCATCACCGAAAATAATAAAGTTTCTAGATTTAGAACTTGTCTTAGTTTCTTTTTAGCAACAGTACATACCCGTTCTCAAACGTATTTATTTTTTACACTTTAGCTACCTACTTGCAAGCTCAATCCACAGAAATAGTAATAGAATTACTATCAACGAACGTGTCTCTTATAAATACTTCCCTAGCGAATGAACTTTCCAAAGAATCGCATTATTTTTTTATGTTGGGCTACACCATAAAGACCTTATTTATAAAACTGTTTAGAGTTTATAAAGTGGAACTTTATTGTATTAGTGTAGCAGTGGTAGAATACATTGGACTGAACTGCCAGTATAATCTTACAATAAATGTTCAGGATGGACACATTTCTATGTTTTCATAGGGAATAACTCGATAACTATAGGAGCTATGGAAAAATGGACGTCCCATCCTCCATATATTTTTTCGAGAAAAGCTTAATGGTAAAATCAAAATGGGCTACTGTCTTTCGTTTTCGAGTTATAAACAAAAATTCAAATTTTCCTTTTTTATAAAAACAGAAAAAAGTAATTTTGACTTTTTTATACGAATGCACTGGCGTAGTCTGTTTTTAATAAAGTGAGAAACAAAACAAAAAGGAGAAAAATCGAAGTTTTGTTTGCTCGAAAACAAAAGACCATAGCCAATTTTGGTTTTGACCGTTAAGCTTTTCCCCAAAAAATAGATCCAGGATAGGGGATCCATTTTTCCATATCTGTTATAGTTATGGAGAATCCCTATGAAAACGTCGAAATTTGCACAGCCATATTAACCCTGTTTTAATTTCATTTTCAATCAGTAGGTACTTAAGTTACATCATGACGAACTCTAGGTTGCTTTAAATACATACACACAACTGAATTATTTTTAAATATTGTAAATTTTTTATGTAAATATTGATTTTCTGAATGTATACGTGATTTTAACACCTTGTAATTTTTGTCTTTTATGCGGTAGTTGATCTCTAGTTTGGTAGAGTTTTTATCAAAAGCTTTTGATGGTCATTACTGTGAGTTTTTGCTTGTTTTGGAGACGCAAATATGTTTATTTCGCGTCGATATTAGATAGTCTAAACAATTTTAATACTGTTTACTTAACATGCAGGTCACCTACCCTTCTTCGCATACCTGGTTATTAATTACTTTTAAAAGTACTCTAAATATTTTGAAAAATTTTAATAGGTTTGTTAATTGTTTTGTATTTCTAATTTCAACATTTAGTAACATCTAAAAATTTAAGTAGGTCACATTTTTAAACGGCTTGAAATAGACACTGAGCGAAATTAAATCTTGACCACTATGCAAGGCTATAAAACACTCTGGAAAATATATTTGCTTTTAAGTTTGCGAAACCGATATACTACTAAAATACAGAAAAATGATATCTCTATGTAACGATTTTAGACGATTACAAAAAGGTTTGCATAAAATGTTAACGAATATACTTATTATAGTATCTAGAATTTTTTATTCAATTAATCAGGAAATGTTGAAGCACTCGTGTAGAAGCAAAATATTTGAGAATCGAAGAAGCGATTATTTAAGTAATATCAGAATTTAACGTCAAATATGTAATATAAATGCTAAATAAACAGGTTTTTAAAAAAAGCAATAAAGCTGAAGCATCAATAACGTTTGAGAAGGAAAAGCGCCACATTCGATCTTTTCAAATAGTATTGGCATATGGAGCAAATATAACATGCAATATGCTAATCAAAGCTCAATGCTAGTATAATCGGCTAATAGCAGCAGAACTTTAAATCTGTATTTATGGTATTAGCAACCTATTCTAAAATTGCAGAAAATGCACGTTTTCTGTTTATTCAAAATAATCAATAAGGTACCATTAAGGTAATCGAATACGTTCAATTCAAGATTTATGTACTTGCACTTTTCAGCATGTTCCATCACAATCAATCTATATAAATGCTTCTTCTTCTACTTCTTCTTCTTTTTTGTCGTACATTAGGCCAGTCGCCTGTATATTCCATAAAGTTGTTGTTCTTTAGCACTCTTAACTCATAAGTCGGGTAGGTGGCTAGCCTTGCCTTTCGAAATTGAGAAATAGTTTCCTTGTTAAGGCTTAACAACTACCACAGGTGTTAGCATGATAGCTCGAGAGCGTACTATTTTTAAAATCCGTCTAGAGTCGCCAGGAATCGAACCCGATCCGGCCGCCTTACAATCGAGTATTTTCTCGCGGGGCCATCCGGTGACCTCTATGTAAATGCATTGGCAACAATTACTTTGAATTTTGAAATATGTGACAGTTAAAAACCCGTAAGAGCTTCCAATATGACAAACCAAAAATTGCTTATCGAAATAGTAGTCGTGTCAACATATCGCGTCAAGTAAATGGATTATAGATGGTGAAAATCGGTTTAAAATCGAGTTGGGGATTTATTATTACCGTCAGCGGAGAGTGCAGCTGGGACAGAGATAGCCAATAATGTGGAATTTCATATTCAAAGCTGACAAAGGATTGACATTTTTATCCGAATCAAGTAGGTTAACGGATATTAATGATAACCTGAATAAAAATCGCTAAACAGAAAACCAATCGCTTCCGCTTTTCAGCTCCTTCAACGGACGCAGAAATCATCCTGATAGGTTCCCAGTGTACAGACACGTTGAACTAACTTTGAAACTTAACTGTGGACTAAGCGTTATATTAACGTTCAATTGTCGCGAAAATCACCGTTTTTCAACGTTACGTGGTTGATTCTGTCAGCCCGTGACGGTCTTTTAACGTTTAAAACATGACCGAGCAAAACGTTATAATGCGATTTAACGTGCTTTTTACGTTTGTTTGTCAAGCCGATGTGTTTTTAACGTCATGCTATTCTACAAATTTTCATCCATTTGTTAACGTTGTAACGTCGTTGCCTCTTCAATAGAGAATGTACGTACTTTCTACATCAGAACGACGTTTCCTTAACATAATTTTTTAGTTAATACTAACGTTGTATGCATGCTATGTTTGAACCACAATTCAACTTGTTTTTTACGTT
Source organism: Agriotes lineatus (assembly GCA_940337035.1). Classification (NCBI taxonomy): domain Eukaryota; kingdom Metazoa; phylum Arthropoda; class Insecta; order Coleoptera; family Elateridae; genus Agriotes; species Agriotes lineatus. Next base: position 177,570,637 of record OW679194.1, read on the forward strand.
GAAACAACATTTTATTTTATACAAAATTGACATTTTATTTATAGTAAGTATTAACGGCCGAAGAAAGTTACTTTTTTCTGAATAATATTAATTTATCTCGCATTGTAATGGAATAAAAGGGCGACTTCAGGTGATAAACGAAATACAAAAACATATCGAGCAGCTACTTCAACACTGTGTAGTTCCACCCAAAATGGATAGTAGTCGTTTTACCTTAAAAGGGAAAGCAATTAGGCTTAGTGAAACATAAGACATACTACCTAGCACATATTCTTCTAATGCAACATATTCTTTTAGTTTTACGTGAAACTGGAATAATAAAGACACTAGATTCTAACTCACAGATTTTATTAGCGACATAAATGGCGACCTAAAAGTGAATTCACATCACCAGACCAAGGGAAACAGCGGCTTGTCAGCATACTGCGTAACGCGTACTTACGCATGATAAGCGCGATGTAGACGGATACAACTTATGTGTGTATGTAAACGTTATATCAACGTTTAACATTAACTACTGGTCAACAATGTACTTGAAATCAACTGCATCAAAACGTAATTATCGCGTTGTTGTTTAAAAATCATATCGACGTTAGGAGTTGAATACTGATCTAAAAGACGTTTTGTTTTAACGCTATTTTAACATAATGTGGAGAACGTTAAGTTTTCATGTTTTTATAAACTTCTGTCTACTTTTCACGTTAACTGCTGGTCTATAAAGCACTTAAAATCAACGACATAAAAATCTTACGAAGAAACGTTATTATAACGTTGTTGTAACAGCGTTATATAGACGTTAAGAGTTGACCACTAATCTAAAAAGCGTTTTATACTAACCCTATTTTACCGCAACATGGAAAATGTGAAATTTTCGTGTTTTATAAACTTAATATCTACGTTTTACATTAGCTACTGATCTAAATAGACCGTAAGATCAACGACATATCGAAGTCATATAAACAGGCTTAATAAACGTCATAACCAAGACCTTTAATGAGTGATATAATTACGTAAACAGTAAAAAGAATTACTAAAAATCAACGTCTAATTTAGGTTGAGAAAATGACGTTAACTGACTGACTAAAATTGAACGTTTAGTTTTAAACCAATAACGTATTTTCAAATTATGTTAACTGTGTTTTGACGTGTTTGAAACGTACGTGTGTCTGCTGGGTTATGACGTTCGCAAGATATAATTTTTACATCCATTCATTCTTTGCATTTGTTAATTTTCTTACGTTGCCCTAAAGCTAAAGCGGTTGTTATTTTTACAATAGTTTTGCAATTCATATAATTCTGAGTTGGTCGTGATTGCTTACACGGTTGTGACAAAAATTGTCAATATGTAGAAACGGTCGAGGTGGCAAGTAGTATTTCGAAAGGTTGTACCGAAGTAAAAAACTGAGTTTGTATTAATTTTAAAAACATTTCGGTTGTATGGATATACAATTTTCAAAATTTATTAGTTGTAATCTATAAAAATGTCATTTACTTCTGCAACTTTCTAGTTTGTAATTAAAAATAATTATAGTTAGTCTGTTAAACTGCGTATCTTAGTACTGAGTTGTAACAACGTTTAGAGCTGGCAAACGTTTGTCCTAATTCACAAATATTGCACTTGGCGGCGTCGTAGAGATACATCAAATGTTGATATCAATTGACATTTGATGTGATAATTGATTATTATGCAATAACGTATGATTAGTTATTACCTGCAAATCATCTTTCAGAACTGTTCGAACCCTTCCATATCAGATGAGTCATTCAATAAATAGCATCAGTTATAATGAAATAAAAGTAGTTGTTTGATTCACACAGATGCGTGCATCAAAACCTTTTTGATTATAATTAATCACGTAATTCAAGTCATAACTGTTCTATCTCATTCAAAGGTCGTGGTAAAGTCAAATTTGCATCTTGCCGTATTTGTTTGCCTCTGTTAATGTTGGAAAGGAATTTGTAAGCTTCCCTTAATGGCTTTTAAGCGGATGGATACATTTTCTACTAGAACTTAAGCCGACTTAGCATATTTGGGAATCATGGGTTTATGGATTTCGTTCAATTGCCTCATTGAGAGAGCTTAGCATTAAGGTTTCTTAGAATAAGCATTTTTCCTAAATAACGTGCGACGCTCCGATTGGCTACGCAGGATCGCCTCAGCCAATAGTGTTTGAGCTTGCCCCTCCTTGAATTGGCGAGTTCGCCTCGTTGTAAATTCAGAGTTAGTTAGATTCAGAGCCTCGGGTAAGCAAGTTCAGCTATGCTTTGTGCTGGGTTGCGGTCGGTCTAACTCCCTGGTAAAGACGTTTCCAGGTTGTTTTGTGTTACGGTTACGCGCAATTCGCTATTTTCGCGTGGCCAATCCAAGCGTGTCACAACAGTTGAAGCTTTTGTAAAAAACCATCGGTCCATCAGTGACGTTTGTAATCGTTGTTACTCAATATACTCGTGTTTGTTAAGTCTTGTTTCACTCCAACAACTAACTGAACCCAAGTTAGGGTTATTAAGTGGCAGTTCCCGGCAATCTCATTGAACCGGAACTCGCAGTGGATTAATTGGGGGCCCCATTCGTGGAAGCCTCTTATCAAGTTAATCGTACAAAAAACATTGGTCCTTCGAGCCGGATTTGGAAGAAGCTAAAAAACGCGAGTGTACAAGTTTCCAGTAGCTGGTGGATGCAATCGCTCCAACATCATTTCGTCGGAGAGCATCAAGAAGCTTCGCCAACACCAGGAAATTCAACCATCGAGAGCTTACACCGAGTCCAGGTCCCACGTCAAGCGGCAGCGATCGGCAGCGGGTTGGTTTTCTGTTCGTCAAGAAGTTACTGCGTTCTCAAATCAAAAGTAAGTCCTTTTCCATTACACCTTCGTTTAGTGTTGTTTTTTACTTGTGTCAGTCATGGTGGAAACTCGTTCGACATCAGCGGTCATGTCGGAAACTCACGCTTTAACCACTCGTTGCAAATTCATAAAAGCCCAAGTAGATCGTTTTGAAACTCTATTTCATAGAATTTCTTCGTCCAGCCCCGTGAAGGCTCACGAGGTCGGCAACTTGTCAAAAGAGTTTAGTTGTTTCCAAAATTTGTTGGATGAGTATAAGAAGTCAATGGAGGGCCTAATGGAGGCCGACGCTGAACACTTTGACGAACTTTTCAATGAATTCGACTCTTTTATGACTCATTTTAACGAGATTAGTAGCACAGTCGAGGAATTCTTATCAAAAAATAAGATCAGTCCGGGTATAAAACCGAATGTAGGTCAAAATTCTTTGCAAAGTGGCCCTTCAGGAGAGCTCGCTGGATTAAGATTACCACCCTTAGATTTGCCTTCCTTTTCGGGGAAATTCGAGAATTGGGTTCAGTTTCATGACTCCTTTACGTCGCTTATTCATAACAACGCTAATTTGACCAACGTTCAGAAATTTTACTATTTGATTTCTTCCCTTAAGGGAGAAGCTGCTAGTTCAATCTCGTCGTTAAAAGTTACCAACGATAACTATAACATTGCTTGGGATATCCTAGTCAAGCGATTTGAAAATAAGAAATTGATAGTAAAATCAAACATAAATGCGTTATTCAGTTTAGAGAGCGTAAAAAAGGATTCACATTCGTCTGTTCAAAGGCTGCTCGATAGTGTAGTTAGAATTTTGGAAATTTTAAAGGCGTACGGGGAACCCACAGTCGACACCATACTAATACATATCATAGTTTCGAAGCTCAGCTCAGCAATGCAGACTGACTGGGAATTATGCAAACATGCCGGACAATTTCCTACTTTGCGAGAGTTGTTAGATTTTTTAGAAAGCAAAAGTCACTTATTAGGTTCGCTGGAAGCTGCGAAAATAGGTTCGAGTTTGGGAAATCAGGGATCCGAGCAAAAAAGTCATGCACGCGCTCATGTAGCCAGAGAGCAAGGTAATCACTCTTGTGATTTTTGCAAAAATAGTAATCATTCGATTAGCGCTTGCGAATCTTTTTCAAAATTGTCGGTTAACGCTCGTATCGAAGAGGCGCGTCGTTTGAAACTATGCAACAATTGTCTCAAGCCCGGACATTTCGTGGTAAAATGCACATCGTCGAGATGTCGCGTATGCAGAAAAAAGCACCATACTTTACTGTGTTTGCGTCCAAAGCGCGACGCGCACGAAAATACGCCGCGTCCTGGACCGCCAGAAACCAACAGCGACACGCGGGAGGTCGGGGCCGTCGCCCCGAGCGAGACACCCGTCGCATCCGTTTCAGCAGCTTGTAGCCGTCCTGCAATCGCGGCGCCAGCGCAAGTTTTATTGTCCACGGTTAGCGTATTCGTAGAAGGATCCTCCGGGTCATTTTCCCGGGCAAAAGCTCTTTTGGACCCCGGATCCCAACTTAACTTAGTTAGCGCCGACTTGTGTCAAAATTTGAAGATTGCGAAACGAGGTAATATCACCTCACTGTCGGGTGTTGGTGCCAGGGCTCTGAACGCTGAATTCAGAGCAAACGTTCGAGTCCGCTCCCGCAACGGGAAATACGAGGACATTTTGAGCTGTGTTGTGTTAGACAAAATTACGGACCCTCTGCCGGTCCTTGCTTTCTCGTTGAGGGATTTGAAGATCCCACCAAACATTGTGCTAGCCGATTCAGATTGTAATACACCGGGAAAGATTGATCCTTTATTAGGCGCGAATGTCTTTTGGCAAGTGCTCTGTCAGGGACAGGTGAAATTGGGCCCAGAGAAGCCATTCTTAACAAAAACTCTTTTTGGTTGGGTTTTAGGCGGAAACATGAATGTCGAAAATCGAGCGCTCATTCGTTCAAATAGAGTTCATTTAAGTGTAACCGGCATCGAGCACGGCATTCAGAGATTTTGGGAAATCGAGGGGGCGTACGGTTCATCAGGCCGACTCTCTGCTGATGACAAATTTTGCGAAGACCATTTTCAATCGACTACGAAACGGGCGTCGTCGGAGCCGCGTAGGTTCATCGTGAGCATACCTTTCAGGAAAGATGCTCCATCGCTGGGAGACTCGCGCGGTATAGCGTTAAAGCGTTTCTATTCATTAGAAAACAAATTGTCAAAAAATCCCGAGTTGAAAACCGCGTATTCCGCATTTCTCAAAGAATACGAGTCGCTTGGTCACTTGAGCAAGGTGGACGACGAAGCGAGCCTTCCTCATCCTCGGTTTTATTTACCACATTTGCCAGTCATAAAGGAGGACAGTTCAACGACCAAACATCGCGTTGTTTTTGACGGCAGTTGTGCGTCCTCCTCCGGAGTATCGCTTAACGACCTTCAACATAAGGGCCCAGTGGTCCAGCAGTCGTTGTTTGCAATTCTTTGTCGCTTTAGGCAATTCAAGTACGTGCTGAAAGCAGATTGCGCCAAAATGTATAGGCAAATTCTCGTGGACCCCTCGCAGACGCAATACCAATTAATTTTATGGCGTGACGACAAAACCTCAGCGGTAAAATGCTTCAAATTATTAACGGTCACCTACGGTACTAAATCAGCCTCGTACCTAGCAACTAGGTGCTTGATACAAATCGCCCAGGAAATCGAAGCATCGCTTCCAGAGGCCTCATTAAGAATTAGCCGGGATTTTTATGTAGATGACCTACTGACTGGTTTTGAAAATAGGGCGGAAGCCATAAAAACGCAATTCGAAATTAGTAGCGCTTTGTCGGGGTACGGGTTTGAATTGCGAAAGTGGGCATCCGACGACAGTGAAGTAGCTAGCGCCATTGGTGTGGATCGCGGCAGCGTGGAGCCCATTTCTTTGACGGAAGACGCCACGGAGAAAACTCTCGGCATTTTTTGGGATACTCGGCGGGACGTGCTAAGTTACAGAGTGAACCCTAGCTGTTGCAAATCAGTTACCAAGCGGGCTATACTCTCTAGTATGGCTCAAGTATTCGATCCCTTGGGACTACTTGGTCCAAGCGTTCTAACTCTGAAACTTCTCGTGCAACGGCTTTGGCAGTTGAAGTTGTCATGGGACGAAACGGTGCCCATGGAGATGCTCTCCAGATACGACGAACTCCATTCTTCATTACGCTCTTTGGGCTCGTTGGCAATTCCGAGACGGGTAATTTGCGATGACATAAATTCGATAGATCTCCACGGATTTGCGGACGCGAGTTCTGTAGCCTATGGGTGCGCCGTGTATATACGTTGCGTTGACGCGCGCGGTAATGTCACCACCAATTTGCTTTGTGCTAAGTCAAGGGTCGCTCCATTAAAAACAATATCCTTGCCTCGTTTGGAGCTTTGCGCAGCCTTACTGTTGGCTCGTTTGATTAAAACTATACTCGATTCCTCCGCATTTAAATTTGACCGCGTGTACTATTGGTCGGACTCCACCATAACTCTGCACTGGATAAATAAGGATGCGAGTAATTGGAAGACGTTCGTCGCGAACCGGGTGTCCGAGATTCACGAACTAAGCAATAGGGAAGAATGGTTTCACGTGCGTACAAATTGCAACCCGTCCGATATAATTAGCAGGGGAATGTTACCCCAGGAGTTACTCAACTCACGCTTGTGGTGGCACGGGCCAGAATTTTTGTCACAGGCGGACTTAAAACCCCAGCCCGTTAAAATTGATTCGGGTGAGCTAGCAGCCCAAGAGTCGCGCCCAGTAGTGGCCACTCTTCACCATCGCGTCCCAGAATTTGAACTTTTCAGGCGCTATTCCAGTTTTACAAAATTACAGCGCGTAGTCGCGTACTGCCTGCGTCTCGCGAGAAACAGAAACACCGAAACGCGCTGGTCGGGACCTCCAGCCATTGACAAATTGGAGGACGCGACTCGCCGCCTGATCAAAATTGCCCAGGCGGAAGTCTTTTCCGGAGAAATAGCAGTTTTGTCTAAAAAGGCGCCATTGCCGAAAAATAGTGCGCTGCTTTCTCTAAACCCATTTCTGGACGATCAGGGCCTACTGCGCGTGGGCGGCCGTCTAGAAAACTCCAATCTAAGCTTTGATCAGAAACATCCCCTTTTGTTACCAGCTAGTCACCCTTTGTCGTTGCTAATCGTGAAGCAAGAGCATTTGCGGCTCTTGCATTGTGGACACTCGGTGTTACTAGCCTCATTGCGGGATAAGTTTTGGATCGTGAGGGCCAAAGACCTAATACGTAAAGTAATACACAATTGCGTGATATGCTTCCGGGCCAAGCCTAAGATGAATGAACACTTGATGGGATCACTACCCGAAGCTCGTGTCACACCCTCTCCCCCTTTCAGCAATTGCGGGATAGATTACGCGGGTCCCGTGTTTATTAAAAACAAATCCGGGCGAGGCGCGAAAGAAGTAAAGGCTTACGTAGCCCTATTTGTGTGTTTAGCCACGAAGGCTATTCATCTTGAACTCGTGGAAGACCTCACGACGGAGGCTTTCATCGCATCGTTGAGGAGATTCATCTCCAGACGCGGTTTACCCTCCAACATATTTTCTGACAATGCTACCTGTTTCACCGGTGCCAGAAATCAGCTATCGGAATTAAAAAATATCCTGTCAGGCTCTAGTGAGCAATGCATAAGGGAAGAATTGTCGAAACATAACATTAAGTGGAATTTTATTCCGGCACGCTCTCCGCACTTTGGCGGCATTTGGGAAGCGGGGGTAAAGTCATTGAAATATTATTTAAGGCGAATATCTTGCAATGCAAAGTTAACTTTCGTTGAGTATTACACCATGCTGACTCAAGTGGAGGCGATACTAAATTCCCGCCCACTCTGTGTTCTCCCTACCGACGCCTCATTCCCCGAAGTCCTTACTCCTGCCCACTTCTTGATCGGTCGGAAGCTGACTTCGTTTCCGGAAGCCCAACTCCAGGGCATACCGGAAAATCGTCTCAGCCGCTATGGGCTGGTCCAGCGGCTGTCTCAGCAGTTTTGGGATCGTTGGTCCCGGGACTACCTCCACCTCCTGCAGCGCCGGCATAAGTGGAAGTCCTCCAGCACTTCTCTAGCCCCCCAGGTGGGCGACGTGGTACTCGTCCACGACGAGGCATCTCCAAGCTACCGTTGGCCACTGGCAATCATCTCGGCCACATATCCAGGAGCGGATGGTGTTGTGCGTGTGGTGCAGGTGCGCGATTCCCGAGGGAATCTCCTGAAACGCTCGGTGCGTAAAGTGTACATCCTACCCAAAGACGATCATTGCGATCAAGGGCAATAAACATTGACTTTGCTCTTAGTTGGTAGTTTTCGCTAATTGAACGTTTTGCTAGGTTTAGTTGTTTCTTTGCTTGTATTCATGCTAGTTGTAAGTTATCTGTAAGGCTCTTGGATTATCATCTGTCCTTAGTTCTTGTTATGCATTTGATTATTTGGTAGTGTCAGATTTCAGTTTAATTTTGGGATTTAATCACGTCGTGCCATAGTCGGCACTTCGGGGGCGGCATGTTTGATTCACACAGATGCGTGCATCAAAACCTTTTTGATTATAATTAATCACGTAATTCAAGTCATAACTGTTCTATCTCATTCAAAGGTCGTGGTAAAGTCAAATTTGCATCTTGCCGTATTTGTTTGCCTCTGTTAATGTTGGAAAGGAATTTGTAAGCTTCCCTTAATGGCTTTTAAGCGGATGGATACATTTTCTACTAGAACTTAAGCCGACTTAGCATATTTGGGAATCATGGGTTTATGGATTTCGTTCAATTGCCTCATTGAGAGAGCTTAGCATTAAGGTTTCTTAGAATAAGCATTTTTCCTAAATAACGTGCGACGCTCCGATTGGCTACGCAGGATCGCCTCAGCCAATAGTGTTTGAGCTTGCCCCTCCTTGAATTGGCGAGTTCGCCTCGTTGTAAATTCAGAGTTAGTTAGATTCAGAGCCTCGGGTAAGCAAGTTCAGCTATGCTTTGTGCTGGGTTGCGGTCGGTCTAACTCCCTGGTAAAGACGTTTCCAGGTTGTTTTGTGTTACGGTTACGCGCAATTCGCTATTTTCGCGTGGCCAATCCAAGCGTGTCACAACAGTTGAAGCTTTTGTAAAAAACCATCGGTCCATCAGTGACGTTTGTAATCGTTGTTACTCAATATACTCGTGTTTGTTAAGTCTTGTTTCACTCCAACAACTAACTGAACCCAAGTTAGGGTTATTAAGTGGCAGTTCCCGGCAATCTCATTGAACCGGAACTCGCAGTGGATTAATTGGGGGCCCCATTCGTGGAAGCCTCTTATCAAGTTAATCGTACAAAAAACAGTAGTGGTCATGAAAGCAATCAACTCCAAAAATCTCCCGCGTACGATCTGAGTCTGAAATCCTGAAGTCTCTTCTCGTTGCATATCCATACTATCGCATTATTACATTCTACAGCGTGGTTGAATATTAAATATTAAATGGATCTGTTGTATTAAAAATAGTTATTGTTATGACGTTGCTCAGAAAATATAAGTTATACAGTAAACTTCACATTAAGAAAACCAAATTAGTTTATACAGTTTTACAAATTATTGATATTGGTGCTACATTAATTTATATTATTGTACCGAAACAAAGTAGTAGAATAACTATAAATAAAGGCTGTTCATACATTACTTTATTAGATAACTGCAGTAAAAAGGCTAGTTCTTTATTTAATCATAATCGTTCTTAATAAATTTAGAAACAATTTGCCCAATATTCCAGAATTCGTATGTAATACATCTAGAGGGAGCTAATTTAACTCTTTTCTTCTTGCTTAAGTAACTATATTCAGCTTCCTAATTTCAGAACAGCAATTAAGATGCATTGTCTCCAATCCCAGCTTCAATTTACATCCGTGCTAGCACCAAGTGTAAAGATATTCGGTTTCCGGAAGGTCCGGCGGCCACTAATGACTTAACCTAATGGTCGTGGAGATGGACACTGATGGCGGCTTATAATTATGCATTCAATATGGTGATGCAACTCAAGTGCTAGTTAGAAGCAAGGGCGTTCAAACTGTAATGTAATCAACTGTTTACTACATGCCTACTCAATTACAAACCAATTTAAGCGGTCAGAAGGGTCAGGATTCTGCAGCGATATGTTAGGGAACGTTTGAAGCAGACGTATTTAGCAGAAGCAAATGATGTGGTTACGTGGTGAGTTCACCTTGCTTCACTAGCAGTCTGCTTTTAACTATTATAGATGATACCCGTACGAGTAACTACATTACTAACCTAATATTGCTGACATTATGCATGCAGGTATTGAACACCAAAAGCACTATTTTCACTTTGTATTTATTCAGATAAGAGACTTACGTGAGAAATGTCGACAATATTGCAAATAGTTGAATGTAAACTTGAAAATAGTATTTTAAATGTAACTTTGTTCAGCATTGCGCACAATTATTGAAAAACTAAATATTTAGTAACTTTTATCAATTATTGTTTAAATCGGAATAATTCATTATTTTTTCCATAGCATGGGACGCAGAAAAGTAACTTGGAAAAACGCAAAATGCTAGTAAATCTAGTTCGGGCTAGAAAGAGAGGAAGATCACCAGAAGAGTGGCTTAACCGGCTGAAAGAAAGAAGTTGCAAATACATAAAGAAATTTAGCAACAGTACTTAATTTTTATTAAGACTATCCCTGTAGGCCACAATTTTCTAGTCTTTAAAAAAGTAATTTATAAATACCATATACAGACCCTACTGTCCCAAAATATATATATAATCATTGAATATATAGTAAATGTTTGATATCTAACATGAAAGCAATTAATTGCTGCATTTAACATTGCAAAGCATATAATTTGCCTACGACGAATATTTGGAAGATAAAGAAATTAACTAAACTAATTAGCGGTTTGACCCATAATTCTCTACTGTTCCAACTTAACATAAAAATTGAGTTTTTTAAGTGGAAATTTTAGTTACCTAGTCTTCTATTTTAACACAAGCTTCAGACCAAAATCTTTAGTAGTTGTTAGTAGCGTATACTTTTTACTTTCTTTTACAATAAAGGAAGTATTTGATTCACCCCAAAAAATGCGAAATTGAGTTTTCAGCAAATCTTCACGTTTTAGAGTCCCTTGAACCCCTGAAAAAACGTGTTTTTGTTCATTCGTCTGTCTGTGTATCTGTGAACAGAATATCTCAAAAACGAAAAGCTATTGAGAAAAAGCGAAACAAGTTTTCGACAAACAACTCTAAAAATTCGAGGGATGGCAAATTCACTGTCAACCAAATTTTTACCACACGGCAGATACTGGAAAAAGCTTGAGAATATAACATACCAATTTTCCAACTTTAATGCCTTCAAGAAACATATGATAGTTTTGATCGAAGAAGGTTATACGACACAATGGTAGATTATACATGATTAGCTCATAAAACTCATAATAAGAAACATGGAAAATTCTAAGGTTACACTGAAGATGCAGAACGATTTTTCATAAAAATTTACAATAGACAAAGAAACGGTATGTCCCCAATTCTCATTAATTTCGTACTTAAGGCAATAATTACAAAAACTACAGGCAATGCTTATAATCATTAATACGAGTAAACCATTCCAAATACTCGGTTTTGTGGATGATATCAGACGCGGAAACAAAAGAAAATACAAGCAATCCATCATCGAACAAAAGTTGGAAGCTTAAAGCAACGTCAATAGATAAAGCACGCAAACTCAGACATACAAGATAATAATTAGGATGGTTGTAAGGTATGCGTGCTAGTGTTGCACAATAAATAAGTAAGCATGCAAAACGTTGCTAATTAAGTAACAAACGACTTTTGGGACTGGACCGTGACATTATTGAGGCCGAAGAACTCAACATGTAAACCAAGCCAGAGGTGAAACTCTTTTACAAGGGAAGGGATAGAACGTTCCTCTTTGTTTAAGAAAGCAGACATAATATAATTAAAGAAATTGACAATTACTTAAAAAGCCAGGTCACGTCAAAATACCGAAAATGATATATCAAGGACAATGGTGGGTTGAAGACCATGGGGACGCTCCAGGCAACGACTGATTACAAGCGTAGATGAAGTTGAGCGGCAAATTTAAATATCCGAACTTGGAAAGCTGTGGCATACCAAAGTGAAGAGTGGATACAGAGAATCAGGAAATCCCAGGTCCACATAGGACTGTAGCGCCACGAAGAATTGCTGTTACCTTTAACTTTCCACAAAATAAAATACTAGTTGCAGTGATTAAAAGGGAAAGATATAATTAGAAAAAAATTATTGCGAATAAGGGTAACAGCTTTCCAACGCCTTCGATTTAATGATTGTTACAGTTGTGCCTTACTTTTATAAAGAAGATTTTCAGATACACTGAAAGATTTCTCCAGTTAAATACTGATATATTAATTTATATTAACTTGAATAGTAAAAGAAGTATATACTATGTCTGTCATGGCATCATCCTTTTCTCTTTGAGAAGGTGTGGTCCCCCCCCCCCCCCTAAAGAAAAGGCAGTGTCTTCTACTGTCGGTGACTTTTTGAATTGATATACTAAACCGCATTTAACAGTTAGTCTCGATATAACTCAGGGCTAGAAAAGCAATTTTGAATAATCTCTCAAACTTTGCTTGTTACCTCCCTCGTCCAATATACGAATGTGTTTAAACTTGATTTAAACACACATAAATTTTATTTTCTAAAATTTACGAAATCCAGTTGCATGTTTTTAAATGCAATTCCCATTTATTAGCAAGAAAAATTTAATGTTGCAATCACCAGCTTTGCCTCATAATTACTAAATTTAATATGTTTAAATTAGATTAAAAAACTATATATTTCAGTCCAAATTTACGAAACATTATTCATAATTTAAAGGCCAGTGTTATTACGCAATCAGACAAGTTAAAGACCAGGAAAAATGCAAATCTGCACTCCATGCACAATACCGACCTACAGTAGTAAGTTCAACGGGCGACCTTCGCTCTAGCAGTAGTCTGTCTTAGTAAACTGTATATATGAACTTTGATATTGTTACTGCGTTAAGCATTTTTAGTTTTGTATAAATACTAGTTTATTTTCATAATAAAAATCAATCTGCATTTAATGTTTGATTCATTCACTACCCTTTCTAAGCCATAATATTTATGGGGCATGAGGCTGTGCTCCAAGGGTGGTTTTTACTGTCGTCCGTTCAAGTACCATTGACTACATTGGTTTAAAACGTAAACACAGTCTTGTTTACGTGCTTGACGGATAGAATCAGCGCAAAGTAACGGAATCCTGAAGCAGCCTCTCAGGCAATTCTGTTCAAATGGAAGGAGAAAATCACCTTCCGAAATGTCTTCAGATCTATTCGTATTTCAGGCAGGTGTTGGAGCGTAACGTGAAAATAGTTGGGTCATCCTGGGTCACGGCGGGTCCCGTCGTGAAACGTGAGTAGTATTTGAAAATCGGGCTGTCAACGCATATGAATATTTCCAAAGCGTAACTCACGTTTCAGGTTCATTTCACGTTAAATCTTTAGCAACGAATAAACGACTGCAGGATTCTCGACTCTCCCGCTGCCTTCTTATGAGGAAGATCTAGAGCTAGAACGGACGGTATTGTACCTCTGTGTGGCAGCATGCAGCGAGGAAGTTTCGCACCTGTGTTGTGTGGTGAATGTTGCGTTTACAGTAAATTTCGTGTCTGCGAATTAATAATTCTTGACAGCTGACTAAATATTTTAAAGGTGTGACAGATAGAAAATAAAGTCGTATTTGCTTTTCACGTTTCTCATTTAAAAAACGTTGGGACAACTTCATCTATAGGCGACTACGTAGAACTAACTTTTAGTTCCTCGGACGTAATAGCTATTCATAATACAAGTGCTAAAAGTGAATCTTACAGTACGCGACATTAAAATTATGAAACGATGCCGTAGGCTGAGATTCATAACATGTCCAGTGCAAGTAACACTTTTAGCACGTGTTTGTATACAATATTTTCTCTACGACATTAAGTTTACTGTTATTAATACATAAATGTCGATTTAACAATGGTTTACATTCTCAACAGTTCTAATTTACGTCATAGTAACAAGATGGCCGTGGATAAGCAACCGGCACAAGTGACTGTTTCTGCAGCCGGTAGTTGTCATAGTTAGTTAGCAAAGGTAATTATAATAGTACACATTTTACTATATTCATTACATAATGCTTTAATTAGATTAAAAAACACATAACCTCTAACGAAAGAGGTGGGTAGCGAGAATAACTTTATAACCTCACTTTCAGTTTAAAATACGTAAATTCAAAAGCAGCTGTTTACTTTTAGCAGGCTTATTTATGGTATGACATTTTTAGTTCGTCAAGCGATTGGTAAAAAACCTATTTTTAGTAGACGTCGTAGAAAAAGCTGCTTTTAAACCTATAAATTAAAAGTGTTGCCTAGCAACATATACTTTCGTGTACTCGTATCAGTAAGAGAAATGTCAACTCCAATGAGAGATTTTGGTATCTAAAGTAATGTCTTTGAAGACGATTGGAAAAAATGTTTTAGGGAGAAATCAGTATTTATCCCTTGTTGTGAGCTATTATAGTCAATTCCATTTATTTATTCTTGTGTCTACTATTCCGATTGTAACATATAACGTAAATTATTTCGCCTGCAAAACATATTCTGTTTTAAAGTTGTTAGTTCTGTTTAAGTTCCTTTATTGGTTTTAAATTTGAACATTCTGTTCTATCTGAATTTGAATTTTCAAATAAAAGATGCGGCTGAAGTCATGGGGGTCACGCCTAGAACGTCAGTGAACGTGGTTATTTAAAGCAAGCGTGAAACGTGCGTGAATACTCATTCACACGCCCATCTTTAGTTTCAGGGTGCCTAAATGACGAGAAACAGGATTTTTCAATTCCATCTCTCTCTCTGTCTGCCTGTTAGCGGTATAACTAAAAAACTGTTCGGTGGAGGAAGACGATATTTTGCATGCGGATTATGTCTTCGCGGCACGTAACCGATCCAACAAATTCAAATATACAGAGCGTACACAATAAAAAAAATACTTACTTTGTCTAAAAGACGAAGGAGGTATTGTAATCGCGACAAAACCACCTTTCCAGATTTGTTCAGATCTTTACGGTTCAGAGTTCCTAGATGACGATGCTGTCAAAATTGATAGCTTTTCGATGCAGTAGAACAAAAACAGGTTTCCTCAATTCTGTCTGTCTGTTTATCTGTCTGCTGCCGGTGTAAGTCGAAAACTATTTGTTCGACGGAGACATTATTTTGGGTGCAGATTATATGTCTACCTGACATGAAATCGAGAAAGTTTCGGACAATACATGGTGAGCACCTTAAAAACATATCATTTACTTCATTTTTACGTTAACCGAGAAATAGATAAAAGTAGTAATTTGCATATAGGTCAGGCTTTATACTTGACGAAAATAAGACCCAACGTATACATACTAATATCGTAAAAGACTCGAAAGTTTTCAACAATAAGTCTATTCTGTTAAATACAGTCGCTTATCGCAATGCCGGGAGAAGTCCTCCATGGACCCATGGTTCAGACGGTCGGATTTAATTAAGGCTTGCAGGCGCTGTAGTTCGAATTCAATCACGAATAATATTTTTTATGTGAAATTGATTTAATTCGCCTTAACAAGTGTTTACTTTTATTGTTTCAATATTATTACGAACGTTAACATATTTTCCCTCTACTTTCATTTGATTTTTACAATTATTTAGTGTCACAACGTCCACTTGCGAGGGAATTTTTGAGTACAGCCCTTTACAGACCGTTTTCTTTGTTATTACTTACCTCGTCTAGGAGACGAAGAAAGCATTGCTCGCGAAAAAATCACCTTCCAAGATTTCTTCAGTTCTTCCCGTTTCAGTGTGCTTAGTTAACGAAAAACATGTTTTCTCAACTCTGTCTGTTGCCGATATAACTCAAAAAGTATTTGTTGGAGCATGAAACCGAGAAAATTTGTTAAAATGTGTACAGGGTGAGCACCTTAATAAATAGAATTCTACCTATTTTTGCTTTAACTCAAGAACTGTTACGTATATGAAAGTAACCTTTTCCATATGGCTCAGAATCTTACCCTTAAAGGAAAAAGTCATATTTTGGACAACACATATACAGGGAGAACACCATAAAAATACATTTTTGTTTAATTTTACTTTAACTGAGAAATAAATAAAAGTGATAATTGTACATAGCTTAGACTTTACATTTGGCGAAAATGGGAATGAATAGATACAGCGTGAATTTAAAAAGAATTATAAAGGGGCAACAATAACTGCATTCAATTTAATACCGCAGCGCATCTTACAGCCGGGAAAGGTCCTTGACCGGCGGGTGGAATTATTGGACGGAGTTAAAATCGCATGCGCAGGCGCTGTAGTTCGAAACACATTTCCGTTGCTGATTTTTTTTTAAATGAGTTAATTCGCATTGCCAAGTGTTTCATTTTATTGTTTCACTAGTATTACGGACGTTCAGATATTTTAACGTTATTATCCTTTGATTTTTCAAATTATTTAGTGTCGCAACGTCCACTTGCGAGGGTAGTCATAAAACTTTTTTCAAAATATTTAGTTTTAAAACTTTTTCTTGCTGGGGAAGTTCCGTGTAAAGTCCTTTATAGATTTTTTCAACAGTAAATGTATTATGAAACTAGATATGTAGATATAATCTAAGTAATAACTATTATCTTTAACTTAGTGTATAGAATACGTGTCACTAATTCTCAGGTCGATGTCTATAACAGCTGACGTATTTATAGTAGACCACTAAAAAGCATCACAAATAAATAATAATTGTAATCTCTCAAACAGCTCTTACATTGGTTATTGAACTAGTATAGCTACATAGTTCCGCAGATAATATTGCATATGTAATTACTAAGAAGCAATAGCGCAGCACAACTTTTCGGAACTATCTGGCTGAAATTAGTTCACGTATCTTTGATGCGTATGTTACACCGGCAATCTGTGAAATTGATGAATTTGTGAAATGAGCACTGCGTCTGTTATACTAGGCAGAGAGTTGCCGAGTTTATGAATTTAGCAGCAGACATTTTTGCGTATCACTGAAGAGTCAGTGGGCAAGGACTTATTTAACTGTGATGGCAAGGACGCTAATTACAAATTAAACAATGAATACAATAAGTACAATGTGCTCTAAAAAATGACTGTGTTACTAGATGACCAATAAGTGAAAGCCCGTAAAGAATAGAAAAATGTGTTTGGGCAACATGATATATAGTCTATACGCATACCATACGAGAAGCTTTTAACGATTCAAGCTGTTTACTGGGCAGTTTGTCATCCTACAAAACTAAAAATATTGACATTGTTTTTGTCAGTGTCGAGCAATTTACAATAAACGAATTGCTTCTGAGTTCCGTTCAAAAGATAATCGTTCCTGATTAATTTTGAACTTAGTTATTATTTATTCGTTGATTACTACTATAGATTGTTCCTTGAAACGTTCCCATTTTAATAATTTTGGCGAAATACCTTATAAACAGCATAAATTATAAAACACCACGAAAACGATTCAGAGACTATCTATCAACGATATTAACATTATATTGCATACATTAGAATATATATACAAAAAAGACCCCTTTAAGACGTATGCATACCATATTCGTGCAGAAAATTGTGTTATGATACAATAGAGTCGCTAATAATATTTTTTCAGTTTACCGAACACAATGATGACCATATCAAAAGATGTCTCATTGTCAAATTGATCTACATTGACATCTACATTGGCAAACGCTGACCTGTTGACAACAGAAATAAGTGCGTGTCTTATCAATAAAATATCAATTGGGCTGTGTATTACAACCCTTAAAATCCACGTTTATATTTACTACCCTCCGTATTAGGACGTGAAAAATGTTAAGGAAATTTTGGAATATACCCGTCTAAAATACAACAGGTGAGCTGCTCTGTGTTCATTAATTTAAAGCAAACTGTCAGATTGGAAGAGCTGCTGAAACCTTCCAGAAATGCGATTGTTATCAAAATTGTACCTAAAACTTTTCGACTGTGGCGTTTATAATACCGTAATAAGTTTTGACGACTTGACAACTGCGCTTCCCTTATATTAAATGCAAATTGTACAAAGTCGTAGGACTGGGAATATAGCGTGTTAGCTACTATAATCAACTCATTCATCAAGACAATTTTTCATTGATGAAGTGGTGGTGAAATTCAGTAAATTACATAATTTCCACAAAACTTAACAATCACGGACTGCTAGTGTAGCTAAACTCAAATATGTAAATTCTGAACAAGAAAATTCACTTTCAATAGTTAGTTAACGAAAAATCTTGTATTATACAGCATTTTGTGAAACTGCGTAGGCAAAGTTAAACGTTTGTGGTTAACAAGATTTGGAAGTTCTCGCATCTTAACAATTAGTTCTGTCGGATTTATTTTATTAAACAGTAGAATTAAATCACGCAATTGGAATTGCAAATTGAAAAGTTTAATCCGGAACTCCTACTTACCATCCGTTAAGAATGGAGAAGTTTAATTAAACGTAATACTCTATTAACCGGCATAGCGAGCAACAGCTTGAAAAATTTTCGTTTTCACCTTTATTCGCATGAAAAGCGAGTGAATGTCAAATTCCGATTCTATAAAAAAGTAATTACCATCAAATGATGATTGATGGGACGTTAACTTTATCTAAAGTTTTTTCTTTCTTGTGAAGAAAACTGGTATATTTGTACATAAGCCACATTTACTCCCCCATTCTTCGTTAAATGGCTTTAACTGTAAATTTTCAAGTGGCTCGCCAAGCTTTATTCTTTGTTTCGTTGTAACCGTTTATAAATTCGATTCTAGGCAATTTTAAAACAAACATTGAGCCTTTTTACTTGTTAGAATTTCTTTCGCCACTTTTCCCTCGCGACATAATTTTTTCGTTAAAAACTTTGCAAAAGTTATAACAGACTACATTGCAAGCAAAAAAGCTCACATAAGTGAGCTAAATTGCTAAAGCGGGCGATGCGAGCTACGTTCCTAAAACTCTGATATGAGATTATAAAGCTTGACGCTGTGGCTAATTTGATAACGGCGAGATTATGTCGTACAGAAAGTTGTATTTCCTACAGTGCGGAAGATTTCTCGCAATAATTAATACTCTTGTTCGAACGGTGTAAAATAATTATCTCGCTGTGGTGCTCTGGTTACAAAACGATGTGTTCCTGCCTAAATGGTTAAGTTCCACATGGAGAACTTTAACGTGTTCTCTTGCTTGGAGAAAGCTTGCGCTTGTAATTTAAAGGAATCTGTTGTAATTTACACAGAGAAATAAACGCAAGGCGTACGATTAAGAGCTTAACATTTTCTTTGAAGTAAGTATTTTCATCAATTACTGTAAAATTGTGATGGTATTTACCGTCGATACATGAAAATCGTTTAATATAGCACAGTTATACTTGCTATCAAATACATTCTTACAAAACAAAAATAATTGTTTTGTCACTACTTAACTCAGATAAAAATATTCACATAGGCATAATGTGAATGATATGAAAAATTTAGTGACTAAAGTGGGAACTTAAAGGTGATAAAGCACGAAGCTTCTTAAGAACTTAATAATAATGGGACCCTATTAACGGGAAAATAACACGAATTAACAGTATTATCGAGCTTTCAGTACTGAAAAACGTAACTTCAACAAAACGTTTAAGGAAGTTTTAGTTTCGTTAGTCAATAGGTGTAATACAGCATACAGGATGTATGATACATTTAATTTAATATTTATATCCAGGTATCTAATGGATATCATGTGATACAACAGTTGTATGTTTAACTGGTGAGGTAGTAAGGGCAACCACAAGATTGTTTGTTTTTTGAGTAACAAAATAAATTGAATTTAGAATCTACGGGAAATAGTCACGTTATGGGTTAAATTCGCATTAATTTTGAGAAAATAATAATTGCTGATTAAATATGTAGTAGAAATAAAGCATCCTCTTCGATCAAATTCTACTTAAAGTTACAAATATTATTCAAGTACATAATTCAAGATTATTTGAATTCATTTAACGTAGTATATTCTATTGTAAATATTAGAATACTATGAAGCCAGTAAAACCAGTGAAAATGAGTGTTGTGGTATGCTGTAGAACTGTATATTCAAGTAACAGAGTCTTCAAACAGCTACAACGAGCTTTTGATTTTGTCGGGAACAACCAGGAGGGGTTTGTTGACTACAATCTGTCCAGGTAAGAGCTGAGCTAGAACATTCAGGTACAAGAAATAAACATTCAGAAGGTTAGTGACAATTTTTTACAAAATAATAAAAAATTGTAAAGTAAGTTTGGTGAGACAAATCTTGAAACTATTGTAATTATATTTAGAAGTTAATTTTAGAAAAATAATTTTTCTAAATTCAATAGTGATTTGAGTACTCAACGTTTTCGACAATTATATTTTGAATATTTTCGAGGTAGAATAACATTTAGAACTTTACATTTAATTCAATCAAGTTTGGATATAGTAACAATTAATTAAATTACTTTTTGACAATCTGTATTTTGTTCTGTAATGTCAGATCAAACTTCTATGTTTTACTAACAAACTGAACGTACGAATTTAAATTCATGAAGTACCTGAAACTTGTATTTTAAAAGGAATTCAGTTTTTAAATACAGAGGAAGTTGTTAGTTAAAGGTTAATATATTCAGCTGGGAATTAGGAGTCTCATTGCTCATAAAACTAACTAAACCTGGCTTAAACAATAATAATTACATGACATAATTCCAAATGTCAAATTGATTTAGGAATTACGTCAATTCCTACTTAATTGCATTAAGAAACCAGGTAGGTATATAAATGAACTGCAAATGATAGTATTTCTTTATAATAATTAGTAAAAGAGTATATTTCATTTGATACTACAAGTGGGGTTGATAAATATTACAAGCAACACCGTAAGTGGGACTCGACATATGAGAAATGTCGCAATTGGCTTACAACATGGAGCTTAGATATATTTCAATTGGCACCTCAAATGGGGCTCAAAAGGGGGTTATATTTCACAGGGGAGATTAAACGATATAGCGTTCTTCAATGATTTACTTTTAGAAAATACATACAAAAGAGCGCGCAGTAGATTTTTACATTTTTAATGCCCACAACTGTGTATCCAGGTATTTTAAATTTAAATCGCCCATAAATAGTATCAATGAGATTTTGGAAAACTTTTTAGCAAACATTGTAAATGGCTATAACGTTCTGGACAATGTATTACTGAGAAACATCTTAAATCAAGTTCGAACGTGTTTCATATCCATTTCCTGTAAAGTTCCAAACTCGCCGCTAATATAACTTTCAGAGTATCGGTCGAAACTTTAAAGTTCTAAAACTTGAACCCATAATTAACTGCCATAACGTGTATACCATTACTATTTGCTTCAATAACTGGAGTTTGCTGACTTAGTATGTATAGTACCTACTCCTACAGTTGTTCTTATAACTTGTTATTCATTCAGTTTTTCAACATTCTTTAGGCTTCAACTTTGTACCTACAAGGTATTATTATATTAAAACTGTTATTCTATTTTAGCGAATTTTTATTGAAAGACCTGGTGTAATTTTAAAACTGAAATATATCCAGTGCGCTTTATTGTAACAATAATGACCTTAAATAGCACACAGAAAAACGTCTAAATAAAAGAAAGTGCAACTTAATTTACTTTACTGAACACTATTTTCGTTTCTTTTTGTAGTAAAATATACATTATCTATAAAAAATTTACAAATGATAGAATTTTTTGTCTTGAACACTCGTAGCCCTGCAACATTCTTCACGTCATCTTGTCACTTCCCTAGTGGTCTCCTTCTATTTTGTCCTGTCCGCTATCTCCATTGAACAATTTTGGCCTTCCATCTGTTATATTTTATTCTTACGATGTGTCCTGCATAATCACATTTTACTTGAGTAACTCTATCTATCACCTCCGTAACTTTTGTTGTCGTCCTAATCCACTACGTACTGTATTAATACCAAATTTTCTTTTTTTTTATAGTCATCATGAAAGTCGTCCTTTTTCACGAAAAATCGTAAGGAAAGTAATACTGCTTTAATTATTCTATTAAAATTGTGAATTGTCAATTTGATAGTTATAAATTATGAATTTCTATTTCACCAAATTGCAGGTTAGAATATATCATTATGCAAACAAAATAACGTGTACACCACGTATAAAAGCAATTTTTTACTCATTATTGATGCACGCCGGCTACGCCGACGTGCTACAACCTTCAAACTTATTAAAAAATTATCACTTTCATCACTAGTTGTACAAAAAACTATTTTGTTACAGTTTTAAAGCACTTGATTTAATCTTCTCTGAGATGTTCACACACTATTATTTGTGTTTTACCAATCGTCACAAATCTATTTCCTATTGTTTCTATGGTTGTAATAATATGTATGAATTTTTAGTTTAAGTTTTAGTTTAATTGCAAAAGTTATTAACTCTAAGGTCCCTAAACTGCAAATTATTCGTGCATTTAAACATCAATAGAGAATAAATAGATGTAGAAGCAATACCAAATATTGGTGTTTTAGTTGCAGTGATCCTATCTAGTAATTATAAATTGCTACAGGCAGTAAGGTAATTATGTTTATTTATAGGAAATTAAAGCAGGTTTTTATTAGGGTGACAGTTTAAACACCAACGTGTGTGGGATGACAATTAGTTGTAATTTATCGAATGTAATCATTGGATTTATTTGAAATATAACAAAGTTGGATTACACTACATCAGAAAGAAGACTTGTAAATGTAATAATGGATATCTATACATTAAATACACAACTTCTACGTCTTCAATAAAATTTTAACAACTAAATATCGCACATATATTTCACAAGAAGACATATCACAGGTCATGCAAAAATAGTGTGTTTATCATATATCGGTAGTTACCTGTGGGAGGCTTGCCTCCAACAAATTCTCAAGATACTAACTTCGCTGGTGAGTTATTCTCGAAGTATTGAAACTCGTTTAATTTGAGAAATAAACCCTCTTGCTGAATGAATATAATCCCAATATAACTTACCAAATAGTTTCGTAATAACCACGAGATAAACCAGAAAAAACATAAAGGGTAGGCATAGTAACTCACCCTGCAATTTTATAAACTATCGAACTAAACTTGCGAACTTGTACAAATTATTCAATGCCCGTTCAGTTCTCATAATCACATAAATAAGGTACTAGTTTATTCCTGAAAATTTCCCTCGGGAACAGCTAGCGAGAAAACATTATTTGCAATGTTACACATAAATTACAGTTATATCTAAACGGTGAAGCTTAATAAATCAAATAAGTTAGATTATTTTAAATCAAAATATAGTGACATTTGTGCAATTTGTTACACTCAAACCTGTAAATACTGGAGACGTACGATAACCACAAAGACAGAAATGCAGTGGGTAGAACAAAAATAGCATGTATTTGCTTCGAGGCTGGATTACTGTACCATCCTCAAAAATCTATCCAAGATCTAAAAATTTACACCAGCTCTACAGCGTCTTTGAACCTTTCATACCATCACCAAATTTAAACTCCGAGGCCCGTCAAAGAAAAGCAAATCTACCTATCACTCACTCGAAATAAAAACTGCGTAGCACCTGCCATGTTCTCTTAGGTTAGAACTACACGAAACGACTTTAGGTTTTCGAATGGTACAACTGCTTCTGGCGAATTCTCATCTCAATTTAGGTAGAGCTGTTTACACAAATAAGGCAAAAAAGTGCGCCTTTAGCACGATGAACTAGAAAAATACAATCAACGAGTTCTACACACCTGTCATCACTTCGACCAAATTTTACCAGAAGCAAAGACATCTTCCGGACGCCATCTAGCTGCTTTAAATCACACAACTCTCGAAACACTTGCAACAACGGTTGCCTTTTGCCTACCTACTAAGCGTTCAAAATTTCATTTTAAGAATTAATAGAATACTACACTGAAACTGGTTTCAACTTATATAGTAAATTTATTTTAACGGGCAATGTGGTCTTGCCGTCTCCATGAGGATTTAATTGTTACCTGTTGGTTAATAAGGACACGCAACGCCCACACCAATTGTAAATGTGTTTATTTTAAAATACAATAAAAAACGTCATTGAGTAGGTAAACAAATAATGTATTCTACGGATAAAAGAATTCTGTTGGTTAAATGGTATAAAGACTTCAGTTTACAGCAGAAATGTGAGTTGTTACATGTTATATTCCCTGTTGTTATTTGTGATGCTCATTTATCAATAAAATTACGGTTAATATATTATTTATTTTACATTGAACTCATTTATAAATTGTATGCGCGTGGCGCGTTCTTATTAAACAATAGGTAACAATTGAATTCTTATGCAAACGGCAAGAAAAGGCGTAAAAATAAATTAACTGTATACAGTTTCCTTTAAAAATCCTAATAGGTTAAAGTTTATTCTTATTTCAAAAGTTATTAATTAAAAGACCCTTTGTACAATAAGTTTAAGATTTAAATACGTGACTATAATTTAGTAAAATATTCTATAGAATTAAATTAGCATGTACTCTAAGAATCGGCTTTGCTATATTGTTTTTTTGCCTTTTCGTCAATACAAGCTTGGCTGTTATTTTTTCGTTCATCATTTTCTTGCTAAATTGGAAAATGCTATTCAATTAGAAAAGTATTCTTACGACAAAACTTTTTTGATGGACATCTCTTCAGCAAATGTCAATTTGATAGATGAAAGCATTAAGTACGTAAACTAATTTAAGACCCTGATTTTGTAGTTTCTAGCCTCTCTCTGCTAATTTTTTTTCCCGCTGCTGATCATGTAAGTCAGTGATACAGCCTTGTTAACAATATGTGTACGGAACTTAATATTATTATTAAGTTCCTAGGATAATAAAATTAGCAAAGCAAGATGCAGATTTAGACGTTTTGTTTATAAATTGCAAGTGTTTATGTGACATGTGACACTCACAGGTAACACGACTCACGAAAACTAATCCTGGTGACAGATGACAAACCAAACGAGTTTTTTCAAAAATCGAGGAAAATTTCGATAAGCAGCGGGAAAAATATAATAATCGCCTATTAACATTTTCGGCAGGCAACAAATTTTAATAGGTCCTTACATTCCTTGTTACTTAAATAGCTATTATTGGTGCGCTATACAGTTGAAGTTCCCAGTTGATTACTCATTCACGTTTTTATAAACGAAATTGAGAGCTGGAAACACATTTCCAATGAAATTTAATAACAATATTAGCCAATCAATTGTGGAAATATTAGCAATATTTTTATTTAAAATTGTAGGAAGATGAAAAACGTTTTAAAAATGTTTTATTGAAATAATGCACTTCCTACATCAACACACATTTGAACTTGAGATTTGAATTCATTGTAGCTGCTACGAATTTCCTTTATTAATACAGTGGAGCGAATTAGCTATTATGAATTTTAACTGTTTTTCTTCGTCTGATAATTGTTCGCAATCAACAATTTGTTTCAATCATCCCTCAATTAAATATATTCTTACTACTACTGCTACTAGATTCGATTAAAAATTTATTTCAATCCAGTTATATTTACAAACATCTGAATTAGTAATTAATTATAATAAATTAAAAATTATGTTTTGAAAATAATTTTTACATCTTCGAATTTGTTATAATAAAATAGATAAAATAGATAATCGACACACAGGTACCTATTAATACAAATTAAGAGGCAAGTAAAGCTATCCCCAACAAGTATTTACAATATTTGCTTGTTACATTGAGAAACTTTGCGAGTTTAATGCAGGAAATGAATGTTTGTAATAGTTTTCAATAAATATCAGAACACTCAAAAACGTGCATAAGAAAAAAATTTCAATAAAAATCGATAAATGCTATTTTTTACTTTTGGCAAATAGGTACTCTGCCTTCTACTGTATAAATTGTATTATTTAGCAAGAAGTACATTTCTTTAAAGGCAATTCAGCCAACTAACTTGTTTATCTGGATATATTTTTAATTACTGTAATTACAGTGCAGAGCTATAGGCTATTCACTTAGCCGTTTAGCGAAGCAATTCACCAGTGACTGGCTAAATAAAACAGAAAATATTGTTTACCATGGCAGGACTGGTAAAGCGAGTAAGATGAATAAGTAAAAGTAAAAATGAACCTTTTATGGTTGCAGAGCATAGGCTGTTTACAAGGTTATGCAAATGTTAACGGAAGTCGGAAGGCATGTGACCGGTTTAAAAAGAATAATGAATCATGTTAATTACAATACCTCATTATGGTTGCACAAATATATATTTATGGATATTTTTCTTATAGCGGTACTTATTTAGTCTATGGCAATATGTACAACCAAATTGTTGTGTAAATGGTAGAATTGCTTATGACACACCTTCTAATTTTTGATCTAATAATTATGCACCAGAGACGGTTTACCTTTACATTATCTTTGGAAGTTTTATTTTTCAAAAAAATACGTTGCAATTACCTGTAGACTGAACGAATTAAATTCTTTTTAGTCTTCAGTCGCAAGATAAAATTGAGCAGTTAAACCACAACTTTACATAATTAAACTTAAGGTCAGCTCAATATAAGAACGGTAATTGTAAACTTAAAAGTTATGGATACTTTATTGGCAACGAATTTTAACAAACCATAAAATCAAAATGTTTATATTATGAATCCTGTTGTGCTTCCGCCCGTAATATTCTTCGCAGCCATTCAAGCATAAATAGCTTTGATCTTCTCCTTGAATTTACGCTCGACTACCACGGTTTTCTTACATTTCCAGCGAAGTTAATTACTGGACTTGACCCTGTCTAGTTCTCAAATAAATTTTGGGGTGCGATCCTCCTACGCGTTCACGTAAGGTAAATAGTAAAATGTTTCTTAATTCGACCCAGTTGGAACTTAAACTGTTCTTGAAGCAAAATCTAGCAGAGACTGAATTCGTTAAATTATGAAATTTAATTAACTTAATCCTTAAGGAACTACATCCGGAATGTGTTAATAAAATTTCTTAGGAGCTGTGAAAGGATCAGAATAATTTAGCTAGAAAATTACATTTTTTGTGAAGTTCTTTAAATTGTTTGCACGTATTTTTATATTAAAAATATTTAAATTGAAATCCTTGTATAATATTTTTGAAATCAAAATTGAGGTTTATTGCGTCGAAGCTTTTATAGGTTTGTTGGCAATGGCGCAAATGCTCTTTGAGAAGCAATTTTGATTTATTCACATACTTACTGTAATAAAATTTTTTGAACTGGTTACTATATTGTTTATAGTTATTGCGACATTATAAATAAACAATGGTAGCATCAAAATACGATTTTGGAAATTTACAGTTAGGTTTCCGGTTATTGATTTTCTCGTTTAAGCTAGAGTGACAATAAATTAACAATTTAAAAACAGTTTTTCTCAGTGTAATGTACTGAGCATTCTTTAAATAAATAGCCAACGCGTCTTCAGTCGAATGATCGCAACATCGCAAGGTGGTTAAATGTAATTAAATGAGGTAATCTTACAGCAAGACAAAATTGCAGAATTGAGGCGGAAAAAGGGTTAAGGGGGATGCTAAAATACAGGGACTTTTTTTAAAGAAATAAATTTACATAGAAATTAGCAGAAGGGATAAAATATGTAATTCTTTGTAATTACCATTCGTCGATTAAAGAAAAAGCTGTATAGAATTTTTATATTTATTTACTAGAAAATTACTTCAAGGCCATACTCGAATTGTTATTTCATTTTTTTTAAAGATTTTATAAACTGCGGTCTGGATTAATTATTAATAATTAATTATTGTGTATTTAAACTTATTTTTGGTTCACAAAATTTAAGAAAATAAATACTTTCTGTATATTAATTTCCGTATTACGAATATTTAACAATTACAATTTCGTCGCTAAATTACCAATTCTTTTGCGAAAAATCAAAGTTTAAAACTCGCTATAACTACAGCACTAGTAGCAATTACTTTCTATAATTTGCATAAACATTACTAACCTGCATAATGCATTTACATTGCACATTTTGAAACAAATCGTTGCACTTGCACTTATCGCGGTCGAAGTTTTGCACTGAATTTTCGGACACCACCAGCACTGGTCCGCCACTGGCCGTCTTACATTATCGCAACTCGAATTATTGTTAGTTCAATTTGGATTCAGCAGAAGGTTAGTATCTGAAATAGTTTACAAGTTGCGTAAAGTTGGACTTTGTTGCTTTCGACAACAGAGGAACAACTAGCGAGATGTCGCGCGCAAGACTGCGCCTTGGCAGCGACGTCGCGCCGCGGCGATAGTCAACGGCGCACCGACGCCCCCGAATCACAGACGCCTCTTGCAGTGCGTCACCAAAAACCTGGTCTCTAGCATTTTATTCATCCTTTCGTTGTGATTGAATTTTATTAATGAAGCAGCGCGTCTGCTCTAGTCATTCACAAACCATTAAACATCTGGGCTAATTGGGGTTAAGCAGGACGGAAGCGGAAACAACCACCGCGGCGGCCTCCTCCGAGCGATACCCTCGAGTTGCCTATTATAGCCGCTCGCCGTAGATTATACAAAACAAACAATAGCGATTAAAATTTCGGCGGAATTGGCCCGCCTGTCCCGTTTTCGGAGTTTAATTAGCTATGGAAATCAATCAATTAATTCTAATTTGAAGGAAAATATTGCCCATTATGCAAATTTTTTGAAAACATTTCGATGATCACTAAAACTCCTTTTAATCCAGTCAAATGGTAGAAAATAGGGGAAAGTTTTGGTGGAGTTTTGATATTTGGTGCCTATATGTTTTTTGGATCGCTCTACACGAATATCAGGTTTTCCAACAAGATTTTGATTGGAAACACGTTATTTAAGCAAAAACGGTGTAAAAAACCGATTTTTAAAGTTTTTCTAAAATTACTCGAAAACTGTTCAACTGTTCATTTTCGTTGAACCTAATGTAGGAAATTTTATCTTCTTTCATTTCATTTAGGTTCAACATTTACGAAAAATAGATAGCTTTCGAGTAACTTTAGAAATACTAAAAAAACATGGTTTTTTACACCGTTTTTGCTTAAAAACGTGTTTTCGGTCAAAATTTTTGTGGGCAAACCTGATATTCGTGTACAGCGACCCAAAAAACATATAGGAACCAAACACCAAAACTTTCCCTTATTCGCCCTTTTTGAGCTCCATTTGACTGGACTATTTGTTGCCCTTATAATTCATATTAATTTTTAAATATATTAATATTTTTCATTTTTTGGTATTGCGATATATCAAAATGAAAACAGTATGCTGAAAATGCCGCTCTGTATTTCTGAAATTTGTCGGTTAATCCAAAAAGTATTTTGCCTGTGACTAGTCACATAATTTTGAAATTTTTGGTAACATATCATAACCACACTATTAAATCATTTTTACCGTTTATACAGTTTTCGCATCACGTACTTTCTAATTTTTTTCTTAGCATAGAATATTTTTTTAGAAAGTTTTAATCTAGCTTTCTTTTTAAAGAGTTGCAGAACTAATATTCATTAACAATCAAGAAAATCTAGCCACCTTCATTAATTCTGCTTAACTAATTTCAAAATTCAAGCTTCTTATTCGTTTAAACCGCATTAAAATAGTAAGTAATCAAATTGGTTTAATAACAAAACAAAACCTTATACAAAACAAATATTTTATTCTTATACTATTCTGACAAGTGAAATTAATGTTAATATGTTGGAACTTCATGTTGACCTTTCCACCCCTTACATCATTATATTGATTTCCCTGACTGTGTTCTGAATGAATGTTTTTAAAATATTGTTCTGTTACTTTGTTAGAGCTCAAATAACACCGGGAGAAAATCCGTTTCTAAAGTAAATATCTTTCAAGCTCGTGATCCAGGGCATTCATGTTTAAACTACAAGGGAACCAATTCGTAATTGTAATACCTCTTTAAGGTAATCAGTAACGACATTTACGGCATTTGCCCGAACACTAACATTATAGGAATCCATAAGGCACAACACAACACAACATGTACATAAGGCAAAATATGTTATTGAAGGACATATATGTACATACAGATCAGCAACTGTGGAGGCTTTCTAACTCCAAAAGATGTACTAACCCATAGCATCATAATACAGTCTTCTTGAAAGCTTAAGCGTCAGAAGAAGTTGCGTATTTAGTTTTGTTACTCCTCGCCAAATTCGATTTCGACCATCGGGACCATGTAAACAGAATCTTGATTTATTGATAAAAAACGCTTCAGCGTTTCAACATTTTATTTTAATTGATACCACCAAACCATAGCCAAATAGCTCGATAGACTTTGCTCACGCAGCCCGCCTTCAAGTTGCTTTCCTCCAGTCCCTTTTTAATTTTCCGTTCATTTTCGTTTGCATTCTTAACATCATTCTTACTCAATAAATTTTTTATCGTTGTAAGAACCTTTTTAATTTATATCAACGTACGGCTATTTAGCATTCTTTTCTCGATTCCGAATTACGATTCCCCTCATATATGGGTATTTAGAGTTATTCGCTTGCAGTCAGCAGTTTTAAAAGCACTCATTGTGTGTTATCGATCGGCTTCGGGCCTGTTGGCGGGTAGAAAAGCCGCGCACGTGTTTCTTATCGAACCGTTTCAGACGTAAATTTGTGGTAGAAACGCTTACGTTCTGAGCCAGAATAAGAAGAGTTACCGTGTGTTCGAGAGAGCAACTAAGACGTATAGCCCCCATCGTTTTCGATGCGAGCTGTCTTCGAGCGTTTTTCCAGAGAAACTTGACCCGGCGTTGCAAGAAGCAAGAAGTAATTTTAAAGTTGTCGTCTCGCTGCGCGGGCCTTCGAAGTTGGCGTCGGCGAGGCTTAGGTTTGTTTAATACATGATTACCGGCTAACGTTTTGTTCCCTTGGTGTGTGTGTGTGTGTTTCGTACGTTTTAATCCTGTTATTTGAACCCCTGTCGTTGTGATGCAGGTTTCCGCATTTCATGGACTTATTGAACTGCACGTGGTAGCTTTATCTGTGTGGCGCACCTAACGTGGTTGTTTACCGATTTAAGCCTTTGAGTTTTTCGTTCATCGTGGAGTGGCGCTTCTATTACGTCGTCTGGCGAACTGTCTGTGAAAGCTCAGCATCGGCTTATTCATGTACCGCGGAGCTCCCGTTTATCGTTTCTTATCATTCTGCCAAATTACCTTGCGGGGTTCGATTTCGGCTTCAGTAGTGGATTATTCCAAGTTTCGTCCCTCAGCCAGCAGCTTCCCGTGGATTTGATGCATTACCCTTAGGTGTCTTCTGCAGTGTTTGGAAAGCGACCGCGTGCAGTAGCATAAGACATCGATTACAGCTAAGCCAAGCTTCTTAAAGGTACCGTAAATATTGTATTAGCTTTACAGTGCAAATTTTAAGCGTACCGAGTGTTTTTCCAAAGAGCCAGACAATTTGCGTGACGTTGTAGTCATTGCTACACTTATTGTGTAACCTGTTATAGTTGTCTACCTGTCAGTTTAATTCAGTACCGTCAGATTACAAAATCATGTTTAAATTTACGCAGTGGCAGATGAAGTATGTGCCGCATATGTACCATGTTTTGTTGAATACCGCCTTTTATTGCTGTTAATTGAGTAAGTGTTTTGAATATTTCAATGCTGATACCATTCACAAGTCATTCCTGTATTTGATGTCGAGTTTACAGCCCATTGAACAGAATAAGACGTTACACAATTTAAATAGTGCTACTTCAGCCAAAATTATCGCTGCTGCTTGCGCTTGCTTACTTTTGCAAATTAATTTTGTGTAATTTTGTACTTTCAAGCAACTCGCCAGGTTAGAATTGTATTTATGTCGCTTGTACCAATACTGCTTAGTTTTAAAGTATTCTGTCAGATTTCAACAAACCATGTCTGAATATTTTGAAATAAACTGTTCAACGTAAATAATAAAGGCCATTTTCTAACATAATTTCAGTTTTGAAAAATCAAGTATGCCTTGGAAATTAAAAAAAACCTATTTTTCTATTGAGTAAAGTATTTTTTCTGTGGCAAATACGACCAAAAGTTATTAAAACAGTTGTTTAAAATCAACAGGTCTCTATACCAAATTTCAAAATTCTCAAAAACTTTTATCTCTCACAATTTCTTTTATGCTTATTTCCCAAATCAAGGAATTTTATTCAATTTTTTTTTATTATGAATAAAAAAATTTACACTTAGATTATTACTACAAGTTACTGCCTTAACACTATTTATAAGTTATAATTAAATAAGAGTAAGTTAAAACCTCAGATTAAATGTTCTTCTTCTTCTTCTTCTTCTTCTTCGTCTTCTGTAGGATTTAGACATATGTCCGTTGCGTTTATTACTGGAAGTCTTGATCATGGTTATGCTTACGAAGCGATATTAGCCACTGCAGCCACTGTCAAGAAAATATCAGTGACAATGATTGGGTATAATAATCTTCTGGTGTTATAATACAAAAAGCCCCAAAAGTCCAAAGTCATCTTTGATTAACTTTATTTTTGCTCATAATGTATATATGATATGATACCTGAAAAATATACTTTAAACAAATTCTGCGATATTAGCAATAATATTAATAATAATATAAGATATACAAGATTATGATACTTTGAATGCGTCTCTTGAGAAACTGGACGGACTTATTCTTATTTTGTATGCACGTGGAGCATATTGCTTCAGCATTCTAAAAGTGTATAGTTTGTGGAATTAGGAATGGCGACCTACGTTTTTCACCGACACGGTGTCAAGAAGGAGGTATTATGAAATAATAAAGTTCTTGCACTTTGATGAGGAGACAACACAGCAAAGAAGAATAACTGATAAGTTTTGATTGGTATCAGAACCATCATATTATGTAAGTTCATTCAGAACTGTGCTTCCTGCTACACGCTTCGGGAAAAACATTACAGTACCAGGTGCTTACCTATAGTAAAGAAAGGAATATTATTAATGATTTCTCTAAACTGGCAGGCTTGGTGGATACGTTGATTAGATCAAAAAGAGAAGTTCCCTCTTGTGAATAATACCTAAGATCCTTAGTGCACAACTACTTTACACAAGACAAATTATATTGTGCTAACTTCATGCCATGGAAATTACAGCAATTTTTTTCTGAATATTGTTCCAAATGGCTCGGAGGTACAGCGATATATCAGTAACATTGTGCTGCAGTGTCGATGTATTTTAGAACCTATTGGATTTAAAGATAATATATGCCCACACTACCTTCAAGCTGTGACTGGTTCGAAAATATTAAAGCTGAACTACATACTAGAGGTTGTAGGGAAACTTGCTGCACCTTACATACAAAAAGAAACAAGACACTGATAGCTCTCAGATGAAGCTCATTGTTCGTACCAAATGTTAGGTACAGATCTGCAATAAAAAAGAAGACTAAAGAAATGTGTTCACAATGTAACAAAAATATTTGTAGTACTTGGCAAGGCACAACAAGGATTTACAAGAAATGTGCTAACGCTCGTACTCAAACCAGCAATACTTGTTTAGTAAAACATTCATTTTCTAAATTTGTTGAGTAATACTCTACTTCTTACTTAAAATTAACTTTAAACAAACCTATGAAATGACTCGTCACATAAAGTAACGTTATGACACATATTTTTCATTGCCTTCCTGGACTGCATTCTTTTGTTTGCTTGCTTTTTCTAGGCACGCAGAGTACCAGGTACCTTAGACATCGACTGCTGTAGCAATACAGCAATACTTGTTCAGTAAAACACCACCTTTCTAAAGTTGTTGAGTAATATCATTTCTTACTAAAAATTTACCTTAAACAAACCTATGAAATAAATCGTCACATAAAGTAACCTAACTTTATGACACGTATATGTCATTGCCTTCCTGGACTGCATTATTTTGTTTGTTTATGTTTAATAACCAAGGTCTAGCCATGCCGAGTACCAGGTACCATATAGTGAGGTACCACCGAATGCTGTGGTCATATGGTCAAAGTCCTACTTAGAATTTTGCCGACACCAAGGAGTTCCAAACCTAGCAAGGGTTCTTTTACATGCTACACATCGTAGTAACATGGGGCCCACGGCTTTTGCATCATTTCTGAATGTTGGCATTCTGTATAGGCTTTCATCCGCATTTTATATTTTTAAAAGCCTCATCGGGACCGCGGGCCAAACTCGCGACCTTAGATCAGTAGGCAGAATGCTTAACCACTGAGTTACCGAGCCCGGCTATTGCAATCTTTAAAAATCTGGTGTGATGCACTCACACAACTTCCTTTTACAGTAATATTATACTTAGCAAAAATTTGATTTTAAAGTTGTAAGCATTTGTCAAAAATTTTCAAAAATTACAAATTCTGCAAAAACGGTACCAAATAGAGCGTTAGTTGAAGAGACAAGCTTTCTCTAGAATTTTAAGCTGAATTCAAAATGTAATAATATACCGAGTGTTCTATTTAAAATAGGAGTTAATAAAAAAATAGAAAAAAAACAAAAGAAACCCATTTTCGAAGTATTCAACTGGAAAATCACCTACCTCATATCAATACACATTCAAAATTTAGTAAAAATATGAAGTTTTGAAAAAAATCGTTACAGCCGTTTTTGAAAAAATCGAAAAAAACTGAAAAATCACAAGAGTAAACACCTACTTCCGGTTATGCGATTTTCTTCAAAAGCTTGCTGTCACATCTACATAGTACACAAAACTTATATATGAAGTTTCAACGCCAAAGCTCTTTTAGTTTTTGAGATATTCTGTTCACAGTCGCACAGACAGACACACACACAGACAGACAGACCAATGAAAAAAAATATGTTTTTTGGGTTCAGGGGACTCTAAAACGTGAAGATCTGTTGAAAACTCAATTTCGAATTTTTGGGGTGAATCCAATATTTCCTTTATTGTAAAAGGAAGTAAAAATAATATTGTTGAATCTAGATTCCATTGGAAATAGTATTTTGAGTTGTATAACGTTTTCCGCGGCATTAAAAAATGGAGTATAATAAAAATGAAAAGAATCATTAGGTCTTTTGGATTTAAAGTGTCTTCAGAAATGATCTAACGTTTTTGAATGGCCATTATTTTGGCGCCATTTATTTTAACTGTTTGATGTTGGCTACACGTGTAGTGTTATACAACTTATGAATAATATGTTGGTGGCACTGTAAATCTACGTCAAATTCGAGGTTAACAGGTTAGGTTTTGCGTCAGTTTTGACACAGACTGACGCAAAACCTAACCTGCTAACCTCGAAACCTCAAAAACGTTCGATCATTTCTAAAGACACTGTACTGACCTAAGTTTCAATGATTTATAAAAGAGGAATACATAGTTTTCTTGCTATATAGTTTGTTATATGTGTCACCTTATTCCATCTACCTTATATGGCATCACTGGACAACAGGAGCATCTTTATAGACGTTTTCTGGGAACTTCTCATAATTAAAATCGTTTGACAAACCAGAAGTTGCAAGCTAATATGGATGTAGTATAGGCATTTGCGCATTTGAATAATCGTCTAGATAATTTTCATAGCTAAATAATTACATTGGGGTCAATTGACTCCATGCGGTGTTCAAACGTGGCCAGCAACCCCGGTACCCCTAGTGTTAAGACCTTTTTCATATTTTCTATATTTATGCAGATGCAAATACGAAATACAACTAAGAAAAAGTTTTTTTGGGGCTTATTCGGATAAGTGGTACACATTGTCATGATTAGAATTGTTTTTTCTAAATTGAGATTTCGTTGGACTCCTACTACAGAATAACATTGTTTTATAAAATTGGATTACTACGTAATAGATTTAAATCATTCAGCAACAACTTGCATATTGTCGATATCACTGAAGACGATTTTGATGACACACTTTGAAAAGTAAATCCAATCATTCAGTCATTCGGAAAGCGATATTAATAATTGATAACAGAAAAAACTGACATTCCGGAATGAAGATTATCTCTCAAATAAGAAGTTTTGGCCAAACAGTATATAAAGGGAGAGCCAAATTCTTGGGGGATAATAATACTCAAGCTTCGAGATGTATCCGTGATCGTATACAGTATCTTTGTGTACCAAGGTTCTACTATTCATTCTGTAGATTTGACCGAAAATTATTTATCTTCTAATGGACTAGTAATCCATCTATCAAACAGAATTTTTGAACATAAAAGACGCAATCTGTTTTATAACAATTACTTCACATTGATATAGAAGCATTATAAAAAATAGTTTGTAGCTAGAACCATTAGTCCAAATAGATAATTATAACTACTAATGAAAAACTCGTAGCAGTTTTCTGGTATCACTACAATACTATATCAATTATGCATTTTTTAGTAATCGAATCGATTTGGGATAAGGAGAACGATGTCCATGTAATGATTAGGCTTAAATAAATTATACAAGAAGAAGAAGATGAAAATGGAGAGTTATTTTAAATTACTTCAAGTTAAAAATTACAGGTTGTTGCTGGAATATAAGTCTAATATGGAATGTGTAAGGATGATGACAAATCAGTAAATTGATTTACATCAAACTTCCCTCGTTTTGAAACTTTTTTTTATATATCAAATACGTTTTCTAAGATGTTTACCCTGTATATATTTGATCGAAGGTATACTCGGTTTTGAACCAGGTAGGTTTATAATCCGGGTGTAAAGTATCGTCATCCACCGACAAATAGTTTTTGAGCTACACCGCCAAAGGCAGACGGACAGCCAGACATACAAAATTTACAAAACATGCTAGTCGTCATCTAGGAACCCTAAAACGTGAAGATCTGAAGAAATCTAGAAAAGTGATATTTTCATGATTACAATATTTCCTTGGTCTTTAAGAGGAGAGAAGTAAAAATTAATATAAAAACTAATCAAGGTGTGCGTCAAGGATGCAGTTTATCACCGACAGTTTTCAACATCTACTTGGATGATATAGTAAATGAGTGGACTGTAGAAGTTAGTAACGAAATGTAGAGTCCGAAGATTCATTACAAGTCAGTGTATATAAACTAAATGAAATTTCTAAAACGTATACACGTAGTCCCCAGACATTTTGAATATGGATAATGTAATGCAGTGTTTCTAGGCACTGTGATTTTGTTCTTCTGGATTATTATAATAGGTTTCCATGGTTGTTATTGCAAAATGCAATGTAATTTGACTCTGAAGATAGCTTCAAATTTGATATGCAAAAGTGCAGTTAATTTTTTTTTAAAAATGTTAACAACAGACCAGAAAACTCAAATTGTTAAAATGGTTTTATGGAGGTCATTCCATGAATTAAATTGCAAACAGTTTGTTTGATTTGGCATACAATGTAAACACCAGTTTGGTCTTCCATGTTATAGATTTGTTTGAGGAAACTGCATCTGCAAATCTACCATGTAAGTGCTCAAAGGAACGGAGGACTTCACTCTGAGGCTGAAGCTGAAGCTGAAATGCGAAAAATTATGGTTCGCTATATGATAACAAAAAATGACACTTTATCAACAACAAATCTTGCAGAAAATCCAGAAACTAATGCCGGAAAATCAGAAGAGCGTAGACTACTTAAAGGGATTGGTTTCAAGTCTCTCAAAGTTAAAACGACACAAGAGTTTTCTGGCTGACCATGGTCGTCGAATGGAATTTTGTGAAGATGTGATGGATATAGTAAACAATTACGAATTTCTTAAAAATATTCTATTTAGTGACGAACCGACTTTCCCGTTACATGTTCGTCATAATCCTTCGGTAGTGAGATACTGGTCCCAAGAAAACAAGCACCGTAGAATAACTTTAATAATTCAGTACCCCCAAAAACTTAACGTTTGGGCCGGTATTCTGGGGGACACTATTATAGGACAAAAGTATTTGAAACTGCTTGAGAATCAAGTGATACCAGCAGTTCAAGGCGTACAGAATACTGATATGGCCCACATCTGGTATCAGCACGACGGATGTCCTGCTAATAATGCGGATAAAGAATATTTAAATAAAATATTTCTTCATCGCATTATTAGCACCATTAGCTCCACATAAAATGGCAACCAAGATCTCCTGAGTTGGGACATCTAGGGTGATTTGGTTTGGATCCACAAACCATGGAGTACCTGATTTTTGCCGATTTTAAACTTTATGCATACTTCTTTCAACTAAAACAAATGACATACATTTTTGCTACATCACATGGTCCTTGACTTGTGGAGCCAATGGGTCAACTCTTAGTACGTATAGGAACTCTAATTGGTAGAACTTTGTTCTGTCATCTAGCAGTCAAGCTTAGAAATACCCCCTAAGTCACTGTCCCAAGCACTCTAGACATATTTCAACTGTTGGCATGAGTGTCTCTACTTGTTTGGTTTATGTGCGCTGACTATAACAAAAAAATCTGTAAAAGGCTTTACCCAGTACTTTCCTCGTCGACATTGCGACAGTAAATGATTTTAAAAATTAAATTAAGTTAAGAGTAAAAATATCTTCACGTTTCTAATAAATTAAATAAATTTTCAAATTAAAAGGAACGTTACCGGTGGTCGAATTCGAACGGCAGGCGGACCGCGTATGCAGTCCCAATGTTTTGTGGGATATTGAAAGGGAACGGGTTATTTCTACTTGAGCTGCGGTGCACCGACCCTGCGAATTCCTGCATTGCAGCTATATTAAGTAACGCACTAATTTGTTGCTCCTTTTTATATCGTACAACATTTATTCTGTATCTATTGGGTCCCAGTTTTGTTAACGATAAAGCCTGAGCTATGTACAAATTACTACTTGTATTTATTGCTAAGTTAAATGAAAAATATAGAATTTTTTTAAGGTGTTCACCCTGTATATATTTGTCTGAAATTTTCTCGGCTTCATGCCAGGTAGATATATAATGTGTACACAATATTGTCTTCCTCCGATAAATAGTTTTTGAGTTATACCCCCAACAGACAGACTGACAGACGGAATTGAGAAAACATGTTTTTCGTCATCTAGGGGCCCTGCAACGTGAAGATCTGGAGAAATCTCGGAAGGTCATTTTTTCTCCATTATAATACTTCCTTCATCTTTTAAACGAGGGAAGTAAAAATACAAAAATCTGAAAAAATTCCAGAAAATGTATGGTACAATACCAAGAAAAAATCTGTAAAAGGCTTTACCCAGAACTTCCTTCGTCCACATTGTCACACTAAATAATTTTAAAAATCAAATTAAGTTAGGAGTTAAAATATCTTGACGTGTCTAATAAATTAAATAAATTTTCAAATAAAGAAAACTTTACCGATGGTCGAATTCGAACGGCAGGCGGACCGCGTGTGCAGCCCTAACGTTTTGTGGGATGTTGTACGGGACTGGGCAATTCCTACTTGCGCCACGGAGCACCGACCTTTCGAATTTCTGCGTCGCAGCTATATTTAGTAACGCGCTAATTTGTGCCTCCTTGTTGTATCGTGAAACATTTAATCTGTATCTATTGGCTCCCATTTTTAGTAAGAATAGAGCCTGCACTATGTACAAATTATTGCTTGTATTTATTACTAAGTTAAATGAAAACATTAACAAAATTTGATTTATTTAAGATGTTCACCCTATATATATATTTGTCTGAAATTTGTACAGTTTCATGCCAGGTAGATATTTAATGTGTATGCAAAATATCATCCTCCTCCAAAAATAGTTTTTGAGTTATACCGCACACTTACAGACAGACAGACTGACGGAATTGAGAAAACTTGTTTTTCGCCAACAAGGGACCCTGAAACGTGAAGATCTGAAGAAATCTAGAAAGGCAATTTTTTCGTGATTACAATACTTCCTTTGTCTTCCAGACGAGGGAAGTAATATGACAAAAATGGAAAAAAAAACACCCAAATAAAATTTTACAAAACCATGGCAGTAGCGTCGCTACTATGTGAATGTGAACACTGGGTCGTAAGGAAAGAGGTTGCAAGACATATAAAAATGACCGAGATAAAATTCCTTATATCAGTGAATGAATACATACATACACTTCTGGACAAAATTAAAGGACCACCAACAAAAATTAAAATTACTTTATGAAAATCTCATATAACTTAATACAACTCAGATATATCATAGCTAGATGATTTCTACATTATTTAACTGGTACGTCAAAGAAGAAAATTAACAAATTAGACATAATCTAGCTTAAATACAAAAAGTAACCAAAATGTCGAAAATCAGTAAATTAAAAAAAAATTACAAAATAAATCATTAACACGAACTAATAACGCGTGTTTTCACCTCTCGCAGTTATACATGCTTCCACCCTTCTTGGCAT
Organism: Agriotes lineatus; assembly: GCA_940337035.1. Lineage (NCBI taxonomy): Eukaryota > Metazoa > Arthropoda > Insecta > Coleoptera > Elateridae > Agriotes > Agriotes lineatus. The sequence continues at coordinate 177,610,801 of OW679194.1, forward strand.
ACTCCCAATGAGAACTCGGATGCTTTCTTGTGGTATCTGATGCCATTCTTGTATAAGCAAGTTAGACAGCTGTTCAAGAGTTATTGGAGGCTGAGGGACACTTCTAACACGTCGGCCCAACTGATCCTAGAGGTGCTCAATGGGATTTAGATCTGGACTTTTTGCTGGCCATTCTAGACACTCAATATTTGCTTCTCTTGAGGCAGTGGTTACAACATCAGCAATGTGCGGCCTTGCATTATCATGTTGGAAAATAACCAAAATTTTCAGCATAAGGCTGTACATGAGATACAATAACCTCGTCCCTATATCTTGCTGCCGTCAGTGATCCATTGCGCACAATAACTAGCTTTGTGCGACCAGTCAAATTTATCCCACCCGATACCATCAAAGATCCTCCGCCAAATTTCTTAACACCTTGAATGTTGCATTGCGCGTACCTCTCACCTGGTCTTCGCAAAACGAGAACACGGCGATCGTTATGGGAAAGATGGAATCGGGACTCATCAGAGAATAAAATCGAGCCCCAATGCCTTTCATCCCATTCCTGGTGGTTTAAACAAAAAGTCAAACGATTCCTTTTATGTAGCGCCGTAAGAACTGGACCACTTACAGGTTGTCTGGCAGTCAGATTAACTTCTTTCAACCTCCTTCGTACAGTTTTTGTTGATATTTCCTTTCCAGTAGCCAAGCGTAGATCATTTTTTAACTCTCGAGACGTTACAAAACGCTTCCTTAAAGCCTGCTGTACTATGTAGCGATCTTCCCTGGCAGTTGTTTTCTTTTTAGCACCTTGTCCTCTTCTTCTGGTAAAATTACCAGTAGTTCTATGCCTTGCAGCAGCTCTTTGTACCACAGATTTGTTTGTGTTTAGAATTTGAGCAACTTCCCGTCTGCGAATATCCTTCGCGAAGAAGAATGATAATTTGAGCTACTTCTCCGATTGCAAGATGATGCCGTGGCATAATTTAGGAAAGGTTGAGGCAACAATCACTTTTTGTACTTTTTTCCCCTGATTACCACACGTTACTATGCAAAAACAACTAAAAACTTTGTCTTTGACTCGTATTATTATTGTTGACATTTGTTTGTATAAAAACAATTGCATTGTCATTATTTATTTCTTCATGGTACACTAACAAAGCAATGTAGAAATCATCTAGCTATGACATATCTAAATTGTATTAAGTTATATGAGATTTTCATAAAGTAATTTTGATTTTTGTTGGTGGTCCCTTAATTTTGTCCAGAAGTGTACAACTAGAACACTCAAGGAATGGAAATATACGAAATGAGTTAGAAATATGGCCAATTAGTAAAAATATACATAATAGAAAATGGACTGCACATACAAAGAAGTACGGTAAATATATTTCCTAAACTGCTATGGAAATATAAACCGATAAAAAATAGAAAAACGATCCTATACCGTGAAGCAAATAGCAATGATACAACTTATTCGTGTTTATCGAATAAAAGGGTTATCGGTTCTATGTTCATTTTTTATATAAGGTTTCTGTCTTTATATTCCTCAAAGAGTTATGGTTGTGGAAATTCGGATTAGCTGCTCCAAACTAGTATAATGTTTTCTAATTCTCAATATGTTCAATAACGTTTCTGCAAGTTGGTTGTTCTTTATTAATAAATTCAGTTTTGGACTATGAACCATTAAAGTTGCCAACATAGGCTAGAACCGCAAAACTCGAAAATATTAATCATTACACTTAACGTAATATCACCTTAATTAATAAATTGGTATCTTTGTAAGTTACATTAGAGTATGTTTTATTCACAACTAGCTGACCCGGCAGACGTTTTTCTGGCCAAAAATAATATTTCTCTGAAACCCCGTTTCACCGCTATAGAGTTTTAATTTTGTCATGTCCACCGTCTTTGACTTAAAAATAAATGCCAGTTTCGTAATCAACGTCCCAAAAAACCTCAATAAAAACACCCATATCGATTTTTAGGCTTATTTACCCCATTTCACCCCCTACGGGGGGTAAGGAAATACGCGTTTGCTTATTTGTTTTTAGGAGTACTCCTTGTATACATCAGTTTTGCACTCCGCTTTTCCAATGTTTTCTTCGAACAGCCATTCAGAAACGAAAACATACGAAACCCCATATAAAAATATCATACAAAATCATCGTTTTGATTTTCCGAATTTTCCGACTTTTCCAGTGGATTTTCCCAAAATTTTCTTTCATACAAACCTTGTCCTGACAATTATGAACACAACATAAAAATGAGCGAAATCGGTCGAGCCGTTCTCCAGTGATGATGTAACATAGAAGCGGATATAGATTTTTATTTATATAGATAATGTTTTTCATGTCCTTGGTAATTTTAAAGCACCATTCCAGGTAAAAATAACTTTTTCATAATATTGCCCTAGGCATACGTTAAAAGAGTATGAATCTAAAATGTAGATCGTTAAGTCTGCTGCTACAAACAGAACTGCGTAAGAAATAAAAACGGAGTAGCTTACAGCTTGTACTGTGCATTTTTTTTATATTTCTTCTGTAGCGCAATATTTTCTTACGAAGTAGGATTCTAAAAATTTGAATTTCGTAAAAACCTTGGTGTTGTAATCTGATCTTCATTTAAGATATTCTTTCGTTGTCTAGTTGATGTACGAGGTTAATATCGAAGATTTGAGTCCTTGAATGTTTGCACATTCTTGCTCTATGATTTGGCAATTTTAAAAATATGTTATAAACAGTTTCGGTCAAATGTCCGACGGTCATTTGATCGCCGGTCCACGAGGTGAAATGCCCGCCACTACTTAATCCCGCCGGTCCTATGCCCGCCAAATATTTTTTAAACTTAAAAATATAACATTCTAAATTTTAACAGCAGTTTCTGTAGATACTCTTTGTTGTATAATTACGTTTTAAAAGATGTACCTGCATATCCATAGCAACCGGTGCTCAAAGTTTATCAAGTTATATTTTAACGGTAAAATCTTTGCGTTCTAATTGCGAATAACAGAAAGTATTAAATTCCTTTCGGATAACTGGGGGTGTACGCACCTACTAATTGCCTTCACAAATTTTATACATCAGAGATAATTATCGTAATAGGGGCTAACGGGCTAACGCTGATAAATGATACAATTATTGGCCAGTATTTAGGAATAACAGAAAGTATGAAATTCCTTTGGGATAATTAGCTGTCGATTTTTGTTTAAAAGGACTGAGCTTGAAATCGAAGGCCCAGTTGTATTTGCAAAATTAGTGAGACAGTATCTGAAGTGTTGAAAGTGTTAAAAATGGTTCTAGAATTCATGAAGAGTCAAAAAGGTACGTATTGTAATCACGAAAAACTCACCTTCCGAGATTTTTTCAGATCTTCACGTTTTAAAGTCCCTAGATGACGAAAAAGAGGTTTTCTCAATTCCATCACTCTGTTTGTCTGTCTGTCTGTTGGCAGTATAGCTCAAAAACTATTTGTCGGAGGAAGACGATATTTTGAATATATATTATATATCTACCTCGCATGAAACTGGTGCAATTTTATACAAATATATACAGGGTGAGCATCTTAAAAAATAACATTTTGTTTATATTTGTGTTAATTTTGAAATAGAAGGAAGTAATAATTTCCACATAGGTCAGGCTTTACATTTGCCTAAAATAAGAGTCAACCGATAAAGGATAATGTCACAAAAGAGTAGAAAAGTTTCAACCATAACACCGTGACGTTCAACAGATGCGCGCGCCGGACATATCTGGAAGAGATTCGGTAGCGCAGTTGGAATTTCGCTGCAGTTAGATCCTCTGCGGAGATGCGGTTAGGATCGAGCGATCTGCAGAGCTGCAGATGTGGTTGGTTCAAACCCCAGCGGGATACATTTTTTTAATTGAAAATGTATTTAATTTATTAGAAACGTGAAGATATTTTTACTCCTAACTTAATTTGATTTTTAAATTATTTAGTGTCACACAAATTTTTTTTTTATCTTTCTTATCTTGACAATAATAGTTAACCGACAATAATTTATTTAAGCATTTATCATGATATAGGGAAAGACCGAAGGACATCTCTTTGAAGCAGACAAACGTGTCAATGATGGCCGTGTATTCTGGAAGTGCAGAGAAGCAATAAAAGGAAATTGTCCAGCAAGACTTTCTGCTTTAGGCAATCATATCATAAAAGTTCTTCGAGATCATAATCATGTAGCAGATGGGGCTGCAATAAAAGAAAAAAAGGTTTTGATTTCTATTAAAGAACGTGCAAAAACCACTAGAGATGCCACTTACGCAGCTGTAGCGGAAGCATCTTCAGGATTATTAGATGCTGTCCATGCCAAATTGCCGACTGTCGAATGTATGAAGCGTACTATTCGTAGGCAAAGGTAAGTATAAGGAAAATTTTCCCCAAATCCAAATGCATTGTGGGAACTCAACATCCCTCCAGAGATGTGAATGGTCAACAAGGGCAATTCCTTTTGTACGATAGTGGAGACGAAGAAAGAGTATTAATTTTTTCAACTAGGAGAAATTTAGAATTACTCAGCAGGTAAAGAATAACATGTTTAGAAGGAAGTGCAGAATATAAGTAAAACTTTTTTTAAGTAGGTGCAAAGGGTACATTCAAAACCACTCCTCCTTTATTTCAACAAGACTATACAATTCATGGCGTCCATTTTAACAATTGCATACAATCACTGTTCGCACTTTTATCTGGTAAAAGTAAAGCTGTATATTAACGTTTCTTCGGTGTCTTAAAAAAAATTAAAAGAGGGTTTGCAGCCTACATCTGTAATGATGGACTTTGAACGTGGGGCAATCGATGTGTTTGAGACAAAATTTTCCGGTGTTTCGGTTAGAGATACGAATCAGAAAAAACTGTTATTGTGAAGTGTTGATTGTTTATATGTTTTATCTACGACCACTACTAAAAGTAGGCCTTTTAGCGCTAGCTTGTTTCACTAAAAGTGACGTTTTATAGTTTACCGTGTTTAAAGATATCAGCTGTTTACTTTTAGCACATGTGCTAAAAGTGAAGCAAGGTTCAAAACTACAATTTCGAACTGCAAGTGAAGTTGTAAAGCTATTCTAGTTGCTTCTTGCGTTACAGGTAAAGCGTTTTTGAAATAATTAAAGCGTTATGTAATGAATACAGTCATATGTGGAGTATCAATAATTACATTTCGTAACTCACCTTGACAGCACGGGCGTGGCCTTCGGCTTCGTTTCATAATTTTCATGTCTCGCGCATAAAAGTCGACTTTTAGCACTTGTTGCATAAATAGCTATTTTTTTATCACGGAATGTCTTTTTCATATGGGTCGTTGCCTTTGGCGTAAAGTGCAAAAAATGGAAAACTGTAAGGTATTCTAACGATGCCGAATTTGCTGTTCAAGTGAAAATGCTGACTGCTATTGCCTTTTTGCCAGTACAGGATGTTGTAGCAGGGTTTCAGAATTTGCTAGAGAGCTACTATTACAGAAATGAGAAGAATATTGAACCAATTAGCGATTATTTAGAAGATGTGTGGATAGGCCGACCAGGAAGACGCCAACGCAGACCACTTTTATTTGCACATATTGCACATATGGAATTGCAATCAGGTAGTCCAAGCGGATCTGCCGAGAACAAATTATGCTGTAGACGGATGGCACCGGCGTTTTGGAGTACTGGTAGCTGCTGAACATCCCACTATTTGGAAATTTATAGACAACCTTCGCAAAGAGCAGCATATGAAAAACATAGCGATAGAGCAGTATATTCAGGGAGGAAATCCACCGCCTCAGAAAATGATTTATCGCGATGTAAATACTCGCTTAAAAAAGTGTGTATTAAGGTATGACGCTGCTGATATTTAGTAATTGCATATTTGAGCAGAATTGCTTATAACCTTAATTTAAATGCGTAAACTAAATGTCAGAACATAACCAAGCCGAGCAGAACTCGTTTCTATGTACTAAAGCACAATATGTAGCTCCAGTTGATGTTATGCGTTTGGCAGTACTGAAGTGTATTGTTGGTGAGACTGTAAGTCTATGTCAAATTCAAGGTTAGTAGGTTAGGTTTTGCTTCAGTCTGTGTCAAAACTGACGCAAAACCTAACCTGCTAACTTTGAATTTGACATAAAATCACAGTGCCACAAACAATACACTTCAGTACTGCCAAAAGTAGAACGAATCGCCGTTGCTATGCAGATAAGTGTTGCTAATGCAGAAACCTACCACATTTCTAAACGATTTTGAATGTAGAAATGTAGTACATTACCAAATGAAATGCGATAAAATATAGTAACTAACTAGTGAGTTAATCGGCGATTAATAATCTCTACAACTAACGCGCTCGCCCGTTAAAATGTCTCGATTATTAATCGCTCTCATTGTCATACTTGTCTGTAGTATGAACTCCCATCGTAGTACTCTTTGTAGGTCGTGTGGGCAGAGATTTCCAAATATATGGATTTCTATTTTAATGCCACGCCTTTTATGGTTCGCTTCAAGTGTTTCAACTGTTAACCCATAGGGAACACTCTGTGTCACGTTTTGCGGTTTTATTATTTAACGAGTCGCGTAATATATTTTTGGGATGGAAAACGCCACTGAGGCGCCTTTGAGCGATAAGTTCTTCTCTGTTAAATCCAAAGGAGTAGGTTTAGAGAGAAATTGTATTGAACTTTTCTTAATAATTTGCGAAAAGCTACCACCTTTCAATTTACGGAATCAATTTTTGAAACGCCCTGTATACTACAATATAGAAGTAAAGAACTAACAAGAGAAAAATTAAATACAATAACAACAACAGAATAAAACTTTAAGACGAGCAAAAGAAGTGATAAGACCCAAAATAGAAATAAGAGAAAAATAAAGCTACGAATCTCTAATAGGTGAAATAACAATATAAAAAGAAGCTGTAAAGGGCTTTACCCAGAACTTTCCTCGTGGACATTGTGCCACTAAATAATTTTAAAAATCAAATTAAGTTAGAACTAAAAATATCTTCACTTTACTAGTAAATAACGTTACCGGTGGTGCAATTCGAAGGACAGGCGGATGCGTATGCAATACCAACGTTTTGTGGGATATTGCAAAGAGAATGGGCTCTTTCTACCTGCTACGGAGCACTACGTGACTAGTTGCGTCCCGGATGCTTTAAATAGAACCTCTTTTCGTTGACACATCTTACGCTGTAAAGCAGAAATAGCACTTACGCTGTATCTGTTGCCTTCTCGTCAAGAGTAAAGTCTAAACTGTATCTGAGTTAAACCAAAAATAAAAATTTTACCGGTGATGCGACTCGAATTCAGCACTTGCGAACGAGCCGGCCCATTCGACTTCTTTGTTTGGTGGTAGTTTACGCTTACAGAGCTAGCGCAACCTTTCGATTTCCTGCGTTCTAGTTGTATTTAACGTTTCGTATTAATTCGTTGCCCCTTTTTGTATCGTACAACATTTATTCTGTATTTATTGGGTCCCATTTCAGGCAAGAATAAAGCCTGCGATATGTACAAATTAGTTTTTCTAGTATCTATTGCTAAGTTAAATCAAAAATAAATTATTTTTTAAAAATTATTTTTATATATTTGTCTGAAATGTTCTCGTTTTTATGCCAGGTAGATATAAACTCCCCTCCAAAAGAAGCGGATATTTTTTTTAAATTTTATTTTTATACATCATTTTTAAATGTCTGAGTATAAATTTTATACTTGTGTAAGTATTGCTTAATGACATAGTAAAGATAATAATAAAAATTAACGATTTTTTTTATTAAGAAAATCAGAAAAATTAAAGGATATGTAATATAACAAACAACAGTTTTATTTTCATAAAATCAAAAAAACAATTCAACTTTGATTAATACTGTGTATTTCCACCTCTAGCTCTTATTACAGCTTCCATTCGTCGTGGCATGCTGCTTATAAGGTCTTGGATAAACTGTTGTGGTATTAATTCCCATTCTTCAGAGAGGGCAACCGGAAGATCATTAAGATTATCCGGCACTACCAAGCGTTTCTTAACACGTCGTCCCAACATGTCCCATAGATGTTCAATTGGATTGCAGTCAGGACTACATACTGCCCAGTCCATGGTAGGAATGCTTACATCTTCAAGATAACGACGTACGATTTGTGGATATGCGGCCGAGCATTATCATGCATGAACATGAAATTTTCTTCAATAAATGGAGCATATGATACCACATAATGTTCTAAGATTTCTTCAATGTATCGAGCAGCTGCCAAGGATCCAATTTCCATAAAGGCTAAGTCCGTGCGGACATCAAACGAAATTCCCGCCCATACCATTAGAGAACCTGCACGACAAAACGTTCTCCTGGTCTTCTCGATTCATCCGAAAAAAGAACATTGCAATTAAAATGATCTGGGGCGAAATTCAAACGGGCTACTCGATGATGTCGGTGTAATTTTGGGCCAGTTCTCATGGAGCCTTCTTTTTGCAGTATTTGCACTTACATTTAAATTTCTGACTTCTAAAAGTTGATTACGTGCAGTTACAGCAGAACATTTGCGATTTCTCAAAATTGTGGATACCAAAATCGATCATCACGGACAGAGGTGATCCTTTTTCGACCGGATCCTGGTCCTCTTGTAAATTGGTGAGTTTCCGGATAACGTTCAATTGCTCTCTGCACGCTGGTGTACGGAAAACCTAAAGTACGGGCAGCATATCGAATGCTACGACCGTCTTCGACTAAAGCTACTGCTTTAGCAACATTTGTAGGTTGTAGCGGCATTTTATCACACTTATAATCTTCGACTACCATAAATGATATGTAAACACCAAACTAACGAATAACAACTTTCAATCTTAGCTGAACTTATACTAAAACAGCAAACAATTAATAAATTGACATAAGGTCACTATGTTATTAAGTAATACTTAAATAATTTTAAAATGTCTATTCAGACATTAGAAATTGTCTGTTGTATAAAAATATATTTAAAAAAAATGATAATGCTTTTTTGGAGCGGAGTGTATAATGTGTATGCAAAATATTGCCTTTCTCCAACAAATAGTTTTTGGGTTATACCGCCAACAAACAGACAGACAGACGGAATTGAAAAACCTGTTTTTCGTCATCTAGGTACCCTGAAACGTGAAGATCTGGAGAAATCTCGGAAGGGGATTTTTTCACCATTACAATACTTCCTTCGCCGTTTAGACGAGGGAACTAAAAATATAAATGTTTTACAGATCTAAACAAAATGCATTGACCTAGACTGTTGGAGTACCAAAACGGCCATATCATCTATTAAGGGCAAAACGGATTTTGCAAATGAATGACGAAGTAGAACAGGTCGAGGCCTATACCGTGGATACAACGACGACGACATTTAAAATATTTGATGAGGGTGAAAACTTAGGATTTTCCCTTCTTTTTCAACTTCTTCTAGTTGTTAATAGCAGACTCCAAGCCTCTTATCGAGTGGTAGCCCAGTAGCCTTTCCAGTGGTGCAGTGTTCATCCTGGCTGTCTTCCTCTCGGTCGATCGATCTTGGCTTTTTTCAGTAATTGATTTTGCATTCTATTAATACGATCGATGGTCTGTTAATAGTTAGTAGCAGGCATGGAAGCTCAATTGGCTAGAAACAATTGCAACAATTGAATGTCGCATTAGTTGACATTCGTTACCCACAATTGTCAAACGTTTTAATTCAGTTAAAATGAGCATTTCGCGAACTGCCTTTAGAGCTATGATTTTCTATGACTATAAAAGACAGTTATGATACCAGCAAAGCCATAAATATTTAATAGCAGTTTTTGGCGATGCTGCCCCTTCATTATCCGCTGTTAGTCATTGGCAGTGTTGAATCCAGGGGGGTGACCGGGGGTGAAATTCCCCCCCGGGCAGTACAAAATTCCCCCCCGGGCAGTACAAAATTCCCCCCCCCCCCCGGAAACATTACCACTTCATATTCATGTTTTTTTTATCTATAAAATAATGGGCGGATTGCGGTGGAATAGGTAAAAATACCCCCCAGACGTTTCATTTTCCCCCCCGGACTAATCAGTCTGAATTCAACACTGGTCATTGGTTCCGCGAATTTCAACGAAGGCGAGAACTGTTAGAAGACGAAGCAAGGCCTGGAATACCTGCAGAAGCTGCCTATTCAGAAAATCTTAATCGTGTGGCAAGCTTGATTCAGTTCATTCGAAATATTACTTATAAGGAGATTCAGGAGGAAGTGAAAATTAGATCCTCGGCGGTGAATACCATTTTGCATAAACATCTTGGGGTAAGAAAGCTAGCAAGCCGTTGGATACCGCATTTGCTCTCAGAAAGTCAAAAACAAGATGGTGTAAATTTGGCGGAGGAACTTCCAAGCAAGTGGCATACATTGTAAGAGGTGACGAAACTCGGGTATACAGTTACAACCCTGAAACTAAACAGCAGTCTAGTGTTTGGGTATTCGAAGATGAAGACTTGCCCACAAAAGTAATTCGTGGCAGGAGCGTCAATAAGAAAATGATTGTTGTTTTTTTCCGCTAAAGTGGCCCGTTGCTGTTATTCCATTTGAAGATCGCAGAACTGTTACTTCTGAATGGTACTGCAAAGTAGCTTTACTACAGATGTTTGGAAAATTACAGACAGGTCGCCAAAGGACCGGTTTGCGTAACATCTTAGTCCATCATGACATCGCATCCTCCCACACTGCTACCAGAACATTGGATTGGTACTCATCCTCTGTATAGCCCAGATCTGGCGCCATGCGACTTTTTTTTTTTGCAACTGTTAAAAAAATGATGCGAGGTAAAAGTTTGTCCGGTGCAGATTCAGCAGTTACAGAATTTTATAGAATTTTTGAGAACCATTCGGAAAATGAATTTTCCGAATGTTTTAGAAAGTGATTTCAGAGAATGCACAAGTGTATTAGTCTGAATGGAGAATATTTTGAAAAACAATTTGTTAAAAATGCAACGGTCTTTTAATAACTAAAAATTTTCAGCGCAACCCTCGTATACTTAGCCGAAAGTTTCCGTATTTCTCTTATCTAGTGGGATATATTCTTCTTCCTATTAAGTCTTTAGTTATGACTTTGTTCTGTAACGTTTTACCATGGATTTCCTTCATTGTTTTCATTTCCATTGTCATCATTAGTTGGATTATTAGTTGTATCTATCCTGGTGTGAGCAGCATATGTCATTATCAGACGAACGGCTGGATGTGTATCTAATTTCTGCAGATACATATTTATAGAGCCGTAGTGCATCTTTGAGACAAGCTGCTTGCGTTTTTATGCTTCTGTTATTAAACCTCTTTGTATAAGCGTGAAATCTCCAATCCAACGTATTTAAATGTTAAAACCTGTTTACAACTCTGTTGTCTACCACTAATTTGTATCCAATGTGCTCTTTATATAATCTAATGTCTTTCGAAGTGTTAAATGCATCAGAAACTAAAACCTGGCGCTATAAAATGCAACCTACCCCATTAGTAATGTAAATAACTATTATACTATTATATCAGCGCTTCCCCGTGATACTTCAAAATTTTATTTGTAATATGATTTGCATGGTCATTTTTCCTCAATTTTAGTGCCTCTATTTAATTGACCCCGAATTATCGATCCGTTGTTATTCGTACGTAGACCAAGCAGAATGCATTTGCTTTCCCGTACCTGCAACGATCTTTCTCGTCTCTTCTTCTCTTATGCTGGCGTCTTTGCAAGTGTATACCTCGTATTAACCTTTGCCTGAGATAAGGCGCTTATAGTGACTAAAAGGAAAAGAATAGTGTCCTAGGTCACTCACGCTACCGCCATCAAAGATATTTGGGTGAAAATCGTACGACACTCATTAATGACCAATAGAAAAATTAGTTCACGAGCCGTATCCAAGACAACAAAACAATTTCTTGGAAATTTTTTGTAGGTAGACATTACTTCTTTTTAGGGTTTGTGTCGTTACGATTTTCTTACCGAATCTGCATTCGAGCATTAATTCATATCAGGAAATTATTTTTCGTGCATTCAACAACGTCCTAATTTGCCTTCGCGTCCCGCTCAGGCAAATTAATACGACGTTGTTGGAACGCACTCAAAAAAAATTCCGGAAAGAATTAATGCTCTTATGAGATTATATGTGATAATTAACCATCGCATTTGATTGCGGATCGCTCTGGTATCGTGATTTGAGTCTTGGAGATGTAAGCTAAAGGTATGTGTGAATTTTTTCTTTGTCGTTCCCAATTCTAATTAGGCATTCGTATTTCGTGGATTTCAGAGCTCGCATAGAGCCGTAAAAGGATGAGCGGCTAGTTTGTGCTAACAGTTTGGTAGCCGAACTTATAACCATTGCTGAGTATCACATTTGTTGGTGAGTCCTTTTTGTGTACCCCGCTTCGTTTCTTCGGTTAGCGATGATTGTTGCTGACAGTATTCATGATTTGTTCTATCCGCATCTTTACCGAACTTAGAGGTTGCCATACTAAAATGTACTTTCAGCACTTGGTACGTTAATATAAGTGCATACTAGTATAGTTAAAAACACGATTACTGTCCAGCTGCCTAATAATAAGAACTGTAACGTTTGCTCCGATGCAATCTTTTCCAGCAAATACTTTTAAATATTTGTAATTTGCATATCGCCTTCTTCTTACATTGTATTCAGTCCTTGCTTCCTTCTGCGTTGCATGAGATTCAGGTAGGGATTACGCGATCCACATCCCCATGTAACTTATGTTCACGACCCAGCCATGATTCTTCCACTGCACTTCCCCCAGCAGGTTTTCTCGATATATGGTGGCTCAAAACCGTATAACAGCATGAAAATCTGACAAAAAGAGCACTTGTGTCCCTTTGCATAAGCCAAAGAAGCTTCAGCCCCAGTGGGGCTGATGGCATCGCAAGCTCCAACAACTAAAAGCTTTGGAAAGATCCACGCCGTAGAATGGAGCTCCAATCTGGTAATTTGTAAATTCCTCTTCATCTAGTCCAAATCTTCTCTTAAACCAGAGATTATACTTGATTATATACATGCGCTGGCTCAGTGACGTGCCTAACCACTGCCCGAACCTTCCTGTAAGATCAAGATAGCGCCATCTCAGTACATTAGCTATATTTCCCCAATATTCCATTACGAAACCTCTGAGTCTAATGCTCTGAAGGTATCCCGTTGTGTCTAGATTATGCCATCTCAGTTCACCGGCTACATTTTACCGACATCAACGTGCCTAACTTTTACTCCTCAAAGCCTGTGCAACTCGTGGTATCGACGTAAACACAGTCTCGGTGTACTAGAAACTTATCTTCCTGAACGTCTTCTGTATACAATCATGGCTCGTAAAAATTCCGAATTCGGCAGTAGTGCTGGTCCAGGATATGCGGTCAGTATTCCTCGAAGGGCCGTTGTATATGCATACTACGTCTGGAAAGCGAACAGACCAACTCGCAGCGAAATTCCATGTTTCGTACAATTTTTTTTCAATTCGCAAGCAATCTGCCCCAGCCTTAGGTCAAGGTCACGAAGACGTACAAACCTGCGCAATTAAATAATTTTGTGGAAAGTCAGTAATAAACAGTTTCAACAAAGTCGCTAATAAGTCCGTAGTACAAAAATACAGGCACAAGTACTGCTTGTTTTGATTACAGCGAATTTCGACATTTTCATCGTGCCGCTACGTGAGGAGCGACCTCGGTCAACGCCATCTATCAAGAACAGTAGAAACTTCCTAAGTCGTGTGGGTTACAGCAAGGCTAGGCGCGAGCCAACCCATAAATACGTTTATAATTTAGAATATTACATTTTATACAGATACATTGTATTTTAGCAATTATCTTGGAAATCTAAACTTACCATCAATACATGTTTTTATTTTGACTCCGTTCTTTGGTTTAGTCTTTAACAAACTTCTGGTTTGAGCTACCCAGGGACATAGAAAGCAACGGGGAAAAACAAACTAAACTACCAGGATCGTAACAGTTTTGTAATTATACCGCAACGTTGCAGTTGAGTAGATTTTATTTTCTAGTTACTAAGTTTAGTGATAAAACCTCTCCCACACATTATTTTTACATTTCTCGTCTAAAACACGAAGAAAGGAGTTGTAAATTCCGAGATTTCTTCAGGTCTTCACGCCTCTTGGCGGTATAACTCAAAAACTGTTTGTTGGAGGCAGACGATATTTTGTATGTAGATTATATGTCTACCTAGCCTGAAAGAGAGAAATGTTGGGTGAGCTTCTAAAAAATAAAGATTATTTGTTTATTTTTGCGTTAACTGAGAAATAGATAAAAGTAATAATTTGCACATTAATCAGGATTTACATTATCGGCAATAGGACCCAAAAATACAGGGTAATGTAGTAAAAGAGCCAAAAAGCTTCAACCATGAGTCTGTTCTGTTAAATCTGTGGTGAAAAGGCAAAAGGGTATAAGTCAAAAATGATCATTTTACGGAAACATCAAAAAACTATCTTGCTGGAGATTTGAGAACAACATTTAATTATTTTCGCTGGTAATCAAAAGAATCAAGTCGATTTATTGACTATAGCTTGCTTTGCTATTGATTCTAGAACTATTTCTACTAGAAAATTAATAAATACGGAACTTATTTCCTTTGATTCATTTTATGAAATAGCAAAAGGGTATAAGTTGACATATAGCCTTTTGCAATTTCCCGGAATATGTATTTTCTGATAAATAATTACTATGACAAAACAGCATATGTAGACATAAACTAAACAAGAATATGTGGTTTCGAGTTAGAATAATGGGAGGTTATGTGTAAACTTACCGGTTAAGTTCTTGTTACAGCACTTCTACAAAACTTTGTACGCACGAGAGCCTGTGTCCATTTTGGCACTTATTTGTTAAACTACACTATAATAGCTAATAATAATACTGGAAAACTGGACCCCTAAAACACGCTATTGCACCTGCATTGAAATGCACTCGTAGTGTACTAAATTATTTGTTTCCAACGAAAAGGGAAAGTTATGAATTCGCAAAAGGGTATAAGTTAACATTATGCTGTTCTGGCGATGCAGATAACTTTACGAAAAGATTTGACTCGGGATATTAGTACACATGTATCTACTTGCCATTGACTAAATTTGTTTTTTTATCAATTTTTAGTGAATTTTCAGGGAATAAGTCTACATATCCGATTTAGAAAACTTGCTGTAACAATGCGGTTATGGTATGTAGACTTATATTCTCTTGTATTTAGATGCCCGATATTGCTCTGGACACGGGGCATCAATAAAATCAAAAATGAGTTAAGTCGACTTATACCCTTACGCCTTTTTGCCACAGAAATACAACCACGCATCGCAAAGCCGGGAAAGATCCGCGATTGGCCCGTGAATAAGACGCCGGATTTAAATTTGGGTTCGCAGATATTTCTACCTCAATTTTCCATTGATGTTCAAAAGTGTTTAGTGTCGTAACATTCACTTGCTTGGGAAGTTCTCAGTAAAGCCCTTTACAAATACTTATTTTCACTTCCCTTAAAAACATGTATTTGAAACATATTTGGTTTACTAATCATTATATAACTTTGATGAATCTTGTTCTATAAATAACAAGAATTTTGTACAAACAATGCATTGAATAAATTTGGTTCAATATAAATTTGAACAAAATCCATTGTAAATGTAATCATTTAAGGAATATGATTTTATGACCGCCTATAATATATTGTTATGTAATGTTAGACAATCGCCAAGTCAATGTACTATTAGGCAAACACCCCAATACTCAGCGCACTTAGATTAAATTTTAAAAATGCGAAACTTGCCTGTCAGTATCTTAGGCTAACTAAAATGAGACGTATTTATTATCCAATAAAATGGGTTATTGCTCCCTTCTATATATTATCAAATTGCAATAATTCTATGGGTTTGATCCGGCAAAACACAAGACCGATATCTCAGGTTAGGTTCAAATTTGAATTTTATATTAAAAGAATTTTGTAGAATATTTAACTCAGAGTAGCTTAAATACTCAAAATTTCAGTATAACTTCTCTACTCACTTCAATAATTTATAATCTCACAAAATGGACTTACACCACAAAAGGTTCGCAGGTGCATACAGCGTTTTTTTATATTCAAAAGCGACATTTGCAAGGAAACCAAAGGTAAACTGAATCGAATCTCCCGCCTAGCAACTTCTAACTTGGTTTTGTTTCAGGTTGTGACGTAAAAACCACGCGCTACTATCTTTTGTCGTGGCTTCCTGTGAAAACTGCAAATTCTGGCATAAATCGCATTTTCTAGTAACGCTACGGGATTTTATGGAAGTTGGACGTATCTGGATGCTCGGAAACACGATGAATCTCTTCAGCAAAGTGTGTTCTCGATGTCCACTGTCTTCCCGGACTCCAACCACATAAAAACCTGCCAAATCGTACCTCGCCTCTGGAGCCGCTGCGGGTGACGCCAACGCCCTTATTTGCTGGAAGTCGCTCCCATGACACCAACCCTTCTTCTAGGATGTTGTTACACCTCTTCCCGACCTGTAGGACTTGAGATCCCTGGCTTTTGATGTTGGAATGGACTGGTATCGCAGTTTTAAATTTCCAGGTTGTCGGAGCTGAACCCACGCCGATCTTGGCTTGTAAAATTTTTTAATATTTTTCGGTAGAGAAACTTTTAATAACAATTCCACTTATGCCCGGTGACTTGTAGAATAACTTTGTACACTTTTTAGACTTTGCAAGTAGCTTTTATTATATAAACACACCAAAAATCAAAAGCATTATTTGCCCACAAGTTGACATTACAGGAATTATTTTCTATTTTTTTTAACAAAAAAGAATCGCATTATCTAGTAACCGCGATCTAATAATGTTCAAAGGAAGTAAGTTTTGGTTACAATTTCAGATAAAAGAATGAAATTTGATTAACAGGTTTGTTGCTTAAAACTAGAAATTGCCTTTATTTCTTATACATGAAAGTTGTCCTTTCTTGTCAAATAAACTGTTATTTATCACTGCTCTGCTATAAACACTTAGTTTTAAATTGCACTGGCACTTGAGTTCAATTTTAACCACGTCACTAATTATTCTTCATTTCAGTTTCGGTCGTTCTGTATTGCTCTTTGCAAATTCTATCTTATCTTGCTTTGATTTCCGTCCACCTTTCAGCTTGCTTGCTTTTCACTGGCCGGTACGTTTATTAATAACTCTACGCTCATATTCATTATGCACATAACCAACCTTTTGTATTATTTACTTACATTTGGTCCGGCTTCAAATATGCTCAAACCTATCATATTACTTATATTAAATCTTTTTTTTAATCAAACTTCAAATTTAATCCTTCTGAAAGCTGCTTTTCTTATGCTAGCCTTTATCCCTCTAATTATGCTTCTTGCATCTCATTTCCAATGCATTTGATAACTTCAACTACTGTCTACATTCCAATTAAATAAAATATTTCAATTCTGTGCTTTAATTGACTTTGTTTAATATTTCTCTATACAGAATTAAATTGCGAGCATTAAACCATCTCAATATAATATTTCATTAAATTCTGTTAATATTAAATTTGGCGAAGCATCACAATACCCATTAAACTAAATATTAATAGAATTCTTGATTGCTTGTAATATTATAGCTTTATCAAAACTGTTTTCAGAAATAAGTATAGTACATGTATAGCGTATCCTATTGGTTAAAAAGGACAAACTATAATATCAAGCTATTGTGGATACTTAGAGCAACGTTGTTACCAACGGTCCCGGATTTTACAACACTAATTTTAAATTTTAAATTATTAGAAGCGTTTGCGCTCTCTACAATTATTATTGTTACTTGATTTTATAAGCATGATCCTAAATACTACCTTGAACGTTTCTTAATTTTTGATGTTACGGCAGAAACTTCACATTGAAGTTAGTATTCTGTAAGATCGTTAATCACTTGATGGGCAATAATAAACTTATGATTTATGAAGTCAGCCCACTTCTTTTATATTGACTCCTTGACCTTAGCTTAATAGGGTGATATTTTCGAAACTGAGACCACTGCGGTAGCTCACTCACCTTTGCCAATACACGCTATATCAGCATAAATTCCTTCGTTTATAAACTCTCATTCAGTTTGCGTGAAGCGTACACTCTTTAATTAGCAAAACTCGTAAAAAAGTATATTGCAGGGAAAATTAAGAAAGATATATTTAATTTTTACGAGGTTTTAAAACCCACAATGTACGTTTAAATTTGTTATGTTGTTAGCATTACAGAAGAATTGTATGAAACCCCTATTAAGGTAGCTTATATTTCCAATGGCAAAACATGTTAAATAATGTAGTTATTTAAACATAACTTTAAATGTTAAGAGTGAGGTTGGATCTCTGAACATGGTAAATTGTCAGTTTTAGATTGGCGATCCAGACTATTAGAATCCGTAAGGCGTACATATTAATGGTGGGAAGCTGTTATTACAATAAATATTAAAGGTACTCGGAATAGCTTCAGTTTTTTTTTTTAGTCCGGGGCGAGTGTTCTAGTTGAGCGGGCGAGTGTGTTTCGTGACTGCAGTGAATTCCGACTCCAAGCAATTTTATCTACAAGCAGCTATTTAAATTTACCACAGTGCATTCATTTAACATAAACGCTTATATAATAATAATTATAAATATTATCTACCAGAACAGCTTGAATATTTTTGTACTAGTAATTATTAATAAGGCGAAACACCCCAAGAATCGTTCATAAACTCGACCAAACAACCGACTAAAATTCAATCCCACCAATATCTTGACATGGGCCAGTTAACCACACAGCTTTGTAAAAGAATAAGATCTCTACCAGTCTCAGCAGAACACCACTGAAAATCATCCTGACACGCGAGAACGACTACAGGGCTCTATCAAAATACTATTCGACAAATAAAACAGCTTTTCAAACTTTTCAAAACTCAAACGAAATGTCGATCTCAGTGCTCATTAAAAACGCTTCTTCTCGTTAACGAAAAAAAAAAACGTGAAAGCAGAGTTTCCGCATATAAACCTATACTCAGTATCATCAGACTTCTAAATAGAGATTCTCATATGCGCAATAAGACTCACAGCAAATGAGAAAGCAAATAAAATTTTTAATATCGGGCACATTTATCACTCATCAGTAAAAGTAGAACCACCCAGAATATCTAAGATACACCCCAGTGCCATAGATGCCAGCGCTATGGCCAAACTCAAAATTACTGCTTGTTGAAAACAAGATGCGTCAGGTGGCTGGGTAATCATTTATATACCAACCGTAGTAAATATAAGAATACTTCTCAGTCAACTTTAGAGGTGGCAAATATTTACACGAATCAAAGTTTTTCAAAAACAAATTAATATTAGAAATATTAGAAACAATTCATCCAGTACTCACACCAAAGCAATCCCAGAAAAACATAAACCACTTTCCTTATGTTACTAAAACCAACAGTTCAATTAATCACAAACATTCTTGGAGCACGAGAACAAACAATGCATGCTATGAAATCCCATCGCTTATTCTTACTTGAATTCTCAACTTAATCCAGCCTTATTTAGAACAAATAAAACAACTCCTGTTAGCCAACGTGTCACCTCTCCTTCTTAGTGAATCATAATTTTAGTGAAGCACTCATTCACTTAAATTTTGAACTGAAATGCAAATGGCATTAAGGCCCAACAAACGAGCCTGTATTGCAAGATATAACATCGATGTAGCATGTATTACCAAAACGCACTTAACCTTAAACGATCACTTCAAAGTACCAGGGTATCACTGCTATCATAGAAAAGCAAGATTTCCTTCAAGAAGGATAGCCATTTTGTTTAAACCAAAGGATATTAATCACGAACTTTAACACCACCAGTCTTGAAACCGCTTCAATCAAAGTGAAAACGTGTGAAGGTTACTACGTCAACATAATAAGTGTATATCGACAAGCCAATAAACAACTTCTTGAACCGACATATACATAATATTTAATACCAGTTAATCTATTTTATTGATCGGTGACCCAAATTGAAAGCATACCACATTGGGATTAAAAAAAAAACAACCCAGCTGGAACAAAACTCAATACTTTCTCAATACTACGGACCCGGATGAACAAACATACTTTCCGTACCGGTTGGACCAGAATTCAGATGTATTTGGTATTGGTATTGATGAAACAGTAACACATATCACAACCTCGTCACGAGGCAGTCGTATCACATTGGTATTTAATAATCACCTTGGTATTTAATGATTCTGACAGGTATAGACATGGAAGAAAACACAGAAGAGGATGAGGTGCGCGAAGCAAGAAATAGAGAGTTAATAGGTTTTGGCCTGGAGGAGGATAGCAGAAAAATGTGTAAAGGAAAGTGTACAATTAAAATGGCAGAGAAGACAAACAGACAGAACCTTAAATAGTTACATTACCGATGGAAGAAACATACACAATAATCAATACAAATAGAATAAGAATAGAATGGAGTCGATCTAGAGTAAAGGAGTTCTTGAATCCTAGCCGTTGCTACAACTGCCTGGACTTTGGGCACGATGCAAAACAATGCAGGAAAGAAAAGAAGGAAAACATATGCTATGAATGCGGAAGTGCGGGACATACCGTTAAAAACTACCAAAATGAAAAGAGGTGCTACAAATGCCAAAAAGATGGACATAGGGCGGATAAAATATCATGTCCTAATTACAAAAGGGTAGTGGATGGGATTATAGTATGAAGGTACTACAAACGAATATCGGAAGGGAAATGAGCCTATTACACCAAACGGCAATTGAGAAAGGGGTGGACCTATGTATAGCATCCGAACCTAATAAAAACATGGTTTCTAACGGCCAATGGTACGTGGATGATAACAAGGATGCAGCAATCAGGATCTATAATAGAGAGATAGTTTTTCGGGGATACGACCAAAGTGAAAAAGGATTCGTATGCGTGGAATCGGGAGAAGTGGTAATATATGCATGCTATTAGTCGCCTAATAAAACAATAAATGCATTTGAGATATACCTACATGAATTAAGTAAAAGTATTAAAAAAACACAATAAAAAAATAGTAAAGGCCGGGGACCTTAACTCAAAAGCCAGACTATGGGGAGCAACTCAAGATGACGAGAAAACTATGCTACTAGAGTGGATGGCAGGGCTAGGACTAACTATTATAAATGATGGCATGAAACCGACCTTCATTAGAGATACTTCTGAATTGTATATTGACATAACGCTATGCTCCGAAGAAATCACAGATAACATCCGAGGCTGGCAGGTCTCGGAAGAGGAAAACCTAAGCTTACACCAAAATATCTATTTTGATATCCAAGCAGCAGTAAAAGAGACAAAGACTAGACGAAGCAAGGGGTGGAAAATCTGTAACACACGTATGCCAAACTTTAGAGAATACCTGGAATGAGAGAAGGAAACGCCAACGAAATGATTAATGCAATTATAACAGCTATAGACAAAACTTTTCCTAAAAAAGAAAGAAGCAATCTAAAACAGGGGGTATACTGGTGAAATTCTAACATCGCTGAAATAAGAAAAACTTGCCTAAAATCTAAGCGAAATAAAACCAGAGTTAATAAGAATAGAACCCTAATAACGGTACAAAAACAAATACTAAAGGAAAAATATGCTGAAGAAAGAAGAAAACTTAGGTTAGCGATTTTAAGAGCCAAAGAAGAAGCTTGGAGAGGGTATGTGAAGAAGTAGAAGGGGATATATGGGGCACTGGGTTTTGAATAGGAACGAAAAAGCTGAGGTTTGCACCACGCATTACCCTAACAGAACAACGTGAAGAGGAGATAGCCAAGCAACTCTTCCCACGACACCAGCTAAGTAGACGAACCAGTATTGAAACAAATGAAGAAGAGGTGAAACTGTTCACAATAGAAGAGTTAGAGGAAGTAAGGAAGAAGATTGTAGCCTGATCTGGTTATCCTAATTTAATTTAGTTTACTTAAAATGTTTGTTACAATCGGCGGAGTGAACCCGGCTTTCAGGCAGCTCAGAAAAGCCAAAGTATCAGTTATTAGTCTCAAGCTTGTTACCCAGGAAAGGAAAACAGAATAACTTTTCTAAACACACAATAAGTTTTAACTATATACTGCGATGGTATTAAGCCCTACAAACTCAACTCTGATAGCATTGCCAAATTAATGAACATTTCATTAAAGCTCAGGGTGAGGTATTTTATATAACTACAAGGCTAAACCTTGAATTTGATAGATTGAATGCATTGGTAAAGAAATGCCAATTAATAGCAGTATAATTAATTAAGGAACGGTTTAAGCAAAACTCAATTCTCACAAGGATCTAAGTTGAATGTAAAATAAAATTTAAAAGAAGAGGTTTGTGCAAAGTAATGGCCGAACTATTAATTAGAAAAATAGTTTGCAAAGGCAATAAATTGAAGCAAAAAGTTCAAGGAAAGTTAAACAGTGAAATGAATGTCAGGGTTTTAAAAGAAAGGTCGGAAAAGCTAGATAAGCTAATAAACGTTGCAACGAGCAGCTAAGTACTCTGAAATTAAGGCATTTAATAGAAAATTGTAAGAATCAACAAACCAGGGTTATATAAAAATAAAGAAAAGGACACAGCAGATGAACTAAAAATTGTGTGGAAAATCAGAAAGGTGAAATCAAGGGACGCCTTGGTGAAGGAAGTACTCTCAGAAAATTAATCAGTGCAGTGACTTATGTGAACAGTTTAAAGCAAATTAACAAACGTGCAGTGACGCAAAGACTTGATTATAAATGTGTACCATAATATTAGAATAAGAATTTTGTACATAAGTTGTAGTTTTTAGGCAAAGTTAGATTTATAAGTAAGCATTTTGAACTTGATTCACATCCCTTTTTATTTAAGATTAAAACTAGCAATTGTTTATAGCGGATATTAGAGAGAGAACAATTGAATTAATGTAAGAATTGGCTCCTAAATAAAGTTAATTTTCATATAACAAACAAATTATTTCAACAATAAAAATTATACCAGTCAATTCAGTGCAATTTCGTGGTCGTGTGGTGTTATTTGCATCGAAATCCAACACCTAAAGTTATACAGTTCTCCGAAGCACGAGCACCATAACCTAACATCGGAAGCAGCCCGTTACGATCTCTGCCTGGAGGCCTACGAGTCGAGACAGCCCAGAGGGGAAGGCTCCAAAGCAGCAAGCAGCTACGAGAAGACGTGTCCCAGGGATTGCAGCAGCATTAGGTCCATATCAGTCCGACAAAGAGACCAGCGTCGTCTTCGAGCCCCGATACAAGATCGGCAACAGCCGGTACTGTTTAAACCTAAAATTAAAAAAGTGAGCACCGGGAAATTTACGCATGTGCAAGAACAGTCTTTCTCAAGGCAATACAAGCCATATTCATTGCTGTAAAATAAATCCAGCCCGCAAAATGCCCAACTCCATAATTTGGGGTTATGTGACAATTAGATCAGAAAACGACGCCAACTAAAACAATTGGTGCTTGGGTGTGGGCCCCCTTTGACAAATGCTAGAAAAAACAAATGAGGTTAATGCCGCGAAACAGCTTAATTCAAATATTTACCGGTGGAACTATGACAAATTTTCACTTTGTTTTTAAATTCGCTATCGCGCCTTGCCAGCGGAAACCGTTTTGATTGGCCTACTTTCGAGTATTTGCTTGTGAGCAGTAGTACGAAGACGAAGTACAGAACCGTATTAAGTTAAATTAAGAATTATACATTCAGCCCAATTGAACCTAACCGAGAGAAAGAGTAAATGCTTTACCGAAATTTGAGCTAGCCATAATAGTTATTAATACTTGCAGATATATACGATATCAACAGGGCATATAACAATTTATTTCAACGAGTTAGTAAATTACAACTCCTTGTAATCGTCTTAAAAATAAAATATTTGTCAGGAGGTTCTTAATCATTTATTTAATTAATTATATTAAATTAAAAGAACATAACCTTCCCAATACATATCAACTTAAACTCAAAATCAGGAGATTAAATAATAATAACGTTTATAACGCAAAAAGTTCTCTTCTAATGGCAGGTTGCGCACGCTGGAATTCGGACCCTGTCAGTTAATTATGGACCAGGTTATGCATTGAGTAGGTCACTTGACTCGTAGACAGAACGTCGTACTTGAAGACTGCAATGTCATTTGATTAGTGGAACCGCCATTGACAGCGGTAGGTAAACATGAATGTTGACTCCGAATTTTAAATAGGGCATACCTGGTGTTATCGCAGTCTGCAGGTGTGTGGAATGTGTCGAGCTGGTAGGCGGCCGGGCCGAAGATATCAGTTTCTCGTCTTCAGGACCTTGAAATTCCAGGTGAGTGGCTCGGGCTTTGTAGGCGGCGATTTGCCGGGAAAATGGTCCCGGCTCGCCCCTAATGTGCGGCGTGAAATGACCCGAAAATGGGATTTGCAAAATTATGAATGCGGCCTTGCCTGGATGTCGTGCTTTCGCTGCGTCCACCTACAGGGTGGACTTTCGGAGGTGAACTTCAGGCCGCTCTCGCCTTACGTCCCCCAGGAAATATTTAATAGCTTCGAGAACGACTAATGTGGCGTTTTCACACGAGCGAATTGGTTTCTCGGATCTAAAATGCCTGCCGAGTGGCTGAGACCTGGAGAATTAATCGAGGTGGTTTAATCAGTAAAATCAGTGGGTAGTTTTGGCAGGTTTATCACCGGATAGCATACAACGAAACTCTCCTAGTAAGAATGAACAAGTAGGTACTTTTGGCACCGTTCTTTCTTGTTTTTTTTTAGCCAGTTCATACTACCGAGATGTTTCGTTGCACTTGTTGCAGATTTTTGTCCCGTATTAGTCGGATTTAGTACCAGATGTTGTTGAGTGGAGGTACCGACCTTGTTTTTTTAAGTCCTTTCGAAGGCTTAATGGGAATTTCGATTCCCTGTCGTTTACATTGTTTATCCTTGGGCTGAGTTGACACTTTTTATTGTACCGTACCGAACTGACGTTCACGTTAGCGAGGTTTATCGATTTTGACGTTGATGATAACCGATTTTGACGATTTTTTTTCTCTATCGTTTGATGTTGTACCGAGTTGATTTTTGGTAAGCAGGTTGGAATTCATTTTCACCTTCATTACAGTGTTTTGGTTTGTTGATAAGTTATGGTTTGTTGTTGGTGTGCTTGGGGAGACTCGCTCGTGCGGTTATTACGTCCCTCAGGCCATCTTCTTAGGTGGTTTGGCGTAGTTATTTTCGTTGGACTTTTATCTCATTCTCCTTATTATCATGTACCGCCCAACTTTGTTTACCAACTTCTTCGTGGACACTTCTAACAGTTATAGTAGTGTTTTGTACACTTACCGTTAGCATTTAACGAGCTTATACCGCTGGTGGGAATGATTCGTATTTGTTGACGATTTGTTGTCTATTACCGTACCCTTTTTGTCTGGCGACGTCATGTTGTCACGTATCGTGTTCTTTGTGAACAGTTTTGTTGAAGCTTTTGAGCTTTGTGTGGCGGTAATGGCCTGCTGTCCGCATGAGGTTTCTTGAGTGGAAAAATTTTGAGTATTTAAAGGTTTTTGACTTTTTTTTTGTAGTGATGCCCTGTTGTTTTCGTGGCCTAGCGCTCTTTTACCGTACCGTTGGCCGTCGCCATCTTCAACCACTTGTGTGGGATTACATAAAGAGAGCGTGTTTCTGGTCATTTATTTTGCTTCGCGTGGACCCTGTGGTAGTAAGGTAGTCCCTTTGGGCCGCATGGAGATCTGGAAAGGATTTATTGGGCATGCGTCATCGAACGCCTACACCCTTGGAGACTTGGTTCTTCGTGATTTTCTTTTGGTGTTCGGTGTTGGAGTCATTTTCGAGCTCGCGCTTTGCGGTTTAATAGTCGATTTTGCTCTGGCATTGGCATCGATTGAGGGTTTCGGTGGACTGAGTTTTCCTAACTGCTACTGATTATGACTATTTTTGACAGTTTCTGTCACAGCCACTTTCCTTTTTGGTTGTTCATCCTCTTCTCTTGGGTACTCATATCCGTTGTGGGATCCACACAATGCGCCGATCTCGTGACGTGCAGCGTGCCCTCTTCAGGTAACCCTTGGGTGGAATTTTGGAACTCCATTTTTATACCCCCCCTCCCTGTGTTCTATTGGAACGGTTGGTCGGAAGTGCCCACAGGTGTAAGACCTATTTTTACCCGATTCTGACAAACAAATTTACGTATTTTCTACTGGCGTATCCAGTCTTTCTTCTTCCTCTTCTCTCTTCCCTCCTTTCGTACCCTATCTGGTGGCCAGTGTGCATAATTCCTTTGGGGGTACAGCTATCGTATGAGCGTTTTCGGTCGTTTGAGTTCTCGTGGCGCAGCAGCCAAAACGTCTCGTTGTTTTGTAAGAGACTTCGGGGAACTCTCTTTCACGTAAGGGGAGTGTTAAGCCATTTTGCCCTCTGTAGCCATTGAATTACATTTCACGTTTTTAGGGCAGTTTAGTTATATCGAAAACCTATTTTTAACTTTTAGTAACAAACGCAAGCTCATTCCGTGCTCATTCGTTTCCGAGTACCCTGTATGTAGACTTGCTTGAATCTTTTGGAACACCCTTTTGAACGCGTGTGACTGCGAGGCCTCTCGCTCTCTTTGTCACCGCGACGTGGTTGTTTCATTTATCGCATCACCATTGGCGGTCGAGGGTCAGGTGGTGACGCCACGTGCGGTGTCCTAACGCTTCTTGCTTGGCAGTTCAGCTCAGGCCGTTGATCAAGAAGGTCGCAGAGTGTGTGTTGGCCCGGCGTTCCCGCCATGGCGGGGACGCCAGCCTTTTTCCCGTCTCGTGCTGCTTCAGCAAGTGTTTGATGAACTGTTTCGCCTTAAGCGAGTTCCGGCAGGACTACAGACAAGAGAGGTTGTGTGTTGTGCGAGTGGAGGTGATCACTTTTAGGCGTGGGTGCGATGAGCTTTGCGAGTCCGTTTCTGCTTCCGTAAGTAAGGGATTGTTCCCTTTAACTCGATGCTCGAGGATATATCCAGCAGGACGTAGTGGACCGCTTTTGCCGCAGTTGTTGTGCTCGTAGGGGCACTTTTCATGACCGCCATATTTGACGGATTCTAGTTTGTTTGCCCCAAAAATGCCGTATCGCGGCTGATTCAACGCCACGGATTGCAGCAGACTATAAACCGATCGCACGCCATTCTCAAGGACCGTCTCCGAATTAAGGTACCTGTAATAGAACCATTTGAACATAATACTGTTACTTGTGCAAACGATGTTGCGTTTGTGGTTTTTCTGCGAAGGCGTACTTGCGCCTCTTGCTCGCTTATTACTATTTTATGCGGCGCTCTGGGGCCACAAAGCCTTGTGACGCTGCCGTCGCTAACTTTCACTTAAATGTGGCCAAGGTGCGAGCTTGGCGCTTGACCGTACAAAGAAATTCATGAACTCTTCGCAGATGTCTGTGTGAAGGGCAGTTGTTAACCCTCATTTTAGTAACTGCATGTGTGCGGGTCTGTTTATACCTAACCATTCAATTAGCGAACGACCGCATCGCATAGCCGTGCGACGCCGTCAATATCAAGATTTGTTCGAGACTTTTCATATGTGCGCTGGCTTCGTGCCTCGTTTAAGTTCATTTATCGCATGCATGGGCGACGTGGCACTGGCTGGAATGTATATTCAAAATTCACCTATCTTTGAGAGGCTATTCTAGCCCCTTTTGGGCCAAGTATTGCAGCTACGCTGCCCCCTCCTCTGCCTAATAAGGCCGGGATGTTAATTCGTCGCATACCTTTGCGGCGCCGTGTTTATCAATAGCTATATTGCTTCCGTCGCCTACGCAGGCGTATGATTCATTGTTATGAGCTAACGCCCATTGTTTATCACTGTTCTGTTTGTTATAAAGTGACGAACCAATAGCGGCCAGTCACATGTTGTGTATTTGTACCGTAGCATTAGCGCGTCATCAGCTGATGCGTATTTTTCTTAAGAGATAACATAAGTTTGGCGGCACGATTTGCTGCCCGAAAATATTAATCGACTAATAGACGCATAACTAATTAAGGGACGTATTATTCTTGTTCGCCTTGTGCATGCTCTGTTTCAGATAGTGCCCCTCAGTGTAAAAGATTGGTGTACGACGGGACTTGAGAGTTCGGAGCGTGCAGGTAAGTTTAGTCGTTGCACCGCCGCGGCTAAAAGGTCCCAATACTGCAATTCCAGTATTCTCAGTCACAAAATTGTTGTTCGAGCTTACCGCTCGCGAGTACCTTTATCGACGGAGTATCTCGAATACTTCGCCACCGATGACCGTCCATGCCCGGTTATTCGGTCACACCTTTACTACAGGCTTGGTGGCGTCCTTATAATTTCGACGTACCCTGTATATGTCTTAGCACGCTTGCCCAACGACGTATCGTTTGAACCCCGCCCGACTCCCTGAGCGCTTCAGTCGAGGCCTTTAGTCTGTTTTAACGAATCTCAGGGCAAGTGCGCCAGTTTTCCAGCACTGATCCAGTCGTGCGATGCTCATCTTGGATGGGTGTCGTTAAGTCGTTTTGATACCGTAACAAACTGATCAGTGTACCCTTTTTACTGATGTTTGAAAGAAAAAGTTAATTTACATCTTGTAGTCCATTTTTCACGTATTAAGCATTTAAGGCGTATTAAACTCTTTAGCAATGTTCTTTTGAAACGTATTATGAAATAACATAAAAATATAATGTTTTTAGATTCTTTATTTTTTCTACTGCTTCATTCGAAATTAGGCTATTATTATACATATTTGAAAGACGAAAGTAGACATTTACAACACCGAGTCGTGTATTGAGATTTCCAAATCAATTACACTACTGTTTATGTTGTGACGGTGACGAACAAAACATATTTATAAACAGTTTATTATATTGGTTACATAAGGCAACACGCATTTTTTTGAATCAGTATAAATAAGCATACGCCCCAAAGAGCCTTAAATCTTATATTTGGTGACCCCTGTAAACTTCAACGACTTCGATTCAAAGTGCTCGCTAACCTGTCGTCACCTGAAAAACACCCTTCCTGTGAACGACTTGAATTCGGCCTCTGTTGTATACACTATATTTGGTGACTACGAACGTGTGATACACATCACCCTTCCATCTGAAACAATCGATTGGAAAGCAAACGTTTTTATGCACAATAAACTACCCTACTGCCAGTGCTCACATCAATAAAGATCTGAAAACATGCATACACGTGTATCTCAGAAATAGCACGCACACTAGGGACATCAAACCAATTATTTGGGTCTTTTCAAAATTGTACCCTGTTCAGAAAATACATGTCGCTGGAAGGTATCAGCGAAACAGTCAGCTACGACAGACTGAAACCCGCAAACTTTCTAGATTAACTTACGCTTGCATGCTCTCATATATTTTATTTTATTTTGTTTTTGTTGTTACGTTAATACTATTTTTATACTCATTTCCTTTTTTCATTTCTTCCAGCTTACATTAGCGAAGTAGATGGAGTCCAACGCCAGGCAAGATATCTCCAGTGTCGTGTATAGTGTTGTGTTATTTAGTGTTATTATTATTTATTTTTAGTATCGTTTATTGTTATTAGCTTTTAAGGATTGTTGAAAAGATCCAGGAGGTTTTGTAGCTAAATATAATCCTGTTACTTTCATACGGGCTTATATTAGTTTTACTACCTGGTCTCCCTCCCTCCTTTTCTGTTTTTTTTTTGTGGAGGGGAGTAATGTAGCGATTGTCACCTGTATATGTGGTGAAGGTGACGATCAAAACATATTTATAAACATTTTAATGTATTGGTTACATAAAGCAACACGCATTTTATGCGAATCAGTATAAATCAGCATATTAAATCTTATACTACCCATTTTCATGAGTGATGCAATGAGATATAGTCTAGGCATAATAGATATAAATCTCAGGAAAAATAATGGAGTTCTGATTTTTGACACAAATGTTCCTTACCACTCTAGGAGTGACCCTTTAAAAGTCTCCGCCTCTTGGATGCCGACATCGTATCAAGGAGGTCTTGACAGTAGTTATAAAACATCTTTTTTTTTCATGTAAAGTAAAGTCGTGTGTAAATAAACCTGGGACAATGGTTTTTTCATATGTAAATTGAGTTAAGATTTGAAGCATATCTCCATGGATTTCCTGATATCAGAAAGAGTTACATTAAACTTTGACAAGTAAATGAAAATGTAGCTCTTTCTGGTAGCAGAAAATCAATGGAGATATTCTTCAACTAGCTGAAACCCGCGGCATATGCCGCATTTAAAATGTACAACGAATTTAATAACTTTGGTTGCACTAAAGAAAGTTTTAAAAGCACGCTAGAGATTGGCAGTAAGGAAAAGTTCCAAAAAATATATTTTCAAATGGAAAGTCTCTGGAAAGGAAACGCTCGCCTCTGGAAGGCGTCCTAATTTATACGACGTTGTTGGAACGCAGTAATAAAAATTGCGGAAAGAATTAATGCTCTTGAGATGAGATTATATGTGAGAATTATTTGTGCCACCGAAATAATTTTCAGCTGCCTGCAATCTGTGTTTCTTTTCAGGTTTAAGCTGTTGAGGCGTTGAGCGTCATAAAAATATAAATGTGGTAACTCAAGTCTCCAGTTACGCCGTTACTGTTATTGTTAAATAACTCAATTAATTATTATTTCTTTGTCATTTTAAACTGGCATTATTATTATTATCTCTATAATAGCTTCCATAAGTAACTGTTTATAATGTTTATATGCTAGCGAGTTAATTTTCTTCTTAAATCGCTAGTGAATTAATAGTAGATTGTTCTACAAGTTAAGAAAAGTGAGAATTTTCCAGCGAATGTAAAAGTTTTACGTGAGCATGGAAGAATGACGCTGTAGCCCGCGCGCATTTAAAGTTTTACGTGTTAGATGGATATACTTTATTTGTGACATTACAAAAAAAATCTTTTACACCTGTCTACTATATGGCAAATGCTACACCAAATACATACAATATATAGAGTTCACATTTAATGTTCTCTGAATGATGTCATTTTGACAGTGGTCTATTATGAGATGTTGTATCGGACTTTTTCCACTGTCTCGGGTGTTTACCACACGACGTTTCGGGAGTTTTTGGTCTACTCCCGTCCTCAGGTGAATGAACTCCTGGTTAGTCCTGAGAAGGACTGATTTTTGTACGTCTTTTTCACGTACACTCGTACCTACCCCGGGGTTTGAACCCGGGACCACTGATCGCTTGTGATTACGAGTCTGACACTCTTACCACTAGGCCACCAGCGCGGCCATATATTTTAGTTATAAACTTATATACAGTGTGTCCCAGGATTGATGTTACAAGAGGTGAGATGGTCTAAAAATGTTTGAATTTTATTTTAAGGTTTTGGGGTTCGGTCCTGCTTGGTTTGAAAAGAATTTTAAGAATATTTTCAGTTTTTGAAAAACAAGTAGGCCTTGACAGGAAATCGAAAACTATTTTATTTTCAGGTAAACTACCCTTTTTGTTCATGATACGGCAAAATTTTATTAAGAAAAATTGTTTATAATGATAAATTATGGCCCTATACAAAATTTCAGAAAGATCTGTCATCTTATAAAAAACCGTTATTTTTTAGATAATTGTATGTTATTTTCAGGTAAACTACCCTTTTTGTTCAGGATACGGTAAAATTTTATTAATAAAAGTTGTTTAGAATGAGAAACTATGAACCTATAGAAACATTTCAGAAGGATTTGTCGACTTAGATTAAAATGTTATTTTTTAGATTAAACAAATTGCATTTATTAAAAATGACGGTTAAATCTAAGTCGACAGATGTTTCTGAAATTTTGTATAGGGCCTTAATTTCTCATTCTGAACAACTTTTCTTCATATAATTTTGCCGTATCATGAACAAAAAGGGTAGTTTACCCGAAAATAAAATAAAATAATTTAAAAAATAACGGTTTTTCCTAATTCGACAAATATTTTTGAAATTTTGTATACAGCCATAATTTATCATTATGAACAACTTTTCTTAATAGAATTTTGCCGTATCATAAACAAAAAGGGTAGTTTACCCGAAAATAAAATAGTTTTCGCTTCCCTGTCAAGGCCTACTTGTTTCTCGAAAAAGAAAAATATTCTTAAAATTCTTTTCAAACCAAGCAGGACCGAATCCCAAAACCTTAAAATAAAATTTAAAAATTTTTAGTACAACTCACCTTTTGTAACGTCAATCCTGGGACACACTGTATATGTTACCGCTGTATGCGCAGTAGCCTATGCGCAGTAGACTATTTTTGCAATTCTCTGCGCAGTAGTGGCATCCAAATGGGCTTTAGTTCTGCGCTAGCTTGGCTAATTGGTTCTACTGCCAGCGCTATGTATGTAGCTTCTTTCAGCTTCCTATGGAACCTGTTTTCCTCTTTAGCTACAATTGATGCGTTATCCCATTGTATGTGGTGGTCTTCGTTCCAGACGTGTTCTGCGATCTTGGATTTGATGGTTTCGCCCTTTCTAATATCTTTGCGGTGTTCCGATAATCTCACTCGTAGGGGGTAGTTAACTGAGAAGAATCGGAAACAGATTCAACATAAGAACTGCCTTCAAGTCCACAACAACTCTGAGAGGCATGATGACGCATACCAAGCCTCAGAACGAAGATCAGAGTTCAAAGAACTGTATCTACAGCGTACCGTGCGAGTGTGGAAGACAATACATAGTGGACACACAACGACCCCTACGAGTGAGATTATCGGAACACCGCAAAGATATTAGAAAGGGCGAAACCATCAAATCCAAGATCGCAGAACACGTCTGGAACGAAG
Source organism: Agriotes lineatus (assembly GCA_940337035.1). Taxonomy (NCBI): domain Eukaryota; kingdom Metazoa; phylum Arthropoda; class Insecta; order Coleoptera; family Elateridae; genus Agriotes; species Agriotes lineatus. The sequence goes on from OW679194.1 coordinate 177,643,512, forward strand.
ACTACCACATACAATGGGATAACGCATCAATTGTAGCTAAAGAGGAAAACTACTGCGCATATAGCGGTAACATATATATAAGTTTATAACTAAAATATATGGCCGCGCTGGTGGCCTAGTGGTAAGAGTGTCAGACTCGTAATCACAAGCATTGACAACATAGGTTTGTCGTTCTCCAGTTGCCGTGTCTGCGACATCCAGCATAACATACTTTCCCATTATTAATTTTCGGACTTTCGCTGAGCTACAAAGCAGTTACTCTTTTCACACAAGTTATGTAGTAGTAGTAGTTGTGGGGAGACCGAAGTGTGGCAAGTAAGGCACCATAGGCCCTTTTTGCCAACCCCATGCCATCCCCTCAACCACCTTCATTATCGTCCTCTTCGATGGGCTCCTCTCTGCTTAAACCTTCCTTATTTCTTCTTCTATTCGAAGCGTAGGTGCTCCAAAGGTTTTATACCTCATTCGGTGATACGCCTCGCATTCTCTCAAGTAATGAAAGGATGTTTCCTCATCCTTCCCACATCTTGGGCAAATGGGATCTTCCTCTACTCCTATAAGTGTTAGGTGTCTTTTTAGTTTACAGTGGCCTATCAATCCCTATCAAAATATTTGTGGGTCTTCGGCTTCTTCACATTAGTCAGACTGATTTCTTTTAATCAAATCCCGCTATGTGGTACTTTGCCTGACGACAGCCCCCGCATCCTTTCCGCTTTTGCTCGCTGGTCTTGTACGCCCACCCGGTTTGGGCTGCTGAGACCTGCTGCCTTGTTATACCCAGAAGGGGTTCCGGTCCAACACAAGTTTTCCCGCCCCGATTTTGGCTAGTTCGTCAGCCTTCTCGTTGCCTTGGACCCCAGTGTGTGCCGGGACCCAGACGAGCTCGACGTCCTTTTTTCTTGCCAATCAGCTAAAGCATCTCCACATTCCTGGACAAGAGCTGATCTTGTCCTGGCTGAGAAGATTGCTTTTAGTGCGGCTTGGCTATCAGAGCAAATATATTTTTTTTGCTCTAGGGATATCCTGACCTCTTTCCTTATTGCCACCGATAGGATGCCACAAACTTCTGCTTGGAATACCGTGGTGAATCTTCTCCTAAAGCATAGCTTTCTTGTACCCCTCGGCCTTCCATATAAATTCCTGCTCTAGAGGATTGCCTTTCTACCACTCGAGAACCGTCCGTGTAGCACATCAAAGCATGCGACTGGAGCTCAACCCTTTCTTGCTCCCACTGTTCCCTTGTTGAGATAGTGAGAGAGTATCCTTTTTCTAACCTTAGCCGGTCCTCTGCTTCTCATGGCCCGTGCGAGCTTCCTGGTCATTCCAAAGCCCCGTATCCCGCATTTTGAGTTGGGTAGCCATGGCCTCTCTCTTTATCCAAGTATCGAGACCCGAGAGTCCCAATATTACCTCAAGTGCGGCCGTTAAGGTTATCATCATTGCCCCTGTAATTCCGAGACAGGCTAGACGTTGGACCTTTGCCAATCTTACGGAAATACTGGCACGCTCTACACTGGGCCACCAGACCACTGAGCCATACTAAACTCTTGGCCTTACTACCAATGTGTAGAGCCAATGCAAAATTTTGGGGTTTATCTCCCAGTTCCTGTCTATTGCTCTGCCCAACTGCCATAAGCTCGCTGTCGACTTCTTCACCGTCCTGTCGATATGCGACCTCCAATTTAGTTTGCTGTTGATGATTACCCCAGGTACTTGATCTCTTGCACTAATGCAAGTGGCCTTCCGTACATTATGGGTATCCTCAGACCCTGAAGTTTTCGTCTTTTTGTGAAGAGAATGATCTCAGTCTTTAGTGGGTTTACCGACAGACTTTGATCTTCTCATCATCATTCAATAATCCTGTAGGCTACCTGCATTCTATCGCAGACGACGTTTAGGAACCTGCCAGTAACAGGTACTAGTTCATCATCTGCGTATGCTTGTGCATAGAAGTCCTCTCCCGTTAGGCATCTCAGTAGACCGTCCATTATAAGACACCATAAGTGAGGTGAGAGGCAACTGCCTTGCGGGTAACCTCCCGTTACCCTGGCCCACACTGAGCAGTCCCCTATGTTTGCCGTTACGGTTCTTTGCTCCAGTGCTGTTCTCACCCAACTGGCCAGAGGCCAAGGCTTGACATATTGTAGTCGTTCTTGCCTTATCAAATACGCCTTCAATGTCAAAAAATTCTGCAAGGGCCACTTCTCTATAGTCTAGTGCCTTTTCGACCTTGTGCACGACAGCGTGGAGTGCAGCTTCGGTCGATCTTCGACAAGAGTGTGTTGTTATTACCCTTTCTATTAGATGCCTATTAATAATCTTTTTCAAGATCTTTAAAAGAAAGGATGTAAGACTAATGGGCCTAAATTATTTGGCGGTTGTGTAGTCCTTCCTTCGCGTCTTGGGAATAAAGGCCACTCTGGCTGCCTTCCACTGTTCTGGGACCCATCCGATTGCTACACTGGCCCTATATACCCTTACTATATCTGGAAGAAGGATATTCAGGCCTTTCTGAAGCAATGCTGGGAAGATCCCATCTGGCCCCGGTGACTTAATGGGATCGAACTCCTGTATTGCCCATGTGACTACACCTTCCATTATAATCCCCTCAGCGAACTGCCAGTTCTCTATAGGAACTCGTTCGGAACTGTCAAGGGTAGGTTAATATGTAACAGAAACCTTGATAACCCTAGATCCTGCTTATTTATTAGCGATCTAAAATTAATAAACTTTTGTTGCAGGAACCAAGTAGTAACTAGGGTACTAACACAAATGGAAGACAACTTGGAAGAAGTAATAATCGCCTCAGTATAAAGTACGTTTATTTGAAATCGGCAGTGAAGTACGCCGAAATCGTCATTAAAATACGAGAAATCGGCAGTGAAGTAATCCATTGTTTTACGACTTTTTTGTAGGTGGCGAGGCGACAGATAAACGTCAATCGACCGAACATAACCTACAAAAGTTGGTTAAAATGTTGTAATTTTACGATTCCTCGATTTCAAATAAAACATAGTGTACACCTCGGCACTGAAGTTTCTTTTTATCCCTCATGTGGTTTATTTGCCTTGGCCCTACGGGCCTCGGCAACTAAATCCACATTCGTGATAAAAAGTTATACTTCAGTGCCTTGGTATACAAACTACTATTTTTTCTATAATAACCATAGGAAATATAATAATAACTGTCAAAGTGTTACAATGTTGGTAGATATGTGAGTAAAACGCTAGAAAATTTTTATACCTCGTGTTGGTAGAACTTTAGCAAAATTATGGTTATGTGTCAATTTTGAATGTCAAAGATTCTTAATTTGAACTCTTGACAAATTTTATTTTTTTACATGGAATCAAACGTTCATTATGTTTATTTTCAAATATTGTTAAGTTTAATAATTAATAAATTTGCAATATTTTACTATTACTATACTGTTCGTTTTACCCACTATTATGACATATATGTCAAAATGACAAATCATTTTTTTAGTGAAAAAAAAGAACTAAAAACCTATGTACCAACATTATTAAAACTAGGGACTCTGCAGGAATGCAACTTATCCCCTAGAAAGTTGACCTTGAAAATTATAGAAAAAAAATGGATTTTATCTCCCATTTGATTCTCCTAACCCTCCCAGATCGGAGGAACTGCACCAGTTAGTTGACTACTGCAGGCTATCAAACCTGCAGCTACAAGCTGAGATCGACACCAGTGCTCATCATGCAGCATGGAGAAGCAGCAACGTCAACAGAAGGGGTGGGTATCTCTTTGAATTTATTGATTCCAAGCAGGATTTACAAGCCAACTTAAATAACATTAAAAACAAAATAAAAAACAGCACAGTTATTAAGCTAACCTCGATCGAACTATAAGAGGCTATTATAAACTCGTATTACAACAACTACAAAACCAACCTTAAATCCACAAGTAGAAATGTCAAGTGGTGGAATACAGAACTTGCAGAACTAAGGAAAAGTACTCGTAGGTTGTGCTGCTTAACAAAGCGAAAAGAACAGAAATGTGGGATGAATACTATCACTCCCTCACTGAATACAACGAAGCAGTTCGTACGGCAAAAGGAGACTCTTGGGGGAATTTTTTACAAGAAGTTGAGGACACTTCGGAAGCAGCACGATCCCAGAGGATATTAGCTAAAGATTCAGTGGAACCGTTGGCACAATACTGAATATAGATGGGACATACACGGAAACGAGCAAGGAAGCCTTGGATATACTTCTTCTGGTGCACCTTCCAGTCTTACTTGCAGCTCCTCCAGCAATAATTACCAATTACATTTAGAACACCCTACTCTAAGGACCACAAAAAGAGATTGGAAAACTGCAAACAAGATAATTACCCACTATAGCTTTGAACGGGCTGCTAGTCCCTTTAAATCATACAAAGCGCTTGACCCTGATGGAATACTACCTGTGCTATTGCAACAAGGAAAAACCATTCTTATGCCAAAACTTTATAGAATACTAAGAGCAAGCATTTCAACAGAATATACTCCTCCTGCTTGGAAGCAATCTAGAATTGTCTTTATTCCGAAACCTAGAAGGGAAGTTCTCCAGGCAAAGGCAACTTATCGTCTTATGATAAAGCTAATAGAAAAACTGGTTGTAGACACATTAGGAAAACCTTACATTTGGGAGCCTTATTTCATCTTTATCGGCATGCACATGAATCCGGAAAATCATGCGAAACTCTCTTCACCAGCTGGTGAGAAGAATTAAAAAAAGGTATAAGCTATCAGGAAATCGCACTGGCAAGCTTTTCGTGACCATACCTCCTTTGAGTCAATGACAGCTGCGATGAGAAATAATGGAGCAGAAGACACAATTTGCAAGTGATTTCTCAACATGCTACGCGATAGAAAAATACAATCAACCCTATCTGGTGAGACGATGGAGATAGTAGCCGCCAAAGGTTGCCCGCTTGGAAGAGTCTTACCACACCAATTGTGGAACCTTGTAGTGAATGAGTTCCTATATGAGCTAAATACGCATAGCTGTACACCCAGGGGTATGCAGATGATCTGGTGATACTCATCTCGGGAAATTTTGACAACACAATCGCAGAGCTTATGCAAAACGCTCTAGGTATTGTGGAACGATGACGTGCCAAGAAAAACTTAACTGTAAATCCTCAAAAAATGGCACTAATTCCATTTACAAGAAGGAAAAAATTTGACGGGCTAAATCTCCCAAACCTCTTTAACGAACAGTTGCAACTGAGTCGGGGGTTAAATATTTAGATATTATCCTGGATGCTAAGCTAACCTAGAACTCAAATATTAGCAAAGTTGTAAATAAAGGCAGGTCAACCCTAATGGCAACCAAGCGAGTACGGGGTAAAACCTGGGGACTGAAACCAAGCATGGTACACTAGACCTATGGTTGACTATGGCTCGCTAGTATGGAGGTCCAAAGTGAAACAAAGAGAAGCCAAACTGGAGCTATCTAAACTCCAACGGCTTGCCTGTCTACTTATCACAGGTGTGATGAGCCTACCTCCCATAGACATCATAGTCTAGGAGAGGCAAGGATGACGCAGTAGAGGCATCTTTGTCGTAACAGATAGTCAGGCGGCTATAAAAGCCCTACCGGATTCCATTTGGTCTGTGACTGCCTTCAAAACCTTTCAATCCTCGCTAACTACAATAGGATAACCTTAATGTGGGTGCCGGGGCATAAAGGTATACAAGGTAATAAAAATCAGATTTTCTTGCAAAAAGGATTCAGACACACCATTCATTGGTTCTGAAGCAGTATTTGAAATCACCAAAACGACAGCCAGCGGTTGGCTAACCAGATGGATAAACATACGACATCAAAACTACTGGAACTGTGTGGAAGGACTAAGACATAGCAAAGCGATGCTAAGGAAACCATCTAAAAAACTGACAGATTGCGACTAATCAGACATCAAATTAGGCTAGTGGCGAAGCTGATAACTAGTCACTGTAACCTGTAATCTCAGTGAAGAACCATTTTCAGACTGTAATGAGGACATCGAAACAGCCTCTCATGTCATTTTCAACTGTGAAGCTATTGCCCGATGGAGACATACACTTCTAGAGGGAGATAACCCTCGAGAAACTCTGAAAAGAGAAAACCTGATGAAAAGGCTATTAAACCTGTTAAAAACGGCGCACCTTTTCACTGAATAAGTGTAATAATGAGCAGCACAATAAGCTAAGAGGATGCAGTGCTGTATGGCATCCAACTAACCCTCACACTACAGCACGACATTACAATACGAGCTATTGATCTTGCACTTACATTTGAGTTTAGTTGACCTAAATTTGTTTCTTCGAAATAGTGCAAATAAACACAAAACTCATTTACTTACCTTTGTTTTTTTAGTTATTATAATTTCCAATTTATGTTCACAAGTTTGTATTGTTGGAATTTTTCCAATTGGTCCACCTTCAAATGTTACGGAGAAATCCCTAACTCTGTGTAAACTATATTTCCGGCATAGAAGTGTTAATAACGAATACCCTTCCCTTGAGCTTCCATTTTAAATGCAACAATTAAAACCAGTTGTCAAATGACAGATTTTTTGTGACAAGCTCAGCAATTCATATTTTAGAATTTGTTGTTGTTCTTCTTCAGCTTTTTACATTGCCCACTGCTGAGCATAGGCACAAGATGGATGAAAGGAAGCCAGGACAAAGTAAAATGGAAGCAATATCAAGAGAATGCTTACATTAATTTATGTATTTATGTTTTTACGCAAAAGTAAAATTACGCAATTAGTTATTAATCTTAAACGATGCCGAATATGTACGCTAGCATTTGGCGGTACAATGCTCAACTTGCCCTGGATTCGGGATACAGAGCTTAAGCGGGCCTTTGGTGCTTGCAAGTCAACTATTGTGTGAGGTGTGTGTCTTGGCGGTGTGTTGACCTTGTTACTCTATCTCTTAGGTCTGTGGTTCTGAGTAGAGCACAGTTAATTTGGTGCCCAACTGTGAATGGTCTCACCGAGCCCGATTCCAATCGCCAAGGCTACGAAAAAATTTCGACCCCCACTGGGTTCGAGCCGAGGACTTGCTTAATTCAAGCCTGGCGCTTACCCAACAGCGCCACGCGGGTTCTTACGATGCCGAATATTATCCTTTTTAATTTAGCGCCATTACCATTGTTTACATGAAAATGGTGAGCAAGAATACGCATACACGTCATAAGCAATTTAAAGTGCCTATGTTTAGAGGTATAACGTATGACCAACCATTCGGTATACATATAGCAAGGTATCAAATTACAACGAGTTAATGATTTATACTTTGACAGTGACCAGAGAAAACGCCGCTTTGGCGGTTACGTTTTCTATAATTTTCTTGTTTCAAAATGTACATTTTGATAATACATTTTTAATGGTAAAAGATGCGAAAGTTTTACATGCAGATGTCATAATATGTTAATGCCATATTTTGACGACATATGTCAGCAAATCGTTGAAGAATACTCACATGAGCGAGCATAGAACAACAATCTATTACCTTAGAACTTTTAGTTTCTATATACGATGTAAATGAAATTATACATACACATACATTTACGTTAGGATGTTGAGCGAAAGCACTCAAAAAAGTCTACTTCATGTTTCACTCATCTACTTCATTAATTAAATTTCTTCTTTTACTGGAAATGTCATAACAAAACTAAATACATTCCTATATTTCCAAATACCTAAGGACTGTGTGACTGCTTTACAGCTTAAGGTAAAAAATAACAACTAAAAGCGTACCCAGTTCCATTTAGGTTTTCATTATTACCACGTAGAAAAGAATATTTTTCAGTGTGCTCGAGATTTGTGTGTGGTGAGTGGTTTGCACTTTAGGAACAGTTATGATGTTCTTACCTGGTTCACCATCTTGAAATTAAAGGTTCAATAAGATATAACCGAGTGTTGAAGACAACAACAATAATTTTATTTACATTAAAACACAAATTACAAACATACACAAATACGTCGATATGTTTAAAATACAAATATATATAGCGAATTATGTATACACGAACGTCGGACTCTATTTCGAAAATTAGTCTAAGGAATCTGACCAAAGCCTTCGTCTAGGTTAAAGAAACTCAAGACGGCTGATGACGCAATGCCCTAACGCCAGACTGTCTACTCTTATAAACAGGTCGCTTGTGAAAGGCGAACGGATTCCCTATTATTTGACTACAATAGCTGTTGTCGGTCGCACACATGCTACATTGTCGCACAAGGGTTAATCTTACTTTCGCCTCGAAGAGGAATTCAATTTCACTTTTTTTGTCACGGGTATATGGTCCATTATTCGCCAAGTCAGATGACTGGCCGTTTGTTGTGCTTTGCGTTGGCGTTGTCGCATTACGCCTAGAATATTCTCCCAAACCTATCTAGAGTGTTTGTGTTGTCCAAGACCTTCGCGCTGTGACGAGATGGGAATCACGCTGTTTTGTAGAAATTACAGCGCGACGTTTTAGGAAAGTTTGTTTACATTCTTTGCCCGACGACATTACTCAAATCTTACGTTAAATAGATGTCTTAGGTACGTAGCACACAATTGACTTAGACACTCACTGGTTTAACTTGTATCGCTTCAACCGAATTTCACTTTTTTATGAGTGTTACCGACGGCATTTTTACGATCTTGATTGCAAAGGATTTCTGACGATTTCAGTTTGGCACAGCTACAGAGCCTTCCGACACAGGATGTTCAAATAAGAATTACATTATAAGTTACATTACATCACATTAAATAAATGTTATATATGGAAACCTCTTTGTATTTTATACTTTAATACTGTTCATACAAGGGAAGGCTTTTTCCAAATCAATTTATCCCATTCAACTTTACCAAACAAATTGTATCAACAATACGAATAACCAATATGTTGAAATAGAACTTACATTTCGTTTAGTTTTATGTTGTTAATCCTCAATTAATTTTATTCAAAAGCACACTCAACCAAATTTTTGTTTTATATAAACTTTCGTAAGAAAGCAAAGAGCCGTATCAAGACTAAGCAGCTGAGCGCTTATGCGCTAGACATCCCATGTTGTCGAGTTTCTGTATATTTATTTCAAGAACATTACAAGATGTTGTTCTAGCGAATTCGGTTTACTAGATTCCTAATAAGGTTTACATTCTACCTTCTACTATTTTCTAAAACGAGTATCTTTAATTGAAGTTATTCAGCACGGTGGCCCATTTGCTGGTTATATATTTAAAATCTAGAAAACCAGTTTCTGTATCATTCAAATACGAACGCGATTCTTGTAACTTCAATCTTAAACGTTAAAAGTTTTCTCAAAACCGATCTCATGCCCAATTACCTAAACTGTCAGCTTTGCCGGTTAACTTATAAGCTTCTTATGTACGTTGAATGAAATGAATATATTTCCGATGAACACACAATAAAGAAAATGTGCCGATTAGGCATTGTGCTATATACAGGGCGTTTCAAAATTCGCGCACAAGTACTATATGATGAAGTGATAGAACAAAACTGAAGAGCAACTTTCTTCACAGTGTTTCGATTAGACCAATATCTTTGGAGTTATCCTTATTTTGAAAAAATGAAGACAGTAGACAACTATTCAGCAAACGTTAAAAATATCCAATATCTTTTGAGTTAAATGTGTGGACTGGGCTACTACCTACGTTATTGACTGGTAAGCATGAGCTCTTTTTCCTTAACTACTACCAATCCCATTCTTATTTTCTAGTTTATCGACATTTTGTCAAACCGTGAAAATGCTGAAAAATTATTTACATTTCCAGCAACAAGATCTTACGAAATTCCTATGTCAAGTATCTCTAAATATACGTCAAAACATTATTTTTACACGTGATGGAGCTGGTCCTCATTTCGAATTAATTATTGATGAATACTTGGATTGCCAGAAGTGGTTCAAGTGCCTGGTCACCTCGTTTGCTAGGCCTACCGTCATTGTTTATGGAAATACCTAAAGTCTCTCGTCTAAAAATTAACTGCGAAGAATTTGGATAAGTTGCAGGGCCACGTTTTTTATGAAACTTTAAATATAACACCAAAGATTGTACGAAACTGTTCCAGCGCCATCACACTGTCCAGATGCGTGTTTACTAGAAAACTGAATATTTAACAAATTTTGTATTATTTTTAATAATTACGAGTGTAGTTTAAATTTTCTTTTTTATTAAAATATGTGGTGCATTAATTTTTAACGTAATGATTATATATTTACAATATGTACAATTAAGATCAAAGATTGTTTTCTTCCATTTTTAGATTTTGAAAATCACGAAAGGTATTGATCTAGTCGCACAGTGCGTCTCACCAACTATTATAGCCAAAGTAACATTGGAAAATTATTGGGAGATTAACTGTTGCTGTGTAGACATCGAGCCACGGGATTGGTCCGAAATTACAAACGTCAAATTAATTTCAATTTGTTTTTATTTCTAACCAATCGCGTATCTCGAGGTGTACGGAGCGGTAGTTGATGCCTTCCTATCAGTAATATCCCAAGTGCATTAAAATAGCCGACTAAAATGTTGACGTTTTCTGTCAAAATGTTTGGTAGGAAATGTGTCAAGTAAATCTGTCTAGTGTGCAGCACGAGGGATTTTTAAGCGGCCAGTTTACATGCACGCGAGATATTCGGCATGGTTATTCCCTGAATAAATAGATAACATTCACTTGGTAAAGCACCTTTGATAATGATGTCAGAATTATTCAGAAGCGAATAAATTCTGATACATATTTAACCGATGTAAAGTTTTGATATTTTTACCGTTATTATACTGACAGAAGCAATGGTAATTACGCATTATCATGGATATGAAATAAATAATCAATGTTAATTTCCCTACGTCTGATGTATAGTATACCGTGCGTTCGTAGGATGTTCTCAAAGGTAAATCTTGCTTGAATTTTTTTTCGGACGATGATGTCATTGGGGGTTTTTATAAAAGAGAACATTTTTTTAGTTTTTAGTTCACTTTTCTGAGTATATTATTATTTGGTGGTTATATAGCAACATTTTTGAAAAAAATATTAAAACTGGATAAGATTTTAAAATGACAAAAAAGTCGAAACTTCGAAACTATGTCGAAAAATTCTGAAATAGGAACTGCCATGCCAATAATTTTGCTACGTATCAGTTTTTAGTATCATGTGAGTAATCGAGAAAGTGAGCATCGAGCAATAAGAACAGTGAATTTTAAATATAGAAAGAGAGTCATACTGAACATGCGAGAAAAACTAAGTTTGTATTATATGTGTAATACCCTACAAATATCATGGTCTTAAAAAGACGAAAGAAGTACGGTAAACGCAAAAAATATTTTCTTCAGAGATTTTTTTAGACAGGTATTCACGTTTCAGGGTCCGTAGATGACGAAAAACAGGTTGTCTCAATTCCGGCTGCCTGCCTGTCTGTCGGTCTGTTTGCACATAGCTTAGGCTTTACCCTTCGTGACACTGAGACCAAACAGATACAAGAAGGTACGTGTTGTAAGAGAGACAAAAAGTTTCAATCATAAGTCTATTCTGTTAAATACAGCCTATTTTCCATTGATGTTCAAAAGTGTTTAGTGTGGCAACGATTAGTGCGTTATGCTTAATGCAATCGCATCGCATAGATTTGAGGGGTCAAGTGCCAAGTTTTGAAATGTATTCGCAACACCGCCAGTAACCTTAATTTTATTTGAGAATTTATGTGATTAATAGTACCAAGTGTTTTCTTTGATATTTTTTTAATATTATTAGAAACGCTAAGATATTTTACCCTTGGTTTCATTTCGTTTTTAAAATTGCTTAGTGTCACAAAGTACACTTGCGAAAGAAATTAATGTCGGGGATAATTTATACAACCAATTATTCAGTTATACTAGTTAAATTGATAATAATATTGTTACTTCTTTTTTACTTCCGTCTAAAAGACGAATGAAGTATTGCAACCGTGAAAAAATCACTTTGCTAGACTTCTTCAGATCTTCACGTTTCAGGGTCCTTAAATGACGAAAAACGGGTTTTCTCAATTCCGTTTGTCTGTATGTCTGTTTGTTTCCGTAATAATTCAAAAACTACTTGTTAGAGAAAGACGATATATGTATCCGGGTTATATGTTTACCAGGGATGCAACCTAGAAAATTTAGATCAAATATATACATGGCCAGCACCTTGAAAGTTTGTCTATTTTTGTATTAATTGGGAAATGGATAGTCATCATTTGCACATTGCTCAGACTTTACCCTTGATGAAGATGGGAACCAACAGCTACAGGATAAATGTTGAAAAAATAAAAAGGGGTAACGAATATGTGCGTTGTGCTTACTGTAACTGCAGCAGAGAGATCCGAGAAGTCCCGCGTAGCAGGGTGGGCACGACGGACGCGATACAAGCATCCCGCTTGATTTTCGTTGAAATGCCTTCCGTAAGCGCTGAAATCGCGTTGAGTTCGAATCTTGTCTGCAATATCTTCCTTTATTTGCAAATTGATATAATATTACTACTTTTTTTATTGTTTTATTATTATTAGAAGCGTTAAGATCTTTTTATACCTAGTTTAATTTTTTAAAATATTTAGTGTCATAACTTCCACTTGCGAGGAAAATTCTGAGTAAAGCCCTTTACAATTTTTTTTAAATTTAAATTAATGAATCAAGGATGCTAACGTAGGTTCGGCTTGATAGTGTCAACTGGTCATTTATTTTTAGTACCAAATAAATTTAAAATGAATCCGCGTAGCGCAGGCTTGCATTAAGCCAATCCTCGGTTCGATCCCGCGGGGGCTGGAATTTTTCCGCAGCCTTGGCGATTGGAATCTTGCACCAAATTAGCTCTACTCAGAACCACAGACCTGAGAGTAAAAGATAGAATAACAAGGTCGACACATCGCCATGACACACACCTCACACAATGGTTGCTGCGCATGCACAAAAGGCGCGCTCCAACTTTGTATCCCGAATCCAGGGCAAGTTGAGCATTGTACCGCCGGATGCAAGCGCATAAAGCACCAGCCTCTACATCGCAAGGTAAAAATGAAGTTATCGATAATACAATACCAATTAAATTTATGAGATAAGAAATGTTTTGAAGCAAATGTGCGTCGAAATGGTCAGTAAATATAATAAAATATAAATTCGCGTTGTTTTACTATCGTATTATTAACATTAATCAAATTTATGACATTAATCCATCTGTTACAAAAATAGTCTAACTTGACGCACATTTTGAATTGGATTGTATTTTTTCAATTTTTTTTTTATAGAACCGTCAAACAAGGTGCCATTCGCGCATTGCTATCAATACGCCAAGTTTGCCATTTATTAACAAGGCAACTTCAATAAGCCTTTCGAACGATGTGTAATAAAAATATTGTGCTTCTATGACAGCTTTTGACACTGTCATTTGACGACAGAAGGTTTGTCGTTGAATATGCAGGTACCTACCTCACCTTTCCTCTCGTCTTCAATAGCAACGAACGGAAAATAATAACTTCTACTCGTCTCCAATAGCAACAATCGGAAAGTATCATTTGTATATTAGAAAGGAAAGTGCATTATTTCCCCCTGCAGATATAGTTTAATGGTCAACAGTTAGCGAGAGCAGTAATCATCCAAAATGACACTTTACCGCAGAGTTTTTGACACTTTTACATGGTATACGTAAGATAAATGTGGCTTGTATACAGCTGCATTCTGGAAAATTAGAAATTAAAAATCAAGATGAAGTTGGTTTACTATTAATCACATTACCTCCCGCCCCTAATGGCAACGGAAGCCAATGTATTACATTCCCTACCCCTGACATTGGAAATTAATAAGGGAGCCAAACGTGTAATCTCTCTAGGAGAAAATCTCCTAATAAGCGACAACAGATTTCACTTTCGGAACAAAATGTGAAAAAATAATTTCTGCTCGCTTCAAGAAAAATGGATACGGATGTATTGTAACTTCGATACAAAAACTATAGATGTGAGCGCTATTGATTATATTGTGTATTATGTAATAAAGGAAGTCTCCTGGTCAGTGTAATCACCCCTACTCGCTTTGGTCCTGGCCTTTTTTAATTGGTGTATTGTAATCAGGGTCTACCTCAGGACCGTTTCTATTGTAGTTTTCACTTAACTAAGTTTGTGTATTTCACAATAGTTTTATTCTTGTTTGAGTTGTCGTAGAAAAACTAGTATGCGTGCTTCGAGCGTAATGAGAGTTATAGTATTTAACATTACAAGCCAGGTAAAACATATTTTACTGGCGATAGGATTGGGATGACTGGCGAGCCGTTAGGCGAGCCTGTCATATCCTTGAGCCAGTAAAAATGATTACCTGGTGTGTTTTGTTGAATATTTTATTTGTTTCTCACTTGTAAATAACTAGAAATTTACCATTTATTCAAAATGTCAAACTGACAAGCAACTAAATTCATCAATATGACACATACTAAGGAAGACAACTCTGGCTTTGCACGCTATCATTTATCTATGAGCACGCTTGTAAAATATAACTGGCTAGCCAGTAAATTTTTTACTGGCTAGCCAGTTAAGAAACATTTTCAAGGTGAATACAGTGACTTGATAAATTGATGTTTACAAGTGAGGAACAAATAAAATGCTTTTACATGTTTGCAGACTTCGCTTGCAGCTTGCGCTGCAATTTACGTGTGTAAGCCCATAAATATTTCTTTCCGCTTTTAATACACAGTGTATTATTGCATTTCGTCGGAAAAATCAATGGCTTCTTTCCTCGACCTGTCAGTCTCAGCTAAAACTGACATTCTCATGCTCAGCAAAAGATCCTGATTTCGGGCACTTAATACAAAAATAAGTATTTTCCTACTCGCTAATAAAAGGTTGGATTTTCATTAACATTTAGAGGCTTAGAAAACGTTACACTTCATTCAAGTAAGGATCGTTGTTATGGAAATTCTGTTGCAAACACTTTCTGTGTATTCTAATGGTTTAATTTCCACAGCAATTCTGGCTGCATAACTAAGACACGACCATGAATAAAGACTCAAAGAGGTTCAGAATTGTTATTTTGTTTATTGTAGCGTTAAAGTAATTATCATACACTAATAAATGCATAAGATACGATTAGAAGCAACTATAATTTGATCGACAGTTGTTAGCATTATATAAAGTGGTATTGAAGGGGTTACGTTTAACATAATGTACATTAATTCTGCCCGTTATGGCAAATGCTCTTAATTTATGTGGACTGACAGAGTTAATATTGTAAAGTCGAGACAAAAATGTGAATTTGTTTTGATATGGAGATGTTTAAAGCGTAACGAAAGTCTTATGCAGTGTCAGCGTTCAAATTTTGAGGCCAATAATCGCCAACGCAGCTGAATGGTTGAAAGCGGTGTAAAGGAAGCATGGAATGCAAAGAGCATGGAAAGGTAGCCTAAGTTAGAAGGAAAAAAATAGTGCAGTGCTAATAAAACTTGTGAAAAACAGTGGTATTTAAAACTAAAGTGTAAAAAGGTTTTAAGATTATAAAGTGCTACGAATTGACAGTTACCGGAAGATATTGTAGTTTCTAAGTAAAAAATGTACAAAACTTACTTCCAAAACAGTTGTAATTAATTGCTAAGATAGGTTAATTTTTACTGTTGTTAACCCAATCCATAAAAAAGAATAGCTGTGTGCAAGTTTGGCTTTCAAATAGTTGTATTTTTTTAATATAAAAGTTAGTTGTTGGAGTCGAGAAGTTGTTTTAATTAATCACCAGTCCGTAGAGGGCCTGTGTGTAAAGTTTCATGGTGTTAGAATCTTTCACTAAAGAGGGAATTGCTCTGCAAGGTTTGTCCAAGTGGGTCCGACATCGAGGCCAGTTTTCAACGACTTTTGGGTTAGCAGCCCGCCGAATTTGGCTACGTGTGGAGGAGACCTTCCTTGAGCCCTATGTGCAGAGTGCAACTGCAGAAAGCCTTCAGTAGATTAATTGGAACCGTGGCGTTCTTTGAATTTGTGAACCAGCAACGAAGCTCCACGTTCAAGGTAAATTTCAACAGGAAATTAGTTGCGAGGGTTTATCAGCTTTAGGCAGCTTCTGTACGAGGTCTAGAGATAGTTTTCCAGCCCAGTGTTCTTGCAGGAAATATTTATTGCGTTAGTGTCCCCTGCTTTTGCGGTTGGCGTCAGATTTGGATACCAAACCAGAAAGTGAAACAATTACTAGTTTCCGCGTCCGTTTGACGTCAGAGGAAAGAAAACAAAACAGGTTAGGTACACTACGTTATTATTAATTCAATTGCATATTTACCTGATGCCAAATTGGTTGCTTGTTGGAGAATTTTGAATTCAATTACCTTGAATTTTTGTGTGATCAGCCATCCGCGTTTTGCTGTTAATTTAGAAGTTAACTGTCAGATGCAGGAAAGTCGGGTATTTGCCATACTCGTACAAAAATCATACCCAACAGTAATTCTTATATTGGGTGTTAAAACCTAACCCTTTGATAAGAATTTTCTCATCTAAGCTGGAGCGTTTATTTTTAAATTTAATTCCCAATAAATAAAATAGAAAAATCAAAAACCATTTATTTTGCATTAAAATACAAAGCATAAATTTTAATAAGCTCTGAGATTGACAACATTTTGAATTCTATATTAAACCTGTTATTTGTATTTGTGGTGATATTCCTACACATTATTTATTTATAACATATTATCACCAAGAACAGTAAGGTGCCATTGCAGTATCTATTCGATTCGACGCATAAGATGGTACAGTGATCGCCAAAAAGTCGGCATCAATAGGGAACATTCTTTATTTCTGATTTTTCAAAATAACCTGTTACGGCAATAATTTGTGTTTGTCTAAAAACCTATTTAGGCCCTTTGAGATATACCGAGTGATACTTACTTAAAAAAAGTGTGATTTTTAGAAATTTTCAATACCCAAAAAGTGCTATTTTTCGGAAATTAGGAAAGATTTCAAGGAGATTTTTTTAGCGTGTGTTATTTTTAGCTAATTGAAAAATCTGAAAGCCAAAAATCAACCTTTGGCAAATATTGAATTTTTAAATTTTTTAAATATTTTTCAAAAATGCATATATCAGAACTGAATGTTGAGTTTAATTTTTTATGTGAAAACTTTAAAAGTGTAAAATCGTAAAAAGCAAAAGAAAATGTAAATTATTCCTTCCGATTTTTTATTTTTTACTGAAAAGTAATATGTTCGCATAATTGTTATGTTTTTGATGAAAGGCGCGTTTTAGCTGAAATATTTTTCAATGAAAATCGTACGGCACTCATTAATGACTAATAGAAAAATTAGTTCAAGAGCCGTAACCAAGACAACAATGTTGGAATTTTTTTGTATGTAGACCAACGTAACTATGAGGGTTTGTGTCGTTACGATTTTTTTACCGAATCTGCATTCGAGCATTAATTCATATCCGGAAATTATTTTTCGTGCATTCCAACAAAGAATTAATGCTCTTATGAGATTATATGTGATAACTAGCATCTAATTAAATGGCTTCTAATAACTCCAATCCAGCCGTGTTAATGAATGTAAATGTTTTTTACAATCTAAATGACGAGTTCCAAAAATTTAGAACTTGTTTCCAAATTTTGAGCCAAATTTTTTTATTTAGATAGAAAATAATATTTTAAACAACTCGTTTTGTTTTTTTTTCTATCTTGGCTAGTAAATGCATTTTTCACAATTTTTAGTAGCCATTTAAGTAAATATTAATTATCAATGAAAAATATTTCTAATAAAAAACCCCTTCTGTCGTAAAAATGATGCAAATACATTACTTTTTAGTGAATATAAAAAATCAAAAGGAAAAATTTACATTTTTCTATTGTTTTCCCCATGTCCCATGAAAGCTTTCACCTATAAAAATTGAAATTTAAAATCGAGTCTTGCTATGTAACATTTTGAAAAATATTTTAAAAAACGGAAATATTCAATGTTTGTAAAGGTTAAAGAAAGAACATTGCTGCCTGGCCTTGAGATTATTCAGTTAGTTAAAAATAACACACCCTATAAGATCTCATTGAAATCTTATTTAATTTCCGAAAAATAGTACTTTTTGGATGGGGCTAAATGGGTTTTCAGGCAAGTACAAATTAATGCCGCAAAAAAGTTTTTTGAAAAATTAAAAATGAAAAATTTTCTCAAGTGATGCTGACTTCTTGGTGATCAGTGTATATTATGCTACTACCGTATAAGTTAAAAGTACCAGGCGATGCGGAGTGATTTTAGCGGCAGATCTAATAAAGATACTATTTTTTCAGATGTGTAAAAAATGTAATTGTTCTATGTTTATTATACAAATAATTATTTCTACAACCGTAAAAAAAGGCTACATCCACGCATCGCTATCAATACGCAAAGTTTGCCATTGTTTAACATGGAAAAAATAGCCAGAGAAACCATTTCTTTATACTTAAAGCGAAATTCTCATGCACAGCACAGACACTGATTTCAATACTTAATACACTACTTCATACAAAACTCACTATTTTGAATGTAGATTTCATTGGAAATAGTATTTTGAGTTGCATTGGTTTGTCCACGGCTTTAAAGATGAGGTATACTAGCTGTTAATTTTGGGAAAAATATTGTGAGATAATACATAGCAATCAATATATCAATAAATAAAAAATTACAAGCTGAAGCGGCAAAATATATTTTCAGGGACAATATTATCCATGATTTTTTAATGAATATTATGAGTTATAATTTCAACGCTAAAAATACAATGAGTCCGTAGGACGAGTTGTATTTTCTTGCATTAGGATTATAAGGAAATGATATTCTTACAAAATTCTAGAATATTAAGTTCACTACAAATTACATTTAGGAAGAAAACAGAATAATTTAAAATATATACCAGAAAGAGCCTAATACTGTTTTCTTATTTTAGTATCTATGCCAATGATCAATATTTGTCCCAAATACACTTTTTTGTACTTAAACGCACCACCTAACCTAGACAGATCAACTGATATTTCTAAATTAGTTTATTTAACACGTGAAATTTGTCGTAGTAGTAGGTTTTGAATTTTTGTCATTTCTATTAATGTAGAATGCTGATGCCTTATAAATCTCTAAACGAATTACTTCATATATTTTCTAACTTACAAAATACCATTTAACTGATATACACATGTTGTTTCCGAACTCATTTCAAACTGGTGTTTTTCATCTACAAAGTAAATGTAATTTCTTGTTAGCATGTTTGAGCTAGATAAATTTTAGGACTATATATTATGTACGTTTTCTACTTACCGAAATTGCTCATGAAAAGTAGATAAGGAAAACATTTAATATGTGTTTTTCTTAATAATTATTTCAGTTAAGCAAGTATCCCTATATTTCTTATTTTTTAATCAGCAGTAAAGAACGTCGAAATCGTCATTAAAATATGGGCATCGAAGCAATCCATTGTTTAACGACTTTTTGTAGGCGGCGGGGGATAGGTAAACCGACGTCAAAATAACCTAAAAAAGTTGGTCGAAATGTTGTAATTTCGCGATTTCTCGATTTCAAAAAAAAAAACATAATGTACCCTTCGGCACTGAAGTTCTTTTTATCTCCCATGTTGTTTATTTACCTTGGTCCTACAAGCCTCGGCAACTAAACACAAATTCGTGATAAAAAGCTAAACTTCAGTGCCTTAGTATATACAATAGTATATTATGATACTAGTGTATAAGTACGCCTTTAAAGCACGTGCGACGAGTTTAAGAGCACGACGCAAAGCGGAGTGCTTTTAACGTCGCTTATACACGTGTATCATACGCTATTTTTTCTACGATCGTAACAGAAATATAAAAACTTAGTCCGGTGACACTTTTTCCGTCACATTGTGTTGGATATTCTAAGTTATGTTGACATTCAAATTTAAGGAAAAGCGTTTTTTAATATAAATAGTATTAAAACACGCCACCAATGGTACTAAAAAGACCAAATTCGAGTGCTAATATTAAGAGTGCTTCGAACGTCACTTTTGACACTAGAAACTGTGCAAAAAGTTGTCATTTGGCATTGACATTGTGTAATGCAATTGTTTCTGTTTAATTTAATGTTCATCCCTATTTGTTAATTAGGTTTTTTCAAATAACTGACAACAGTTTAACCCCCCAGATAACGGGTGGTTTGTAAATTACACCGTTAGACGGGCAGAGTCTCACAAGCCGTAATTTTTACGTCATTGTTTTTGCTTAAATTGCACTAATATATTTAGTGTGTTTAATTTATTTGTTACTTTAGTCTATTTTACACTACTAAAAAGAAAATATATATGCCAAATGTTTCATGTTACGTGTTTACCAAAAAGTTTACCTATTTAAAAAATCAGAAAGGACAATAATAAAAAATGTGTCTAATTATAATTTACAACCCAGTAACTATAACAAGATAAAAAATTTCATGTAGACAATAATGGTAGTTACACAAAATATTGGTTGGTCAACCTGACTAACGAAATGTTTCTGCGTGTTCGGTAGAGCAGGTAAGGTACAATGTAATTTCACTTCCCCCAATTGGGACCGAGCTGCTATCATGATCTTGAGTCCCTCTTCAGACAAGAATGGGAGTTATAGGATGGGTTAGAGAAAGGAGGGATGGAGAATGGAAGAAAGGCCAAGAAAGGTGGAGAAATACTGCCCCAGCATTTGACTCAGAGAAAGTACTCTGTTGACTCAGGAAAACTACCTAAAAACCTGAATCAGAGCAGACGGTCGCAGGAATCGAACCTATGACCTCCCGAATGATAAGCAGACGTGCTAACCACTAAACTAAAGAGCTCGGTAACACAGCAGTATATGCTCAATACAAATGCACGCACTGCCAAGCTTGCATAAATGATGTGCTTTTCTATCCTTACAATATTTTACTAATGGTGGATGACGTCTGGGACTATTTTTCTGCAGTATTACTTTACAGTTCTGCTGCCAGTAGTCGTAGTATCGTACAAAATGTTAGAAGTTCCCCTGAGTAAAATAACCTCTTGCACAATCATTCAGGAATAAGTGAAATAACCTAGAGACGTTTTTAAGCGTAAATAGAATACAAGAACAGCTTTTTAACAAATTTGAAAAAAAAATTGGTTAGAAAAGTTACACGAATACACTGGTTGGGTCTAACAGACCAAACGCTATTACTCTACTCACATGGTAGGAGTTGGAATATAAAAATGCTTGCCTTTATTAAAGATAGCCACGTGCATAGAAGCTAAAGAATTTAAAAAAAACAAATCGGTAAAGGACTTCCCTCGCAAGTGGATGTTGACACTCAAAATGTTTAAAAATATGTAAAGAGCTTTACTTAGAGCTGCGTTCCCAAGTGAAAGTTGTGAGACTAAATATTTGTAAAAATCAAAGGCAACTAGGGGTAAAAACATCTTAACGTAGCTAATAAAACTGATAGCAAGAAAAAAACAGACTTGATAATGAAAATTACATCAACTTTCAAATTTTAAAAATATTGCAGACGAACCCTTGCGATTTTAGCGTCTGCGGAAGAGATTTCAACGGAAAGCAAAAGGCCGCTTGTAGCGCACCCGGAAGTCCATTATACCACCAAGCACTGCCTTATGTCCACACGTGAGACTGCATTATATAGAACAAGCTTATTTTTGCCCATTTTTATTATTTTTTCAACAATAACTCTGTATTTATTGAGTCCTATTTTTGACAGTGGTAAAGCCTGAGGTATGTGGAAATTATTACTTTTATCTATTTCACAGCTAAAGCAAAAATAAACAAAGTCTTATTGCTTATAGGAGCTGTATAATATTTTACATAAATCTCCGTTTCAGCCCATGAGCCTATAATCCCTATGAAAAATATCGTCTTCCACCAATAAATGGTTTTTGAGTTATACCTGCAACAGGCGGACAGACAGACAGGCAGGCAGGCAGGCAAACAGACAAAATTGAAAAAAACCTGTTTTTCGTTATCTAGGAACCCTGAAACGTGAAGGTCTGAAGAAATCTCGGAAGGCGTTTATTTCGCAATTACAATATTTCTTTCGAATTATACACGAGGGACCCATCACGTCAAATGGATGGTTAAAAATTCTTAGTTTAAATAGCACACCCCGGTTCATTAAAGTAGTACTCTTATCAAAAACCATCAAGCAGAATGTTTAAATTAATGTATTATAAATATAGTGATATCTAATTAATAATATGGTTTAACCGAATAACTTCCGAATGCTTTGTGTGGCCGTTTAGCAGACACAATTAAAATCGTTTATGCAAGTTCTTAACTTAAGGCATCAACATCTCTGTTGAACGCTCTGTAAAAAGTAATTAGCTTTTTCGCTTTTCGCCGCTCCCAACGATTAGCCTGGGATTTTAAGCCGCAGGTCAAAACATTTCGACTTTATTAAATACATTATTATTTGTATTTTCCCTAACATAATCGTTATATTTTACATTAATAGAATAACAAATAAGAACATGTAAAATCACGAGCTTTCTGGTGACTTGATGTGTTCAGTATTAGGTGCAAACTAGTTTAACTATATAAACACTTAATAAATAAGCAACGCTATTAATGCTTATTGTATTTGTACATATCGATAATAATTTATTAAGGCACATTTATTTAGTCGTCAGCATTAGAATAGGACCCAGTGATCTATTGATTTATATTGTTCAATGGTGCTGAAGGGTTGACAGGTCGTGGGTTAAAAATATCTAACTTTAGATTTGTAGAGGATAGGATATTAATTGCGGAAGATGAAATATGTGAACTTCTAAGAAAACTTGAGAAAATTAGTACTTCTTACTGTCCTGTTATCAATTACAGTAAGACTAAAATTATGATAATTAATCGGGAACATAACAACCACCCTAAAATTCAATTTGTTGGTCGATCTCAAGTTGTCAACAGCTTTACCTACTTTAGAGCACTAATAACAATACCGGTAGTTGCAAAGGTGAAATGCGATTCCGCATCCAACTCGCAAGGTCAGCGATGACTCAACTGATCAATATATGGCGAAACAAAAATATTACAAAATACGAAGGAATCAGTTTTGGTTACCACCTTCGTCTTTTCCATTTTTCTATATGCCGCTGAGACGTAGACTGTTAAAGATATGGATAGACGTGCCCTTGCTGAAAGCTCTATTGACGGCTCACCGAACAAATATTTCCATTTGAGAAGAAATCACACCCCAAAAACGATTATCTACAGCAGTCTGTTCTCGTATACGTAATTTTTCGGACACATCCGCCGAAGTGAATGTATGGAAAACTTGTGGTGCAGGGTAAACTAGAAGCAAGAAGACGAAGCTGATGCTCACCAAAATGCTTGGTAGATTTGACAAAAGATTTGCTCGGCGCAGATTTGACAGAAGCTGCTTATATGGTCACCAATCGACAGAGATGGCGAGACTCAGTAAGAAGACTTGTTAATAATTGCGAAGCTCATTGAAAAGGTAATAACACAGTTGGGAATCTTGTCTACCCATGACACTTTGAGCATTCTTCGATAGCTCCATATCTCAAAAGCTTGGAGTCGCTGCATGCTATTTTTCTTCGGTGCCCAAGATTTCAAGCCATGCGTCAGCACAGAAAACACGTAACAACGAAGCAGACGAAGACGTAAAAGATAGCGTAAACTGACTTTTGCACAAAACCTTGTTAATTTTTTGAAAAAATTATTTTGCCTGTTCGATTCCAGACCTACATCCGTTCCACTGCAGCCAGTATCATCAATGTGTCATTCTAAATATTTAATTTGATGGACCTTTTCCAATTTTATACCCGCGACTGTGATATTTGAAACTATATTTGGCTTAATATCATTATCATGGTTTTCCTGATGTTTAAATCGTAATCAACTTCCGCACATCTTCCATTGACATTGTTTAAAATGCTTTGCATGTCTGTTTAGTTACTAGCTAGCAGGACCGTATCGTCTGCATATCGCAGATCGTTGATTACCTCTTTATTTACAATAATGCCTTCCTGTATTTCAAGCAGTGCTTCACTGTATATCTTCTCTGACATTAAAAAGTAATAACGATAAAATTCAGCCTTGTCGTACTCCTCGTTTGATTTAATATGAATGTGAATCGTGGCATTTAAAACAACGAGTAGTTATTTACACCCGAACGTTGTCTCACGGCACACGGATATTAACACACGAGTAGTCTCATTTGCTACTCTATGCACTCGTACAATACCGGGTGAATTCCTATTATACAGATCTGTCTAACTAGGTGTTTTCCAGTAAAGCCAATAGCTCAAACTCTAACCCGAAATGTGTGCTAGCTTGAAAACCATTCAATTTCACAACCAATATAACGGATTTTTAATGATACTGACTATAGTGGTCTATAAATCATTTGATCCATGAATAATAATTAATTAATTACCTTAAAATAAAACCTGTAGTTCATTAGTAAATTAAACTTTGCAGAGTAATCGTACATCAAAGCATACGCTATTAAAGAAATTAGCATTTGAATACTTGCATTCAATAAATACACCAACAATTAAATTTAAACTTTCAAATTACTGTACCATGATACGGTACATTACGAAGCAAATTAACTTCAGAATTATTGTACACCACCCTATTAAATTAAACTTTAAAATTACTGTTACATCTAACTGTTTATAATGAAGTAAATTAAGCATTCGAAGTTCAACGAAGAGGGGCAACAATAAAATTCAGCATCTAGATACATTACAATGCAATTAACACCTTCGTAAGGTACATGGAGATCGTAAATCCAATAATACAGCTGAGACAAGGTCAGATGCACTTCAAGGTCGAATGAATACCTCAGACACCTGTTGCTTCCAGTGGAACTTCTTTCCTTATATGCGACAGCTTTCCCGAGTGAAATGGCGGGTTCGGAAGCGACCACTTGATGAACGATGGCAATTGTGAAGCAGTGCGCCAGCGAATGAAATGCCAGGCCGTGCAAAGCGGCATGGAATTAGTTTGTTACAATTCAGAGCAATACGGGCCCTCCAGGAAAGTTCCTATTAAAATGCACATCTTACAATTCACCCAAATAAAAAGAAATGGTTGCATACCAGTCATCCCATTCAAGCCATCCACGAAACCACAATGAAATTCAATTTTATTGGCAATTGAAGCCCACAATCAATGAGACGCCTGGAAATTTTCAAAAAGGGTTACTTTAGCAAAGAAAAATTAAGATGGATGCAAAAAATGAAATTCCTGTTCCTCAAGAACGTAGAAGGCAACGCTTTCAACTTACCGAACCAATACAACACAGGATGTACGTCAGAATCAACCAATGGCAAACAAGCAGATGTCAGTCATTCTCACATAAATTTAGTACAAACATATTTGTTTTGTGTAGAAGATTAAGGGCTGC
>OW679194.1:177668931-177809820 GCA_940337035.1 Agriotes lineatus
CCTTTCTCTCTGTCATCCTCGTAGTGCTCCATCGTATTTTCTTGGGTACATCCTGCTCCATTTTTTGACCATTTCTTTCTACTAGAATCTCTTCGTTTCTAAAAAAATCCTTAACTAATTTCTCTTAAGTACCTCTAGTGTTGCTGCGAGACGAGACGAGATAAGATTTTACCCATCTCGATCTCGATCTCCAAAATTTGCGAACATCCATTGTCGATTTTTCGAACTTGAGAATCTCGATTCTGGAATATTATATATATTGTTATGATACACTATATTCTTTGATAATTTAAATATGAATACTAAAGAAACAGTTTAGTCAAATAAATTTGGAAGTCAGATATAAGCAAATTAATGGATCTAAATACATGTTAAAGTATAATGAAATTAACTTTCTTATTATTGGTTAGTCAAATAATAGCATAATGATTGATTACTCAAACTTAATCTGTAATAAGAAAATTCTGAATAGGAATAAATACCAAGGTTACTACTAAAATGTATCTGTTATGATAATTAAAATAAAATATCTGTTTTGATTATATAAAAAAAAGTAGATAGGAGGCAGCAAGAATCGTGTCTAGTAGTAATAATTTGTAATTTGTTTAATTAGTTACTAAAAAAAACAACTCAAAAATGTATACATAATTTGATATGGGTGTGATTTTCGAATAAAGAAACATTAATAAATGTTGTAAATTTGTAAATGTTATGGTTGGTGCAAATTATATGGGTTAAAAGCAAAATCTTCGAGGTGGAAACATAAAATAAAATATTAAAAACAAGAAATAAAGGGACAAGCTTTGGTCAGTGAGGATATTATTGATACTACATTGGAAATGGAATACAAGACACAAACAAGAGGTTAGTACGTGCAGCGAATTGTTTTTGGGAAACCTGTGGGTATCATTGAAGACGTAGGACTATCTAAAAAAGAAAAAAATTCATATTTGGAACAAGTTTTATACTGACACTTACCAGAGAGGGATCGGAGCTGCAGTAATCCAGTACAGGAGCTAGGAGACTTGAAGTTGACAGTAGCAGGGGACAACGACAGGAATCCAGTATAGGATGTGGAAGTTTTGAAGTGGATGGCAATAAGGTGATGCTGAGAGTTTACATTCATCGCAGGTGATGCAGTTTGGATAAGGACCCAGCAGGTGTTTGAGTGCAGTCGGAGTGAGGATCCAGCTTGGAAGGATTTTGGCAGTATTAACAAGCAAAGTGTTAAATCAGGTTTGTGTTTTAAAAGGTTAAATGGAACATTTAAAAAGCTATAACCAGTAAGAAGGTATAAAAATATAATTGAATTTCATACTTACATAAGAGATTGGTGAAAGAATTGCATATTAGATCTTATTGTAAAAACCTTGATATTCGTTCTGAATTTTGATTAATTTGACGTTAGGTGTCAATTTTTTGAAAGTCAATGAACTGGCAATTAAACAAAGAGAATTTGACAAGTCAATCATTGGGTTACTAGATATTGCGAACTACCTGAGAGAGTTTCATTAATAATATTGTAAAATACGGATTTGAATTGAAAGTTAAAAATAAAGGGCAAAGTAATACGATAATTTAAATAAATTTATCAGCTAGCATAACATAGCAAATTTTATGGCGCCGCAACGAGAGGGCATAGCAAATTGATGTAGCTTGTCAATGTCAGGTAATTGAAAAGTCAAACGTAAGATTAGAAAATACAATCAAACCCGTTTATTTGAATATAGCTGATAAACCAGGTTTATGGTTAATTTGTAATTAACAATCACGAATAAAAGAACAGAATTGTAAAAAGGTAAAAGGGTATCATAACTAAGTTCTTTTGAAAAAAAAATAGAGTAACAGAATAGGACATTTAATTTGAGTAACTAAAGTATTGGATAACGGATTCAATTGGTAAATCAAATATAAAGATATACGATTAATTATAAAGGGTTATAATAAAAAATAGGTACATTTAAACAATTTAACTGAAAGATGGCAGATAAAAGGGTTACAAGGAAAGGCAAGAAGGTGGAAGAAGAGAAAGAAGAAGGACCAGAACAGATGGAAGTAGTGGCGAGTAGCGCAGGAGTAGAAGGTGAAGAAGGACAGCTATAAATGGAAGTACAAGGAGACCAGGTAAGGTTACAGGAAGAACATACAGCAAAAGATGACAAGATGAAACAAATAATGGGAATGATGCAGCAAATGCAAATGCAAATGCAATCATTACAGTCAATGGAAAGAATGATGCAGCAAAGTAATAAGGATACAGCAGAGCTGAGGAAGGATTTTGCGAAGAATGCGGAAGAGTTGAAAAAGGATTTGCAACAGCAATTGAGGAGCAAAAAGAACAGGCAAAAAGGATGGAAGAATCGATATTGGGATTAAGAGAAGAATTTAATAAGGTGCAAATCAAGAATAAGCAAGAATTGCAAGCACAAATTAATACGATGAGTGAAACATTAGGAAGTTATAAGGAGGAACTCAAGAATGAGGTGAGAAAAGAAAGACAGGAGGAACGCAAAGATATAGAAGAAAATTTAACAAAGATTATGGAAACTAAGTCAGTACAGGATAAAGAAGAGTTAGATGGAAAGTTAAAGCACATACAAAGTCAAAGTAACCAGATGCAAGAAGAAATTAAAGATAATAAAAGCAGAGTGAACTCATTAGAAGAAAGTCAGTCGACCAAGTTAAAAGGGGTAGAAGATTCATTGAAGAAAATACAAGAAGGCACAGGAATTCAAAATGGAAGTTTAAGAGGAAATTACATGGGGATACAAGCAGATATGTTGCCCATTTTTGAAGGTAGGATAGGAGAACAGCCGATGACCTACTTAGTGAAATTAGATGACATAATGAAGTCTGTGTTTGATGAACAAAAACGACTGCAAATTATTAACATGACACTAAGAAATCATGCTGACATTTGGCACAGTATAGTTAAAAATAAATATAAAAATTATCAGGAATTTAGGCAGTTATTTATGAGTCAGTACTGGAGCAATGCACATCAAGCTCAGGTAAGAACGCAATTAACAACGGGTAGGTTTTTTGAAGGAGGCAGTACTAGAGAAATGTATGTAATTAATAAGTTTAATAAAGCACAACATCTAACGCCTGCACTGGCAGAAGAAGAGATAATTCAACATTTATCTCGACATTTAGAAGGGGAAATAACAAGAGCTGTAGCGGTCCAAAATATTAAGACGATGAAAGATTTCTTGGAAATAGTTCGAAATTATGATATGGCTATTGGTAACAAATATCGAAATTTTAACAAGAATGAAGGGCCTAATTTTCAAAATTTTAGTAAAAGAAAATTTGATGAAGTACAACAAAATAAATTCAATTTTGGCAGAAGTAATCACAACAATTTTAGACATAATGATCGAAACTTTAATGCATATAATTATAATAGGAATAATGACAGATGGAGAGGTGACCAAAATAAGAATTATTACGAAAAAAACCAGGAAAGGAACTACCCGAACAAATATGATAACAACTATGATAGGAAAAGATACAGGAATATGATTGACGAGAAAAATCAGGAGAAAACGAACCAAGAAGAGGCAAGAAATAAATATCCCAATCGACAATATGTAAATACAATATTTAGACAAGATTACAATAAAGAAGAACCAAGACAAGAAAATCGGAAAGAAGAAGCTGAGGTGTATGAAGGTACCTCAGTAGATAAAAAAAAACTTCAATTTTAGTTAATTTAGTTAAGAACCTCACGTGTTTTAACACTAATTATGAGAATAATGGGGAATTTTTACTGGAAGACGAAGAAGAAGATAATCAAAATTCAAATTTACCATTTATTAAAGTTCTTTTAAATAATACTGAATATTTAGCTTTGATTGATAGTGGTGCAATGGCATCTTTAATAAATGAGGAAGTAATTTTAAATAATTTAGATGTCCTGTACAAGAATATAATTAAAGTAAATAAAATAGATTTGCTATCAGCAACCAAAAGAAAGATATCAACCACAAACCGAGTGTTAAATGTAAAGATAAGTATAAATCAATGGGAAGATTTTGTTAGATTATTTATAATAAAAGGTCTCACTGTCGATATGGTGTTAGGAATTGATGTAATTCAGCAATTAGGGATTCATATTGATGGAACACAAAAGTGTATTCATTTAAAAGGGGTAAAAAAATCTTGGAACTGTACTAATAGTGTCAGCCGAGAAAATAAGTGTGTTCAATTAGATAAAATTGGAGATACAATGAAGTATAAGGAAGGTATAATAATTAATAATAATGTAATATGTGATATACAGAGTGATAATAATTATAAGAGGGTTTTGCTGAAGGATTTGAAAATAGCTGAAAATAATAAGCAATATGAAGGCCGAATACTAGAAATAATCAACAGAAATAAAGATATTATTAATGAAAAGGTAGGACAAGCACAGAAATACATTCATAAGTTGCAGGTTGACGAAACGAAAGGTTTTAATAGCAAATCTTATCCTATTCCATTTGCATTAAGAGAACAAGTAAGGAATGAAATTAAATAAATGATACAGATGGACGAATTAGAGGAAGATTTCATATTACAATGATTTACCCATATATAACGAAAACTTAGAAAACATGAAAATCTGTAAATATTGCATAAAATGTTGTTGGTTGGTAAAGTTAATTATTTCGTTTCTATAGTAATTTTAAAATAGATAGATGTAAATAGGTGTTGATTGTTATTAATTTAGATAATAGGATATTTGGATGGGTTCTACAAAATTTATTAATTAAATAACGAATTAAGAAAATACATTTGAAATAAAACGAGTTTATTAAAAATGTTTTTCTTAATTGAGGAATTATGTTATGATACACTATATTCTTTGATAATTTAAAAATGAATACTAAAGAAACAGTTTAGTCAAATAAATTTGGAAGTCAGATATAAGCAAATTAATGGATCTAAATACATGTTAAAGTATAATGAAATTAACTTTATTATTATTGGTTAGTCAAATAATAGCATAATGATTGATTACTCAAACTTAATCTGTAATAAGAAAATTCTGAATAGGAATAAATACCAAGGTTACTACTAAAATGTATCTGTTATGATAATTAAAATAAAATATCTGTTTTGATTATATAAAAAAAACGTATATAGGAGGCAGCAAGAATCGTGTCTAGTAGTAATAATTTGTAATTTGTTTAATTAGTTACTAAAAAAACAACTCAAAAATGTATACATAATTTGATATGGGTGTGATTTTCGAATAAAGAAACATTAATAAATGTTGTATAATTTGTAAATGTTATGGTTGGTACAAATTATATGGGTTAAAAGCAAAATCTTCGAGGTGGAAACATAAAATAAAATATTAAAAACAAGAAATAAAGGGACAAGCTTTGGTTAGTGAGGATATTATTGATAATACATTGGAAATGGAATACAAGCCACAAACAAGAGGTTAGTACGTGCAGCGAATTGTTTTTGGGAAACCTGTGGGTATCATTGAAGACGCAGGACCATCTAAAAAAAAAAAGACAAATTCATATTTGGAACAAGATTTATGCTGACACTTACCAGAGAGGGATCGGAGCCGCAGTAATCCAGTACAGGAGCTAGGAGACTTGAAGTTGACAGCAGCAGGGGACAACGACAGGAATCCAGTATAGGATGTGGAAGTTTTGAAGTGGATGGCAATAAGGTGATGCTGGGAGTTTACATTCATCGCAGGTGATGCAGCAGGTGTTTGAGTGCAGTCGGAGTGAGGATCCAGTTTGGAAGGATTTTGGCAGTATTAACAAGCAAAGTGTTAAATCAGGTTTGTGTTTTAAAAGGTTAAATGAAACATTTATAAAGCTATAACTAGTAAGAAGGTATAAAAATATAAATTGAATTTCATACTTACATAAGAGATTGGTAAAAGAATTGCATATTAGATCTTATTGTAAAAACCTTGATATTCGTTCTGAATTTTGATTAATTTGACGTTAGGTGTCAATTTTTTTAAAGTCAATGAACTGGCAATTAAACAAAGAGAATTTGACAAGTCAATCATTGGGTTACTAGATATTGCGAACCACCTGAGAGAGTTTCATTAATAATATTGTAAAATACGGATTTGAATTGAAAGTTAAAAATAAAGGGCAAAATAGTAATACGATAATTTAAATAAATTTATCAGCTAGCATAACATAGCAATATCTACTGGCTCTGAACGCAGCTGAGTGTGAGCGCCGCCTAACGGTATTAAGTTGAAATACGAAAATCTACCTAAAGTACGTTTTTTTCCTATAAAAATTTTCAAGGTCAAATAATTTAGGGTTTATGTTGGCATAACTTGGATTCCTTTAAAAAATATATGTTGGCAAAATTTGTTTTAGTAACTTTATAGAACTAAAAATTGGTGGGAAATTTAAAATCTGGCATTAAAGTTCTATGTAGGTACATCAAAAGCTCTTGCTAATCTTTCGTAAACGTCTTCTTCTGGTGTGTTAAGATGCAGATCCAACAGTTCCTCTGCACACTTCACTACATTTAATTTTAAAAGATTCCGTTTTTTACGGGTATTTAGTTTCAAAAAAGAAAAACTGACAATTTAATTTTAAATGTCAAAGTGACAAAAGTCGTTTACAGAACAACCTGACGAAAATAAATTTTCTAATAATTTAAAAAAAGCAGTTTTGCCAATTTTATCTTGACCTTGAAAATTTTTATAGGAAAAAAACGTACTATACTTAGCGGCATGGCGGTAAGCTAAAATGCAAACTGAATTGCCTAAACTACTGGCGCTGAAATTTTTCTAAATTAGGAATGCAACAATACCTGTATATTCAACTTAAATGAAGAAATAATGAAATACCGTGCAAAGCAGAAACAACACCTTTTAAGAATGGACGACGGCGGAGCACCTAAAAATCTATTCAAATACATACGAGATCGCGGAAGACGAAACTTTGGTTGCCTAAGATTAAGATGGAAGAAACAAAACAAGTGATGACGTGCCAAACCTCCAGGTTGAATATGTGTAGTTGACATACATTTTACATACTTATGACTGAAAGAAAAGAAATAATCAAAATATTGTAACATAATTATTTAGACTAAACTAGCACCAATAATGACTGAAAATCAAAAATAAAAGTAAAATTAACAACATCAAATGAGGAAAAAGCCAAAATAAAAACGGTCTGTAACATAGCCGACAACAGAGTGGAAAACTAAATCAGGAACGATTTATTTAAGTAGAAATCGCAACATCTTAAATACTATCTTCTTCTTCATCCCGCAACTTCCAGGTGGAGCAAAGGGCGCCTTTCGACGTTTCGAATAGAAAATTTTTGGTGGTAGAGTTTGTAGCTCTACGCACGTCGGGTTCGAGTCACTATCACTCCACATTTACCACTGTTTCCACAAATTCCTTCCACTTGCTTCTATCCGATGCCATATGTTTTACTTCTCCCCATGTTAGGTTTTGTTTTTCTAATTCTCCTTTTAAATTTCTTCGCCACGTTTCTCTTGGTTTCCCCACCTTCCTTCTTCCAGTAGTGTTGTAGTCTATTGCCTGACGGGTTATACTGCTATATGGTTTCCTCAAAGTGTGACCTAACCATTTCCATTTCCGTCTCCTAATTGTTATTTCAACTCTTTCTTTATCTGTAATCTGCCACAGTCTATAGTTCGAAATTTTTTCCGGCCAGAAGACTCTGCATATAGTTCTAAGGCATTTATTTATAAAGGTTTGGATCTTCCTTAGATTCTTTTTGCTCTCTACCCATGTTTCTGCGCCATACAACAACACACTCTTCACATTTGACTTGAATATTTTCAATTTACTTTCCCTCGATATGTTTCTTTCACTCCATACTTTCCGCAACATGTTGAAAACCTGTTGTGCCTGCGCAATTCTCCTGTCTATATCCTGTTCACTTTCTCCCTTTGTATGTACTACGCTGCCCAGATAACAGAATTCCGTGACTCCCTCTATTTCTTCTCCTTGTAGTCTTATTTTATTGTCCCGTTTAACTTCTTTCACGAGTAGTTTAGTTTTTTTGCAATTTATATTTAGTCCTATTTGTTTTGATGCCTTTACTAATCTGTCCGTCTTGTTTTGTATGTGTTATTTCTTTTCGGTAATGAGGCAGATGTCATCCGCGAATTCCAGGTCTTCAAGTTTGGAAAATACGTTCCAGGTTAGTTCTGTTTTGTTGTCGATTGTTTGCTGCCTCACCCAGTCTATTACTATCAGGAACAATGTTGGTGACAATATGCAACCTTGTTTTACCCCGCTACGGATATTTATGTTATCGGTGAGAGTGCCCTTGTGTTAAATTCGAGCGGAGTAGTTTTCGTAGAGTATTTTCATTATTCTAATGTATTTGTTGGGTATCCCATACTGTGCAAGTATTTCCCACATATTTTCTCGGTTTACTGAGTCAAATACCTGCTTAAAATCTATAAAGTTGATTTCTGCCCTTTGTTCTAAAATAATTCTTAGGGTAGATATCTGATCGATGCAAGATCTCTGTGGTCGAAAGCCGGCTTGATTTTTTCTCAGTATCTTGTCTATGGCGTCTCTCATTCTTTGTAGCATGATCTTCGTCATTATTTTGCTGGTCGTGCATAATAATGTGATCGGCCTCTAATTTTCGCATCTGGATAAATCACCTTCCTGGGCAGCTTTACTATTATTCCTTGTGTCCAGTCCTTTGGTATTCGCTCTTCTAGCCAAATCTTCTTTAGCAGC
The DNA here is from genome assembly GCA_940337035.1 of Agriotes lineatus. Lineage (NCBI taxonomy): Eukaryota > Metazoa > Arthropoda > Insecta > Coleoptera > Elateridae > Agriotes > Agriotes lineatus. The sequence goes on from OW679194.1 coordinate 177,677,651, forward strand.
ACATATAGAGTTTCCACTGCGGCTTCTATATCTAGCTTAATAAGTTCTGCTGTGATATTATCTATTCCCGCTGCTTTACCAGTCTTCAGTTGTTTTATTGTTTCTTTTATTTCCTCTTTACTGAATTCCTCTTCATTGATGTTTAGCGTCTCTTTCCTTACTTCGAAATTTATGTTGTTAGTATCTGGTGTTTTTTCTTTATATACCTCTTTAAAGTATTCCATCCATCTTTTTTCCATATCTTCCTTTGTTTTATATGTCTCATCGTGTATTCCTTTTAACATTCTCACTTTCTTTGGTTTCGTTCCAGTTAGGTTCCGTGTTATGTCATATAGTGTTTTTATATCGTGTTTGCTAGCTGCTTCTTCTGCTGTTTGTGCTAGTTTTTTTATATATAATCGTTTATCTTTCCTAGCACTCTTTTTCACTTCTTTATTTTTTTGTGTGTATTTTATTTGAAGTTGTTGCTTACTATCATTTTCATTTGTATACTTAGTATCTTCGCCTTTATATTTCTCCTTTCGTCGATTTTTCTGTTTGTGTCTATTGACAGCCACGCTTTATCATTTCTTCTCTTTTTGCCTAGAGTATCTGTTGCTGTTTTAATTACTGCTTGTTTATAAGTGTGCCATATTTGTTCTATGTCCTTTCTTTCTAGTTCTTCTGTCGTCCCTATTTCGGCTCTTAATTTCCTCTGGTATCTTTCAATTTCCCTCGGATTTTCTTGTAATTTTTGCGTGCAGAATTTCTCTCTTCTCTCCTTGGGTTTTATGTCTGCTTTTAGACTAACTTTGAGTTTTGCTCTGACTAGTTCGTGGTCCGAGCCAATGTCGGCGCCCCTCATAGATCTAACGTCTTGAAGTGAATTTCTCCATTTTCTTTCTATCATGATATGATCTATTTGATTTTTCGTGCGTCTATCTGGAGCTGTCCACGTTTCCTTGTGAATGGTTTTGTGTTTAAATACTATCAGGGGTAATATAATAAGTAGTACGCTTATCTATGATTTTTTTTAAAGAATTTTATAGGTTGTAAGCCGAAAGCTGAAATTCTCTTGCATTTATAATTATAACGAAATTATATTCTTAAAAAATTATAGATCAATAGTCTTATTACGAATTATATTGAGGAAGAGAGTATTTAAAATATATAACAGAGAGGGCGTAATACTATTTTATTAATGAGTACCGTAAATGGGGGATATACGGAACAATTTTTCCAGTTGTTCGTCTAGAAAATCGAAGTGACTTATGGCATTTTTGTTTTTTTTTGCGCAGATCGACGAGGTATCGTTAGCGCTACAGTTTGAGCTACTATACATGCATAGTTGTAACAGATAAGCCATTAAAAAAAAACGACGTTCCATATAACCCACACTTGTGGATAATACGGAACGATATTGATTTTGTACAGAAAACTCCCACAAAAATCATATTATACCATATAAGACGACTCAGGGGGATATACGGAACGATATTGATGAAAAAAAAGCAATATACGCAGGTACCTACCGACGGTACCTACCTACCTACCTTTATTTGGATGGGTAAAAAATTTAGCAAATATAGAAAAAAGGGTTTTATTTTAAAAATATAAACTTTGGAAGTCAGAACAATGTTTAAACTGTATCAAAAATATTTAAAACAATTAAAAAACTAAACAATATCATTATCAAAACAAACAACTCCACGATTATTCTTTGGGTTTCTCAAACAAAAGGTCACTTGCTTCAAATTTACAATATTGTGATCTTGGACTGTGGGGAAGATAAATTTATATTTACATCCTTTGAAGAGTCTCAAGCATTCAACCACAATCATTGTGGCGTCATTGACCTCAACAACTTTCTATACGAAAGCTTTCTTTGTTTCTTTTATCGTGTTTGCATTATAAACAAATTCGCAAATAACGAAATCAGTCTCATTAATATCACAAATGGAATTTACTGGTTCTTTGACATTCGGTACTGGATTGGATTCAACATCGGAATCTGACTCGGATGACAATTCATTATTATGTTCCTCATTATTCGTTTGCATGTCATCGTCCCTTTGGGAGGAAGCGGCCTGATCTGAAGTTGGTGCGTCGAAATCTGAACATGACACCGATTTCCCTGATGGAACATCTATTATTTTCCTTTTCTTCTTGGGAGGTGCCTCTACAGTTTCAGTTTTGTCTCTTCATGACTTCTTCGAAAGAGTTTATGAGTGCATCATTATCACCAGGGCGTGTTCCCTTAGAAATCAGTTGATTTACGACTTTATTTCGGTCCCGCAAGCAGAAAATCCACTTTTGATGTTGTCTGACAAAGTTGGATTAATCTTCTTAAGCAATTGTAGGAGAAGTCATGGAAAAGCCATTTTGGAAATCACGTCTCTGCGACGCTTCTTATAATCGGTTATAACGTTACGCCAAGCCGCCTTCACTGAACGGAACACAGCAACATATAGTGACTGGGTCATATTAGAGTTTTGTGCCGGTAAGAAAACAAACGCGATATGTTTTCTTCGCATTTTCTGATAATCGAGACAGAGAGATGACTTGCGAGATTGTCGCCTATTAGAATTTTTTTACCGGCTTTGTGTCTCAAGAATGGAAGTACAATTTGCTCGAACCAATTTTGAAATATCTCGGCGTTGAACCAACCACTGGGAGAACTCTTGTAACGTGCACCGCTAGGACCACCTTGGCAACACTCAGGGTATAAATTTTTGGCCTTGTAGACTATGTACAAGGGAAGAAGTTCCCCAGCAGCAGAAACCGCAAACATTATTGATGTGGACGATTTAGAACTATCCATAATTCTTCTTGCGTGCTTACTCCCTTTTTTGACAAAGATTCATTGTTTTCCAGGGTCATCTGTTAGGTTCGTTTCATCATAATTGATGATATTCTCTGGAGGCACCCTTGCCAATGTTGTTTCAAGATGATCGGAATATCTGTTTATCGTTTCGGCCGAAATATCAGCTTTTACACATTCAAATTTTCGCAGTTTTGTTGGGTGAATTGTGGATTTCTCTTCATAAAACCTTCGAGCCATTCACGTCGTGGTCGATTTTCCGTGAAACATTTCACATCAACGCCTTTCCTGTCAAGGTACAATTTAACAAGGTTTTTGATGTCATCCTTTTCGAATGGATAACCATAGTTTGCGGCAGTGAGCATGGCCTGGACAATTTGTTCCTATCTTTTCTTAGCAAGAACCGGAGGTTTTCCCAAGTCTGGACCATATTTACCCCAATACTTGCTGTGAAGTGTGGTTTTGGGCACAGTGAACCTCTGCGCTGCCTGTGCAAATGACAATCTGTTGTCTACAACTGCTTCCAGGGCTCGTTCCATATTTTGGAAATCATAATTACGACGAAAACTGCTTCCCAGTCTATGTTTGTGACGGCGCGGCATCGTTCCGTATTACCTTAAAAATGCACTTTATCTAGTTTTTCTAAACTTGTCGGTCAGGGGTAGTTCGGGGAAGTTGGGAGAAGGTCGGATGTTGGAGTTGAGGTTATGTTCTACTAAAAGTTTCAGTGTAGCAATATCGTACATTGTATCGGTACCCCACAAGGGAGGAGACTATTTGACCTATAAAGGTCTCTACTTTTTCATAAATATACAAATGAATTTGTACAATATTTACTTACATACAGATTTCACTGCAACCGCCAATACTCCGCTGTCAAAACATGTGTTACCAATACACAGCCGTCGAAATCACTAAATCAGTGATGGTCGTCATTTGCGGCGGCAATTTTGAGTTTTGCATCTTGGCGTTCCGTGAAGCTCCCCTCGATTCCGTATATCCCCATCTACGGTATCAATGCTAATGATCAATGTTTGTCTCAAACATTTTTTGTTCCTTTTTACTCACGACCTAACCGAAAAAAATCAACTGAAATTTTTAAATTAGTTCATTTGATACGTGGCACAAAACCAAATTAGCTCGTATCAAATCGAAAATCGCGAGTCGCTATATTGTCAGCATGGTAGAAGGTCTTATTAGTCAATACCCTATATTTAAGAGATGAGAATTGGCTCAAAATTCAACAAATTATATTCTCTCGTAAATAAAGAACTGAGGAAAAGAACTATACCCTAAGCAGATGATCGTTGAGCTAAACAAAATCGACTGTAAGAAAGGAGAAGCTCATCACGTTAACCACAATGAAAAGTAACTGTAGGATGTAGTGATATCACGTATTAACATGGAACTGAAAATGAGTTGATTATTTAAGATCAATAATTTTTGATTGATTTTTTTTTATTATTTGACTCTGCTGTTTAAGATCAACAGTCTACACATACGGTAGGCCTGGGTAAAGGAGGAAGTAAATCTAACTCCGAGTAGGATTATTATTATGGCTATAAAGACAAGAGTATCTACTAATTATTTACCAATGTTCGTTGTTGTGGTTAAAAGTTTTACAAGGGAGGTGATGTCTTCCCCTCCATTTTGAGAATGAGACGCACTAAAAAGCAAACCTGTAATGTTACATTGAGTGCTTTTGTGTATTTTGGAGGAGCTTGCGTACTAAGCTGAGTCATAAACCTGCACACGCTTATCGTAGGAATACTGTATCTTAAAATTTCATTGTTTCTGAAAAATAATTAGGTAGAGTAGTAGTGTCACTTTCTTAAGAATGAAGGACTATAATTTATTATATTTCCATGTAAATGCTTCTGTCTCTCAAGGTGTTAAAAATATTAAAGTAAATTTAAAAATGCATAGACCAGTGGAACAAACAACCCTGGTATATTTGTAATTCTCTCTCTGTCCGCTTAGCTGGGAATACAAAATATTGGTCCCAAGACTATGGCACGAGAAATACGCGCAAAATTTGAGAGACACGAAATACTCGATCTCGCAGCATACATATTTAGATACGCAAAGTCCATTAGTATATGAATTTATTATAATAAAGAAATAAAATATTCAGCTCGTTATTTGTTTCTAAAGTCTTCACTTAGTTGAGAATTTTTATAAAATAATACATAAACATAACCGAAATTATGTTTTTGTAATGAAAGGTATCAGAACCGCTTGCTGCTTGGTTATAATACCGATGGGGCCATAATTATACCAATGGGGCCATAATTATATATAACAGCAATGAGATAACATGAATAACAAAATAGAATGCTTGAGTAAGAAAGAGATGGCCATACGAAAAAATTATTTTAGTAGGCATGTTTAGTTGACAAATGTCATAATTACATTATGCTTCAAGCCTTCTCGAATATTTGCTACTATGTTTATCTCTTTCTTACTCAAGCAATACGTGTTATCTTCTTGTTCATGTTATCTCATTGCTGTTATATATAATTGTGGCCCCATCGGTATATAACAGCAATGAGATAACATGAATAACCAAATAGAATGCTTGAGTAAGAAAGAGATGGCCATACGAAAAAATTATTTTAGTAGGCATGTTTAGTTGACAAATGTCATAATTAAATTAAGCATCAAGCCTTCTCGAATATTTGCTACTATGTTTATCTCTTTCTTACTCAAGCAATACGAGTTGTTTTCTTGTTCATGTTATCTCATTGCTGTTACATATAATTGTGGCCCCATCGGTATAAATATAAATATAGAAATAGATTCATTTTCGTTCGGCAATATTAAAAAGTGCTTAATTGCCACAGTCAAGAGATTTAGCTGTTTTAGCACTCGAAACTCTTAAACTACATTCCTAATCTATATGAATGGTATGAAAAAAATCTAGGAAACCTAACTTCCCTCTCTTTTGTATTAATTTGATTACTAGACAACTATTCGATCTTTTGTATGTTATTTATTAACGTATCGTATTATAAAATGAAATATCGGGTGGCGCAGTGGTAAGAGTGTTTAACTTCTATTGGCGAGTCCTCGGTTCGAACAACGGACAGGAGAACTTTTTCCGCACTACTTTGGATAGGTACTAGGCCTGGTAATCATTCGTCTTTGTGATAGATTAGCGACGCCTTTCTGAAGGACTGGTGTACGCGAATTAGTAACACACACAACATAAATTGACATGGTAACCTCTAGTAATTATAAAACTGCACCTACTCCTGACTAGAAATTCAATAGGTACGCTAAATAAAATGAAAGAGGACGAATTTGAGGTCGTGTGCATTGTTTAACGCCATCTACTAAAATTACAGTTTTAATACACACTTCTACCTTTACAAATATTTTAATAAACCTCAATAAACTTGCTGAGCATGCTAATAAAGGGTTTATTCGTTTTGCATAACAGATTCAAAAATTATTTGCTTTTGTTTATTAACTTTAATATCAGCCGCTTTAGCTAAGTTAATCGATTTTATACAACTGCTATTACAGTGTCAACGGTTCCAGGATCTAGATCAGTGATTCCCAAAGTGGGCGATATCGCCCCTTGGGGGGCGCTGGAACGTTCCAGGGGGGCGATAGTAGCCTCGGGTACGTTTGGGGGGTGGTGAATAAAAATAAGGGGGCGGTGAAAGCTTAAAGAAGGAAGAGAAGATAAGAAGGGTTAGTAAAACCATGCGTACGTATTTCATCTGTTGTGTAACATAGCGTAACATTATTTTCCAAATAAACACACAAAATGCAAGTTACAGATTTACTTATTCCATGAAGACTATTTACCATTATTAAATGTTCTTATTGTTCTGCATACCATTTATTACTTTATTTATTTAGTCTGTTTCTTTAATTTTACTTTATCACACCCTTTAATACACCATCCAGAAAGTAAATACCATTATAATAAAGGGCTGTTATTATTAAAATTTGCTTTTACTCAAAATACAGGTTACAGATTCAGAAAAGATTTGTTTATTTTAAAAATATCATTTTCTCTAGTAATAATAATTTAAGTTTCTATATGGTATATTTTATTATAACATTTCATAATTGACTTTTTCAGATAATCATTTGAGTTTGAGTTATTCCCATTGTCAGTTAATACCTACAAATTAAAATCTAAGCTGTGATGTTACAAACAACTATGTCAACTAAATCAACTTATATGCTCGAACTTTTTTAATAAACTATTCGCAATTTAACAGTAACTGTATCTAATGTATCATTCATTAACCAAATTTCAAATATTTATGTTGTACTTTTAATGTGTAAATCCTTCCTTGTACTTTTTAATTGCTAATTAATTTATTCTTTAAATAATTTCCAACCTAGAAATACTCTTATAGATAATTATCAGTCTGAAGAAGCTACCACTACAATATCTTTATGTTTGTTCGCTTAAAGAATGCAGATTTCCAGGGAGCGCTGAGTAATTTTTTTTTCTGAAAAGGGGGCGGTAAGCCAAATAAGTTTGGGAACCACTGATCTAGATAAAGGCACTGAAGTAAAGAAATGTCTCTTGATGCAGTTCCCACTTTGCATTAAGCTAGCAATACAGTTACACATTTTGAACTGATACAGTCTCGAGTAACTGAAAGGCAATATCTGTACCATAAAAGTATAGCAATTTAAATTTTAATTCTAATTTTATTCGAACTAAAAAAAACTACCTATTTGAAAAAAAGCAATGTGCTTTAGATACCAATTGCATAGAACGTATTCTTTAAAGCGGCGATGGCTACTCCACAATGCACAGCGATGCCTATAATTGGACTAACGGCTGTTGGCTGAGTGCGAAATAAATAAACAAATAAATAAATATTTTAAAATCCTGGGTGAGATACATTCTTACCTTTACTACACAGGGATTAAGAATTCTGCTGTAGCTTCTATGTTGTATGTCGTAAGAAGTTTACAATGTAATATAAAACATAGCAGTTTATTGTCACCTATACTTCCGTGGCAGCGTAGCTCAACATATCACACTTAGGAATGAAACATTTAAAATTCAATTGTAAAAGTTTATTTTCCAAGCTCATAACACGGAATTTTTGTTCGTTTTTAACTTGTTGGTAGAAACGAAGAGAAATTCACTGAGTTTATGTTTTCAACTTGTATACTAGATAGATAACCCTTCAGTATGCTAAAGGAAAGACTTGTAGCTTGCTACGACATGCCATTTCTTCTAAAATGTCTAAAACGTTTTTGAATACGTCATTGATAATGACTCTTTGGCTCTTTTATTTGATGTACTATCCAAGACAAAAAACTGGGACAACTATTGATAGATATTTCAGCATAATTTGATTAGCTTAAACGAGTCATTAACAGTTACATTTATTATAAAAATTTTGATTCATAGCAACGTCTAAACAAACAAACAAACAAGTTGGAAATACCTAGCAACTGTATTTATTATAACAGTTACATTCACAACAGACCATACTAACGGTCCAAGTTCTTTTCACTTCCCTCGCCTGAAAGACGAAGGAGGTATTGTAATTACGAAAAAATCACCTTCCGAGATTTTTTCAGATCTTCACGTTTCAAGGTCCTTAGATGTAGAAAAAGAGGTTTTCTCAATTCCGTCAGTCTGTCTGTCTGTCCGTCTGTCTGTCTGTCTGTCTGTTGGCAGTATAGCTCAAAAACTATTTGTCGGAGGAAGACAATATTTTGCATACATATTATATATCTACCTCGCATGAAACCGGTACAATTTCATACAAATATATACAGGGTGAACACCTTAAAAAATAAAATTTTGTTTATTTTTGTGTTAATTTTGAAATAAAAGGAAGTAGTAACTTTCACATAGGTCAGGCTTTACATTTGCCGCAAATAAGACTCAACCGAAAAAGCATAATGTCACAAAAGAGTAAAAAAGTTTCAACCATTACACCGTGCTCTTCAAGAGACGCGCACGCCGGACTTTTCTCGAAGAGACTCGGTAGCGGAGATTGAATTCCGCCGGACTTACATCCTCTGCGGGACCTCGACCAAGATCGAGCATTCTGCAGAGCCGCAGATGCGGCGGGTTCAAACCCTAGCAGGATACATTTTTTTTTAATTTGAAAATGTATTTATTTTATTAGAAACGTGAAGATATTTATACTCCTAACTTAATTTGATTTTTAAAATTATTTACTGTCACAATGTCGACCAGGGCAGTTCTGCGTAAAGCCCTTTACAGATTTTTATGTTATGCATAGTACAAAAGTTCTGTGCGAACTTAGGCTATCCTGAAAATGTAACACGGGATCTTTAAGTTAACAAATTACTTTTGAATCTGCAAACCTTTGCTTGCACTAAAGAGATGATGCCATGGGAACAACTGGCGCATTAGCTTTAGAAAATTCAAAACAGTACAGCTAAATAAGTTCTAGCAGAATTTATCACAAAATGTTCTGCAAGAAACCTCACATACTTGAAGTGCTAACGTATTTCCTAATAACAAGATGTTGGCATTGACGTTTATCAGAAACCAAAGCAATGCGTCGTCATTGCCAAGGAAACTCCAACTATGCTATTATCACAATAAATTCGGGGAAAATCCGATCAAATTTTATACATCGTGCACTACTCATACAAAAACTAGTAGATCATTTACGAGGCCTAACCCCGACCTCGCTAAAATTGCATAAACAAGAGATTAGGCATCTGCAGGAAATTTAAAAAGCATTAAAGTCAGGTTCCACGTCCACAGCCACGACTAGGGTTCGTTTATATCAATTTTTCAGATCTTTGTTCCCTCTCACTCTAAAGCACTTTACAGTGAGAGGGGACAACGATCAGGGTACGAACAAACCATTGTCACCTCTCACTCTAAAGTGATTTAGAGTGAGACGGGACAACGATCTGTCGGTACTCTGGAAAGGACAAATGCGTCAAATTGACATCAAGGCACCCTAGCCACGATAAGCCACCACGACCGCCGCATCGTGGGACAGAGACTTGCTTGCTGTGGCTCGGGGCTCGCTGCTCATGGCTCGGTGGATCGCCTCGGAGGGGGTAAATAAGCACGAGATTAAAGATTTTGTGATGGCTCAGCTCGTCTAGCCTCATCTCAGTTCACTTAGCCTCGTGTTGGTTCCTGCAGACTTGCACCGGCTTGCATCAGCTCGTGATTTGTTGAAGTCATCTTCAAAATATTTTAATGATTTATCTATTTCAGCCTACGGTGTACGTAATCTTTTACAACCGTCATCTCTCACGGACCATCTAGTAGACGGCAAAATTTTTAAATTCGTGGTTCCACAACTTGTAATCCTTTGTCAGTGCGACTGCAAACTATTCCCGCAATAGAGACAAAATTTGAAACTTTTGATATCAATTTTAAAGATTCATAAACGTAGGTCCAAGATGTAAACATATCTTGATCTTTATGTCCAACTGCCAGAAAGTAACGAACAACCGGTTGAAAAACAGTGTAGTTAATAACTGGATTTCGTTCTCCCTGGTAGAAATTAAAAAAAAAAATTTTTTTCTAAGCCAATATTCGGAAATCTTTACTCTTTTATTAAGAAAACTACAGTAATGTTTTCACTTGTAGTTAATCACAATTGTAAAAAAAACGGGGCGCTATAAGAAAGTGAGGTTACTGCATCATAATTGGTGCGAAAAACAACTAGCAATGCATATCTTGACTAGTACAACGGGTTTCTGGTTAATGACAAGTAAACACTTTATTGTAATTGCCTTGCGTTCGCTTAGTCCATGTTATGTTTGATTAAGTTCTGCCATTAGTCAACAAATTTCGCCTTAAGTATCATTTTGAAATTCTTCGTTTATCGTGCCCGACGGTTTAATAGATTTTTGGTAGCACTCAGACTCTAATTTTATACGTGTTGGCGCCCGATTGGCGGCTAACCAGAAACATTTTACAAGATAGTTGGCCAGGTAGATGAGAGTATGTGACGGAAATGTGCCGTTTCAGCACTACGTTAGCTATAGCAGGGTTGGCGGTTGCTCTAAAGGCTTTCCACTCTGTGGGAGCAACAAAACAACGGTTATTTTTAAAGTATGGTAGCTAGAAACGGGCAAGAATATGCTGCGAGAGGAGACGTAAATTTCCGGTGAAGTTTGCTGCGAATGAAGTTAGTTAGCACCGGAAGTTAGGGCAATTGAGAGGTATTTGTATACTTGGGGCAGCCGTAAAGTTTGTTAGCAGTTTAAAGGTTGATTCGCCCCAGCGCATTGGTGAGTAATCAAGTGCAGAGTCCGGTTTTCGGAGTTAAGTTTTGTGGAACCGCGTTACGAAGCATTCTTAATCTCGTGTTGGGGTGTAGTCTTCTCCCAAGTTAAGCTGCGTTTTCGGATATACAAGCTAGTGTCACTCACTTGAAACTACTGCCATGTTACGACGTGTAAAATGTTTGCTAGTACGGATTTTGCAGCGTGGCCAACCTCTTGTGTGTAAATCTCGAAAGCGGTTAGGAAAAAGCCAGTATTGGGTATGGTTCCCAAAGCTGCACCCGTTCAAAAACTTCCGAGTTTTAACGAAAAAATCCTGCAATGTATTAAAGTACCTTCTTACTTCAATGCTTGCGTTTTAAGGGTTCTTCAGCACCAAGCAGCTGTCCCCTAAATCAAGTTTCCGACAAGATATTAGTATATTGTTTCACTTGTTTGAAAGTAATTGTAAAAACAAAGTGTACAGGAAATCTGGCTTTAGGAACAAGCAGTTGAAATCCAGAGTAAGTATTTTGTATGAGGCCCAGTTGGCTTGATCGTAATGAGGCAATTTTATTAAGGGTTGAGAATTATGGTGGCACCCAAGCACAATAACCACTTTTTTTGTCAGTTAATCTAAATCGGAACCGCACTTTACGATTTTCGTAAAGCACGGTCTCTCACTGGCTATCCGAGGTTGGTCGGAGGCGTTTCATCGTTTATCTTCCAATGCAATTTAAGCTTGTGGTAGGTGCGGTCCGGTGTTATCGTAATATCGTGTTTATACAGTAAAAGCAAAGGAAATTATGGTTTTGGTGAGTTGCAAACGATGGAAGTTAAACACAAGAAAATTTTTAGTTTCTACCTATTAACTGAGAACGAAACGTTATCAGACATGGGAATGAAAAATAACGTTAGAACAGCCGCTAGACAAGTTAATATTGCATTTAAGGGTTTAGAAATTGAAGAAGTAAAGAACTATAAATATCTAGATGCAACGATAAATAGTTCGGGTAAAATAGACAACAGAATAAATGAAAGCATAGATGGCTCAAAGAAAAATAGTAAGACCAAGAACACAACATTAGCTGCAAATAGTGCAGATTGTGTACCATAATTCTGTGGAAAAAAGACATAAGGGTATAGGTCGTGTTAAATTATAAAGCAATTAAAACCAGATTGAATTAACAAAAGACATATAATCGCCGAAAAATTAATACAGAGTACTTCAAAGGTTATTTTAGCTTCGAAGCGCCGCTGTTCGAATGCTGGCAGCGAATGTCCCCGTCTCGATCATGCCGTGTCCAAAGGGCCGCTTCCCTGCACGTGTAGATCCCGGAACAGGGCCCAATTGTTCTCGCCTTGGCGCCATTCCGGGTGACTGCCACTGCACCCCATTAGCGCCGGGAAGGAATTTTGGGACCACCTCGCGGGTCAGAAACGGGGTCAGAAACGTGCTCAGTAACGAATTCTTAACAGTCGACTTATCTCATTTTTGATTTTATTGATACCCCGTGTCCAGAGCAATATCGGGCATCTAAATACAAGAGAATATAAGTCTACATACCATAACCGCATTGCTACAGCAAGTTTTCTAAATGGGATACGTAGACTGATTCCCTGAAAATTCACTAAAAATTGATAAAAAAACAAATTTAGTCAATGGCAATTTGATACATGTGTACTAATACTCCGAGTCAAAGCTTTTAGTAAAGTTATCTGCAACGCCAGAACAGCAAATGTTAACTTATACCCTTTTGCTATTTCATAACTTTCCGTTTTTTTTGGAAACAAATAACTTATGTATACTTATACTACGGGCGCATTTCCATGCAGGTGCAATAGCGTGTTTTAGCGGTTCAGTTTTTCAGTGTTATTATTAGTTATTATAGTGTAGTTTAACGAATAAGTGCCAAAATGGGCACACGCTCTCGTGCGTACAAAGTTTTGCAGAAGTGCTGTAACAAGAACTTAACCGGTAAGTTTACACATAACCTCACATTATTCGAACTCGAAACCACATATGCTTCTTTAGTTTATGTCTACATATGCTGTTTTGTCATAGTAATTATTTATCAGAAAGTACATATTCCGGGAAATTGCAAAACGCTATATGTCAACATATAACCTTGCTATTTCATAAAATGAATAAAAGGAAATGCGATAAGGTATAAGTTTCGTATTTATTTATTTTTTATTAGAAATAGTTTTAGAATCAATAGCAAAGCAAGTTGTTAGTCAATAAATCGACTTGATTCTTTTGATTACCAGCGAAAAGAATTAAAGGTTGTTCTCAAATCTCCAGCAAAATAGTTTTTTGATGTTCCTGTAAAATGATCATTTTTGACTTATACCCTTTTGCCTTTTCACCACAGAATTAACTAATTACCTGCAGCAGTGAATCCTGGCCGACGGCAAAACATAAGCAAAATCTCCAGCCCAATGTGGATTTAAGCACAGAGTGACTAGGCTGTAGCCGCGGGTGGCACATTTTAGTAGACGAAAAATTAGTGATGCCGATAGCACAACATTTAAAAAAAAATGAAGTAGTCAAAATAAATACACAAGTTTAAAAATATTACTGTAGTTTTACCCTGAAATTAAACTTTTTTCTTAATATTTTTCGTTAATGTTACAACAGGGATGATGACAATTACAGACGTTACAGTAAAAAATTGGCATCGGGCAGCAATGATGTCGGGTGTCGGGTGTCGCCTGTTATCAGCGAGTGGCACTTTCACTTTATTATTTCGCCCAATTACAAACAGTAACTTTTTCCAGGTGGTGGGCGACATTATTTTCAAAACAGGGAGGTAGTAGTTCTAATAAGTAAGATTTATTACCGCATTCGCCGAAAGGTCGATGGTTACCGTTTCATAACAAGATAACAAAAACGTAAAAGCCTTATCTTTTGAAATCTTTGTTCAGTCTTCAGCATGTACAAATCATTTGAGCATCTATTCTCAACCTATAAGCCGTTCACGATCGTTTTGGGTCAGGTGAGGCTATCTAGTAATTTTGTTGGCAGAACCTCTGTTGCAACAAAACTCCCTCATGGAAATTGACACTTTTTGTGTTAGGTTAGTTGTTTTCAGTTAAGGTTATATTTTCTGAATAGGTACATCGTTGCCGAATATTCTCTAGTCTCCACATCCACTCGCGTTCTTTTAAATTTGGTCTGTTCTTTTTAAATTGCAAGTAGCGTCCTTTAATGGAAATTTTTTGTTCTAACAAAATTATTTTGGGCATTTTGGCTTTTCTTTTGAAGGAAATTAAAATTATTTTTTCAAATTTGATAAATCATTTATTTTCTTACGAATATTAAAATAATAAATCTGGCAATGTGGTGGCAAGAAAATGTCGAACAGACACTGACAGAAAAATAAAGTTGCATCAGCTACATCATCGAATCAGTTAGTCCAACATGAAAAGAAAAAATCATAGCCAACTCTGTCCCAAAAAGGTCGTGAACGGCTTATACAAGGTGCTTACTGCAACTTTGAATAATAGTGTGTTCTATTTTACCTGATATGCTGACATCTGAAAATCATCGATAATCATGTCATGTCACTGTGAAGTAAATGATGGCGTAAATATTCATCAGGTAAAATGTCATCAATATCCATCAAGGCACTCTACCTATTTCAAGAATATGTTAACTTTATTTTACTAGATTGTTACTTATGGTTTAATTAAATAATCAGAGCCGAACATACAGCTAAGATACTTATTAACCTTTCTCCTAAAGCTCGCTGAGCCATAAAATAGACGCATTCAAGAAAGTCATAGATTATATATTATGCAAGAAAAAAGAAAACTGGGACACTGGGCTAGGCACTTCTACATTAATTGTCAACATAGACGTTGCTAGGGAAGAGATTATGCCGCAAATGTATTTATTTAAAACGTCGCCGTCGTTTAAGGTAATCAGATAATGCTGCAGTTTCTATCAAGAGTTGTCCCAGTTTTGGTCTTGTAGAGTATTCGCTATTGTCCCATTTCATATGGTAATGTAATTGTATCTTGTCTTAAAAAAGAAATTACATAAGGGTTGGACATTGACAGTAAAAGTAGTGTCAACAGTAAACTTTAAAATTCACTGTCATTACTGTGGCTAATTCTTCCGGGTTATGCCGCGGTCGTCGCTTTAAACTTGACGTTTTGCTGCTCGTGCTGTCACCTTCTTCAAAAGTTTTTTAAAGACTTATGTTGGTGTCTCGTGCTTCTGGTTATATCCGGAGGAGTCGTTACGAATTGCTGCTCATGTAAATCTTGTATGCTATTGGGATTTGTTATTCCGCTTGGTTGCTCACTTGAAACTTGTATATAGTTCGATTGATTTTTCAGAGCTACATTCTACGCCTTATTGAGGCGGTAACCGTCTTTTCGATTGAAGTTGTTCGGAATAATCTCTAATAAGTGTTCTGCTACGGCTGACATGTGTTTCCAAGTTGTGTGCGGCTCTGGTGTTCTACATTGGATACTTCTTTCTGTTGGTCCGATGTAAGACTTGTCACAGGTACAGTAGAGCTGGTAAACGCCTTCTCTTTGCAGTCTGGACAAATAATATTTGTTGAAAGGGGTCAAGCGTTCAACCTTTCTCATGGTACCATAGCGGACCCCGACGTATTTCTACTACTTCGTCTAAGCCAATATTGTGGAAGTTTTTATTCCTTTATAAAGGTAATTACAATAAAGTTTTTGGTTATTATTAATCATAAACCTGTTCTACTAGTCATGATATACCTTGCTATTTATTGTTCTCACCAATTATGATGTAGTAACCTTACTTTTTTAAAAGTGCCACGTTCATTTACATTTATGATTAATTACAAGTAAAAACCTTACTGTAATTGTCTTAATAAAAGAGTAAGGATTTCCGAAATATTGACTTAGTTGAATTGCTGTCCCAAAGAACGTAACCTAATTATTAACTATATTGTGTATCACCCGGTCGTTCGTTACTGTCAGTTGGACATAAAGATCAAGACATGTTTAGAGTAGTGATGGGCATAACCGGACAATTTTCATAACCGAATTATTTGCATTCGAATATTAATAACCGAATGATTATTTGAATAATCATTCGAATACATTTTGGCTCTCGATTCGTTTCGATTAAGTCAGCCGGTTTGCCGGTTGGCGGTTCACCGTCATCTGCATCGACATCGGTTCACCGTCATCTGCATCGACATCGGTTCACCGTCATCTGCATCGACATCGTAACTTGCAGATAGCAGAGGAACCAAAACATAATATGTACGGTCGGCGCTTTAGAAATCGGGACACATAATATGTTCTTCTAGTCTTTGGAGTATTCTTGCTCCGGTTACTTCATTAATGTGAGATGGTATTTCATAATTGACAAACAATAAACAATCTGACGTAACAATTAAAACCATAATAACTGTAAAAACCCAGTTTATACACTTAAAAAATACATGCAAAATATACCATAATAGTGTGTAGTGCCCGATTTCTAAGGCGCCGACCGTACATTATGTGTTATGTATTGGAAATTAAGAGGTATTTATTAAGAAGTGTAGAAAGAAAGAAATATGCGGGACTGCTTGCTAATCGCAATGAAAACAGTCGTAAAACGTTTATCTTTATCGATCGGGCGGGTTAAAGGCGCCGCCTCTTGTTTTCAATCTTTGGAGATGTAAGCAAATAAAAAATTGTTTTATAGCTTGATGCGTTTTGCAGTTTTTAGGTGTTCAGGTTTCAGTTCCCCAGAATTTGATATTTTCTATGATACGAGGTAGGTACGCGGTAACCAAATGGTGTTTTCAGTACAACCTGCTTTGTTTATGAGTTATGACGTATTTATATTTACAGAATTTTGAGCACTGCGTAGGTCACTGAGATATGGCACGTAGTATCTTTGAATAGAGGTTTTATATTCAAAGCGTAGTACGTATCAGCATGAGGTTATTTTTCATTCGAATACTTGGAACGAAAACCGAGTTACATAGGTTATTTCAATAAGCGGATAACCGGTTATTTTTCATTCGAATAAGCCCATCACTAGTTTAGAGCTTGGACCAACGTTTTTGAATATTTAAAAAATTACATAAAAAGCTTCAAGATTTTCTCTTTATTGCGGAAACAGTTTGCAGTCGCACTGTCAAAGAAGAACACGTTCTGGAAACACGACTTTAATAAGTTTGTCGTCTACTAAATGGTACGCGAGGGGTGATGGTTGTAAAAGATTGCGTATAGCGTAAGCTGAAATACATAAAACATTAAAATAGTTTCAAGACGACGATTTACAGAAATCTGCAATTGCAAATAGCAGGAGCCATACGACAGAAGCCCAAATGCTTTGAAACAACTTTCATGAAATGTTTTTGGGGGATTTTAGCAGTAGGTACCCACTAGAGGCAAGGTCTCAGCTTTCAGGCGTGACATCAACACGGGCAAGTTTCTGCGTATTTGTGTTGTCAGTTAAATTGCGTAGGCGCAGATTGTTTATAACTTTAAAAATAAGAGCTTCCTGAGAAAACAGGTTTACCACTCGTGACTGAACCTTTAGTCGCACCCTATTCGTCTTATCACTTATAATAATGCAGAAGACTAAAAGCCGTGTTTACACAACTAAAAGTACCACGGTTGCATTCGTTTATTTATATTTTCGGGTTTTTGTAAACAAACTTCCCTTAACCTTTAATAGCGATATTATCACAGAAAACAATTATTTATTATGCATGTTACCTGTTTTTTTTCAAAACTGTTGACACAGCTTCAAAGGCAAGTGAATTTTGGTTAATAATAATGAGAGTTACTGAATGCAACCAACGGCAGAAGCAAGGAAATATTGAAGCCGCACGCACACGCTAAAAAGGCGTGTCTTTAAAGATTAGGTTAGATAACCTACAAAATTTCAGATTGGCCTGTCTTCTAGCAGTGGCTAAATTCTGTGATAATGGTCTCCTGTGCATCAGATAATTGTAGTACAAAGCAAGGTAAGGGAATAGCGTTGTTCAGATTTCCCAAAAATTTGCAACAACGAGATTATTTTGCAAAAGCAAGAAGTGGGCTCCGACTAATGCTTCACGGTTACGCCACAAGCTGAAAGGAGTTTCATTCGTAAGTTATTTGTCCTATTATAATCCATAATGTGTGTTACAATTTATAAATTCTAGCAGGAAACCGAAGAAGCAATGGATTCGGGAGTATGTTGTGAACGGAGTAACACACGTTTATGCAGTGCTCTCTATATTCCTTTTTTAAAATGTCGATGAAAACTAGAGCAGCTTCTTCTGTTAGTGATTGTAGTGTAGACGCTACCGAAATCGCAAAGCAAGTTGTTGCACTTCTATTGCAATCCAATTACTTTAAAGTTGTCGTGAACAAAGTAATTTCCGACACGTTGCACGACTTAAAGGCAAGAAGTAAAAGCAGCTTGTGCCAAGGTTGCTTCGTTTGAAGCCAAATTAGAAAAAGGAAATCGTATACTGGATAGTATGTAACAGTATATATTGTTTATGTAAGGGTCCTGATATGGAACGTCTATAATTGCTGTATTTTGGGCTCCGACTAATGCTGTACGCTACAAGCTGAAAGGAGTTTCATTCGTAAGTTATTTGTCCTATTATTATCCATAATGTGTGTTACAATTTATAAATTCTAGCAGGAAACTGAAGAAGCAATGGATTCGGGAGTATATTGTGAACGGAGTAACACACGTTTCTGCAGTACTCTGTATATTCCTTTTTTAAAATGTCGATGAAAACTAGAGCAGCTTCTTCTGTTAGTGATTGTAGTGTAGACGCTACCGAAATCGCAAAGCAAGTTGTTGCACTTCTAATGGAACGCGTATGATTGCTATTCACTGACATGGCAAATAAATATGACTTAACTATTGATAAAAAATAGATTTGATAACATGTAATAACATTTTATGGTCAAAATTTATTTAAAAACAATTTAAATTCAAACACATTTAGTAAATTTATTCAGAAAATGTATAATGGTTACAAAAAGATTATTTCTATATTAAAATAAAGACACTTAAAACATTTTTCCCACTGCTGTTCATGTAAGTCAGTGATACAGCCTTAGTAACAAAACGTGTAAGTCGGTAATTATATTTTCCCGCTGCTGATCATGTAAGTCAGTGGTACAGCCTTAGTAACAAAACGTGTAAGTCGGTGATTATATTTGTTTGCTGCTTTTTCTTGACAACGGAACTTAATATTATTATTAAGTTCCTAGGATAATAAAATTAGCAAAGCAAGATGCAGATTTAGACGTTTTGTTTCTAAATTGCAAGTGTTTATGTGACATGTGACACTCATAGGTAACACGACTCACGAAAATTAATCCTGGTGACAGGTCACAAACCAAACGATTTTTTCAAAAATCTAGGAAAATTTCGATAAGCAGCGGGAAAAATATAATAAGATAACTTGGAATGTATCGCCTATTAACATTTTCGGCAGGCAACAAGCCGCGACTTCGTCTTGGCTTGTACTTGCCTACCTCAAATGTTAATAGGTCCTTACATTCCTTGTGACTTAAATAGCTATTGTTTGCTGCTTTCCCTTGACAACGGAACTTAATATTATTATTAATTTCCTAGGATAATAAAATTAGCAATGCAAGATGCAGACTAAGGGCCGGTTGCAGAAAGCAATGTTAAGTCTGGTGTTAGCTAACGTCGCGTCAAAGTGAACAAAATCGCATCAAATTTTGTTTACTAATGTATTAGTTACCATAAGCATTTGAGATTTGATTCGTTTTTGTTCACTTTGACGTCGCGTTAGCTAACACCAGACTTAACATTGCTTTCTGCAACCGGCCCTTAGACGTTTTGTTTATAATTGCAAGTGTTTATGTGACGTGTGACACTCACAGGTAACACGACTCACGAATATTAATCCTGGTGTCAGGTGACAAACCAAACGATTTTTTTCAATAATCTAGAAAAATTTTGATAAGCAGCGGGAAAAATATAATAAGATAACTAGGAGTGTATCGCCTATTAATATTTTCGGCAGGCCTACCTCAAATGTTAATAGCTATTAAAAGAAGCTTATGAAGCACGTACTCTGCACTCCTTTCCACACCACCATGAGGTAGAGTTGACGGCACTTTTTTTTTATGTGGTATCCCCAGGACACCTATTCCACATGTCACAAAGAAAGTTGTTGTCGCTGCTGTTAAAAATTGACTCCAGAACTGTGTTGAAGTGGTAATGTATCACTTAAAATCTCGTACTTTTGTTTCAAACTGCCAATTACACGCTCCAAGTGAATTCCCACATTGAAATTGCATATACACTATAGTTTTTTTATCTCGTTATAGTACATATTACGTGCAACAGTTTTTCATGAGTGTTTGAAATTTTGATAACATTTGAAATAAACGAATTTTATGGTTGCCGCAGTGGCATCTATGAAATTAGTTTATTTCAAACGTTACCAACATTTTAAACACATGAAAAAGCGATGCAGGTAATATGTGCTGTAACGAGATAAAAAATCACAATGTATATATTTATTTTTATAATGAATAATCATTACATTTTAACTGCTACTATTTGGCACTCACTCCAGTGCCTCCTGTAATAAAATAATTTATTATTAGGTAATTTAATACTAATTTTTTAATACTTACTACCACTAATTCCTCTTCCACTACAGTAGAATTGTTCTGCAAATTTTGAACAACATGGCAAATTAGTTGTTATAGATGTGATAGTTCTCCACAGGAGATAAGATTGAGATGTCAAATTGCAATAAAATTGGGTTTTTGTAAACAAACTTCCCTTAACCTTTAATAGCGATATTATCACAGAAAACAATTATTTATTATGCATATTACCTGTTTTTTTTCAAAACTGTTGACACAGCTTCAAAGGCAAGTGAATTTTGGTTAATAATAATGAGAGTTACTGAATGCAACCAACGGCAGAAGCAAGGAAATATTGAAGCCGCACGCACACGCTAAAAAGGCGTGTCTTTAAAGATTAGGTTAGATAACCTACAAAATTTCAGATTGGCCTGTCTTCTAGCAGTGGCTAAATTCTGTGATAATGGTCTCCTGTGCATCAGATAATTGTAGTACAAAGCAAGGTAAGGGAATAGCGTTGTTCAGATTTCCCAAAAATTTGCAACAACGAGATTATTTTGCAAAAGCAAGAAGTGGGCTCCGACTAATGCTTCACGGTTACGCCACAAGCTGAAAGGAGTTTCATTCGTAAGTTATTTGTCCTATTATAATCCATAATGTGTGTTACAATTTATAAATTCTAGCAGGAAACCGAAGAAGCAATGGATTCGGGAGTATGTTGTGAACGGAGTAACACACGTTTATGCAGTGCTCTCTATATTCCTTTTTTAAAATGTCGATGAAAACTAGAGCAGCTTCTTCTGTTAGTGATTGTAGTGTAGACGCTACCGAAATCGCAAAGCAAGTTGTTGCACTTCTATTGCAATCCAATTACTTTAAAGTTGTCGTGAACAAAGTAATTTCCGACACGTTGCACGACTTAAAGGCAAGAAGTAAAAGCAGCTTGTGCCAAGGTTGCTTCGTTTGAAGCCAAATTAGAAAAAGGAAATCGTATACTGGATAGTATGTAACAGTATATATTGTTTATGTAAGGGTCCTGATATGGAACGTCTATAATTGCTGTATTTTGGGCTCCGACTAATGCTGTACGCTACAAGCTGAAAGGAGTTTCATTCGTAAGTTATTTGTCCTATTATTATCCATAATGTGTGTTACAATTTATAAATTCTAGCAGGAAACTGAAGAAGCAATGGATTCGGGAGTATATTGTGAACGGAGTAACACACGTTTCTGCAGTACTCTGTATATTCCTTTTTTAAAATGTCGATGAAAACTAGAGCAGCTTCTTCTGTTAGTGATTGTAGTGTAGACGCTACCGAAATCGCAAAGCAAGTTGTTGCACTTCTAATGGAACGCGTATGATTGCTATTCACTGACATGGCAAATAAATATGACTTAACTATTGATAAAAAATAGATTTGATAACATGTAATAACATTTTATGGTCAAAATTTATTTAAAAACAATTTAAATTCAAACACATTTAGTAAATTTATTCAGAAAATGTATAATGGTTACAAAAAGATTATTTCTATATTAAAATAAAGACACTTAAAACATTTTTCCCACTGCTGTTCATGTAAGTCAGTGATACAGCCTTAGTAACAAAACGTGTAAGTCGGTAATTATATTTTCCCGCTGCTGATCATGTAAGTCAGTGGTACAGCCTTAGTAACAAAACGTGTAAGTCGGTGATTATATTTGTTTGCTGCTTTTTCTTGACAACGGAACTTAATATTATTATTAAGTTCCTAGGATAATAAAATTAGCAAAGCAAGATGCAGATTTAGACGTTTTGTTTCTAAATTGCAAGTGTTTATGTGACATGTGACACTCATAGGTAACACGACTCACGAAAATTAATCCTGGTGACAGGTCACAAACCAAACGATTTTTTCAAAAATCTAGGAAAATTTCGATAAGCAGCGGGAAAAATATAATAAGATAACTTGGAATGTATCGCCTATTAACATTTTCGGCAGGCAACAAGCCGCGACTTCGTCTTGGCTTGTACTTGCCTACCTCAAATGTTAATAGGTCCTTACATTCCTTGTGACTTAAATAGCTATTGTTTGCTGCTTTCCCTTGACAACGGAACTTAATATTATTATTAATTTCCTAGGATAATAAAATTAGCAATGCAAGATGCAGACTAAGGGCCGGTTGCAGAAAGCAATGTTAAGTCTGGTGTTAGCTAACGTCGCGTCAAAGTGAACAAAATCGCATCAAATTTTGTTTACTAATGTATTAGTTACCATAAGCATTTGAGATTTGATTCGTTTTTGTTCACTTTGACGTCGCGTTAGCTAACACCAGACTTAACATTGCTTTCTGCAACCGGCCCTTAGACGTTTTGTTTATAATTGCAAGTGTTTATGTGACGTGTGACACTCACAGGTAACACGACTCACGAATATTAATCCTGGTGTCAGGTGACAAACCAAACGATTTTTTTCAATAATCTAGAAAAATTTTGATAAGCAGCGGGAAAAATATAATAAGATAACTAGGAGTGTATCGCCTATTAATATTTTCGGCAGGCCTACCTCAAATGTTAATAGCTATTAAAAGAAGCTTATGAAGCACGTACTCTGCACTCCTTTCCACACCACCATGAGGTAGAGTTGACGGCACTTTTTTTTTATGTGGTATCCCCAGGACACCTATTCCACATGTCACAAAGAAAGTTGTTGTCGCTGCTGTTAAAAATTGACTCCAGAACTGTGTTGAAGTGGTAATGTATCACTTAAAATCTCGTACTTTTGTTTCAAACTGCCAATTACACGCTCCAAGTGAATTCCCACATTGAAATTGCATATACACTATAGTTTTTTTATCTCGTTATAGTACATATTACGTGCAACAGTTTTTCATGAGTGTTTGAAATTTTGATAACATTTGAAATAAACGAATTTTATGGTTGCCGCAGTGGCATCTATGAAATTAGTTTATTTCAAACGTTACCAACATTTTAAACACATGAAAAAGCGATGCAGGTAATATGTGCTGTAACGAGATAAAAAATCACAATGTATATATTTATTTTTATAATGAATAATCATTACATTTTAACTGCTACTATTTGGCACTCACTCCAGTGCCTCCTGTAATAAAATAATTTATTATTAGGTAATTTAATACTAATTTTTTAATACTTACTACCACTAATTCCTCTTCCACTACAGTAGAATTGTTCTGCAAATTTTGAACAACATGGCAAATTAGTTGTTATAGATGTGATAGTTCTCCACAGGAGATAAGATTGAGATGTCAAATTGCAATAAAATTGGGAATTAATTAAATTGCTCAATTTATTTAAAATAATGATATTTAATAATAGTAGTTTATTTATCTAGAACGAAAAGTGGCATTTTAAAGAAGAGAAAGTTGTTTAAGGAATTACTTGCGAGGACCTTTAAAAACACTTTTCGTTCGTGGTGAATACAACAGTTTATTTCATACTGCAGGTTTAATGAATTTTAAATAAAAAGTTGTAAATCATTTCATATTTCATGTCAACAACTGACGTATAATTTTAAAGTACTTGAACTTTAAAATTTTACTTTAAAGTACTAGGATTTTAATGTTCCATTTTTTGTACCATAAATAATCCGAAAAATGTCATTTTTGACATCAGTATGAAATAAAATATATTATTTTTAATATTAAGAACTAAAGTAAATACTTACAATTAAGAAATGTTTTTAAATACTTTGTAAATGCGATGAAATTAATTAGTTTTGAAAACTAAAAAATTTTAATACGAGTTTGGTTGAAATGTTTGTTTGAACATTTACTTGAAAAGTTCGGTTCAAAAAAAGTATGGTTCACACAGCCCTGCATACAGGGTGCTCAAAGTTAAAGCTACGATTTCGATTATATTAGCATTTGTAGTACTGTTCACGTAGATTACGATGGCAAAAACAGAAAAACAATTGAGCATGAAACTTTCAAGTTATTCGCAAAATTAACATTTTTTGAAATGGAACAACTTAGTAGGTAATAAAATGGACATTTTACTTACCATGTTGATTCACACACCACTAAGAACAACGCAAAATGAATAACTACAAAGGCCACGGGTGACTGTTGAATGACAATGCTAACTAGCAATTACTGAATTTTCAGTTCGGTTTTATCAAGAAAACTGTAGACGGTTCTAAAATTTCCCCGTAGGCCAGTACTTTGTTGGACAAATGAGTATCGTAAATTTATGTTTTGGCAGGACAATTGGACTGGACAATAAATACTGCAAGTAATGACGGCTAGAATACCAGAATTCAAGGAAGAGATCGAAGACCTGATGCTGTAAGTAAAACCGCATGTCAACAAATTGCAAATAACGGTTATGCGGGGAAGGAACTTTGTGTCGGATCCCTTTATTAAGGGCAACCGCCTCCGTAATATGTGAGAAGCTTAAATAAACCGTCTTAAAATAAATATACAACTACATAGTAAATAAAAAGAGATGAAAGATGAATGGTCCCCGACACCGAAAGGTAAAAGAGGCTACGAAATAAAAATATGAAGGAACTTTTTAATTTAAAAACAATATTTTAACAGACACTTGAAATAAGTAACCGAATGCTATAGAACACTGCAGTTTAAATTGAAACTAAATGAATTAATAACAGATTCATCCATTTTCAAGTAAGGTCTATTCTATAATGTATAATGGTTATTTATATTTATACAGTACAGTAAACATTGCGCTTCCATACTTTGACCAAAATTATTTAAAAAGATATTTTTGTCAGCTACAAGGAAAAATTGCATGTTCAACACATTGGAAAATTCCACGTAAAACTTTTACATTCGCTGGAAAACTCTCACTTTTCTTAACTTGTAGAACAATCTACTATTAATTCACTAGCGATTTGAGAAGAAAATTAACTCGCTAGCATATAAACATTATAAACAGTTACTTATGGTTGCTATTATAGAGATAATAATAATAATGCCAGTTTAAAATGTATTATGTATGGATGTATAATCGATAACCTCGTTTTACCTTGCGGTGTAGAGGCTGGTGCTTTATGTGCTTGCATCTGGCGGTACAATGCTCAACTTGCCCCGGATTCGGGATACAAAGTTGAACCGCGCCTTTTAATGCTTGCACAGCACCCATTGTGTGAAGTGTGGGTATGTGTGTTATGTTGACCTTGTTACTCTATCTCTTAGGTCTGTGGTTCTGAGTAGAGCACAGTTAACCCGGGAGTGGTCGCGCTATGGTCGATTCAACCGCACATTTTAAAAAATTGCTGTAGCTTTCTAATGCAGCTCCTTTGCGACTTGAACTTTTAAAAATTCTCCTAAAATGCAGTTTTGCTATTATTAGTGACATTTCAGCACATTTAAAAAAAATTTTAAACCGTTTTTTTGTTAATGCAGTTGATCTAACGTAACTCAATTATTTTTTCATTTATCTGGTATTATAAATGAATGTTACGCTTTAAAATCATTTATTATGCTTTCCTAATAAAGTGCAAGAGAAATGTTATAGTTATTATCGATATAAGGCCGTTAGTAGGCATCTAACAAACTAGGATAAATTTGTGGCCGATGCCGTCAGGCCGATGCTAATAAGTTTATCTGAGCCATGGCCATAGCTGTTATGAGGAACTTTTCAGTCAGGTTGACAGTTCTGTTATTAACAAATAACAAGTAGGTGTTATGAAAAAGATTTTTATTAATTTACATACATTCTGTTAAAAAAACTCTGCAGTTGAACCGACCGGGGCGCGATCACTAACGGAACTTTAGGACGCTCGACTACACCCGGGTTAATTTGGTGCCCAACCGTGAATGGTCTCACCGAGCCCGGTTCAAATCGCAAGGCGGCGGAAAATCCGGCCTTCGCGGGATTCGAACCGAGGACTTGCTTAATGCAAGGCAAGCGCTTACCCATCTGCGCTACTTGGCTTCTTGTGTTTAAAATGACAAAGAAATAATAATCAGTTATTTAACAATATCACGGCGTAACTGGAGACTTGAGTTACCGCATTTATATTTTTATGACGCTCAACGGCTTAAATCTGAAAAGAAACAGATTGCAGGCAGCTGAAAATTATTTCGCTGGCACAAATAATTCTCACATATAATCTCATAAGAGCATTAATTCTTTCCGGAATTTTTTTTTGACTGCGTTCCAACAACGTCGTATTAATTAGGACGCCTTTCAGGGGCGAGCGTTTCCTTTCCAAAGATTTTACATTTGAAAGTATATTTTTTGGAACTGTTCCTTACTGCCAATCTCTAGCGTGCTTTTAAAGCTTTATTTAGTGCAACAAAAGTTATTAAATTTGTCCTACATTTTAAATGCGGCATATGCCGCGGGTTGCAGCTAGTTATATATAATGAAAAACGAAGTTTCAAAGGAAAACTGCAATTTTGAGTGAAATTATTATTACAAGACGTATCTACCTACCATATTTCTTCCCTTATAATCGACATGAGGTTAAATATTAATTTAGTAGTATTACCTATTTTTCATCGCCAATTAAACTTAGAAATCCCAATAAAATAATAATATGAAAAAAAATGCTTTACAGCGTCAGCAGCTCGCGACTATCAGAAAATGCAATGACCTCCTTTTACGTGGTTAATTGTACGTAAGTGAGTGTCAAACACAAACGAAGGCAGTAGTTTACTTGTCTATTACAAAAAGCTCCATAATCTATAATTTCAATAAACGTGTACCATTAACTAACACACCTTTTTCAAGCGACGTCACGGGCATGTGACGTCAAAGAACTCCGGTCCCGTTTCTAGGTATCGAGAAGAAAGGCGGTGAACATTTTCAGCTTAGGGGAGGTAAATAACTAATGAAATGGTCTTAAATGACAAAGAAGTTTAAAATGAGATAATAATAAATCATCTTAATGATAATATTTTATCATTACAATTTCTATTTCCTGCAATGGTATAAGCAGATCAATAATAAATAGTCCATTTGGGCTTCCAATTGTAATTCAACTTAACTGAAAGTTATTCTTTTATTTAGTCAGGCTTTATCTGAAAGAAGTAAATATTATCATATGAAGATAAAACAAAAAATTTAATTCTTACATATTTGGTGTATAATAGGGTTAATAACGTCATATAATTGGAACAGACACAATTGAGAACTGTTAACCTAAAAAGTATTATTAATGACAAATTCAAAAGTAATAAGAAAATAGAAATATTTATTATCGATTGGTATAACCAAGGTTTTTGGCGGGTATTTAAAAATAACAAGAACAAATGGGGTGTCAAATTTATTACATCAATTGAGACAAGTTCAATTTCAAACTGAATTAAATATTCAATTTGACATAATAAAATGCTGGTATGTACAATTAGTTAATGTAGATCCATATAGAAGGGGTAAGTATAAAATCGAGAAAGACTAAGTGAGTTCATAAAACCTATGATCAAAAAGAATTGCTGACTACAACGAGAAGGATAGCTGATGCAGATATCAATTGGATTAAAATACATAGAAGATAAATAGAGCTCGAAGGAGGAGGACATTACCAAGTAAGTGTATAAAACTGCAATTAGAAATAAAACAGATCTGAAAATGGAAACAGTAATCACAAGCATTTAGCTGCTACTTAAGAATATCAAATCGAATTCAAATAAACAACAGAAATATTAACCTCTAATAAATTGAGTAAAATAAATAATAATTCAATAAAATAGGCAATAATACTTAAATAATTAACTTATGTAAACATACAGTACAGCTAGTATAAAATCGAATTGAATGCAAATAATTAGTTGACAAGTATATAAACAAAGGTTATCAAATATGACAAATGCAGATATATTTTTAATATATACAATTGCCCCAATTTAAAATATTATAAATTTTATGGTGTATGTCCTAATTAAATTCAACAGTAACACAGAGTCCAACAATTAAGGTTAGTACAAGTGCAGAAAATAAGAAATCCACATCACACTCCTAAAAAAAAAATCGAAGAAAACCAACTTCGCTGGATGAAGCATTTCAAACAGATATTAAAATACCAAAAACTGAATGGAATACAGAGCAAATGGAAAACCAAGAAATATACGGAATAGATCAGTCAAAGAGATTATTAAAAATGAGGGGAGTAGAACGGAACCAAAAGGTAAATAAAACAAAAGATAGGAAGGAGTGGATAGCATTATGCACAACAAAACAGTAAAAACAACTGTCTTAATACCTATACCTACGAGTAAAAGAAGGGGCAGCCAAAGAAGAAGACGAAGAAGAAGTTGTCAATATTAAAATTAAATTTCGGTTTTTGCGAACTACATGGTACAGATTATTATCTTTTTTCTGCTTTTACTTCTAAGCGCATTTGCCTCTAAAACACTTTGCAATAGTAATCATTAATCTGATCCGATATCTCCTTTCGATTTTCAATTTTCATTTACTATAATACTATACTATACTATACGAATGTATCTTCATATTAATATGAGTTTAAACAAATAAATAACATATTTAAAAGCAGTACTGGATCTAGAGGAGCTCAGAACGGGGTATACATCCCGGGCGTCATATATGAGGGGCGCCAACACAAAGTTTTGGATGATTGGACTTGATTGTTGTGGAAAAATATGATGTAGCAATAAAAAAAACTGAAAAATTATTCTATACTACGTTTAACGAATAGATTCAGTACAAACCCCTCCCACAAATGAGCGCTAAGTGTGAATAGAATGCTTATTTTTATTGATAAGTCGTACATAGCTCAATTTTATTTAAAATTAAACGTTTTTTGAATTATCTAATGTGTAACGTGTAAAACTGGTTTTGCACAATCAAGGCCGTCCAAGTAATTTGAGTTTTAACTGTTTCGTAAACGTAGTATAGGTTATTAGTTGTCACTTGCTATTTGGCTTACTCTACAAGATAAAAAAGTAGGGAGTCACATCGCCTCGACTTTCCCATACTATTAGATACCAAATCGAATCAATCACATATCAAAGTACTAAAGCTGTAATTGTAGTATTTCTTCGAACTGCTGCACATAAAGTAGGCATTTTTCTAAGTTGTAATAAATTCTTCTTTTTGACACATCCGTTAAAGAACAGGTGGCTGAAATAAAAATATTAAGCGTACTTTATGACCTACTGAATGAGAATGTGTCGTGTTGCAGCACTAGCGAGATAGTATGTAGCCGCCATTTTGAAAATAATTATATAAATTTGTATCTGTAGAAACATTTTATTTTGAAAATTAAGAATAAAATGTACACTAAAAAATGGGTTAAATAAGCATACCTCATACTATAATTATTAAACTAATTTTAACATTTTTAAATTATAAGTAAATGAGTAAGGTACAGAAGAAAATGTGTTTGGCGTATTTAATAAAGAAAGCAAGGCAACAATTTTTGTAAAATTGAAGAACAGTTGAAGAGTATTCAAAATTATGTACAAAATAGGCAACAATATCTTAATGTTTCGAAGAATACTAAAAAGTTAAAGAAAACACTGAGCAATGTAAATTACATTAATTCGTAAAAAAAAATTTGACTCTGCGTCATAGCCATAAGCAATATGATTGCTGGTTAGACTCCTTGCCCGCTCGGCTAGAAAAAACTACCTCACGTACTGGCTTATCGTTGCATTATGAAACAAGCAGTGGCGACAGGTCCTATCTAAGACGAAGTGCGCTCGATCAGTGCCGACGAATACGTGACACACGCACCCAGGCACGTAGAACATGCGTTTATCTGTAAGAATACCAACAAAAATATGTTGAAAATAAACGCATGTTATAGGGAGGCTGCTAAATATTAATGCCAAGGTTGGTGACTTATTACACTCACCCATAACAAAAGAAAACGTTTCTATAATTAGTTTCCCTTTCTTGTACTGTGCCTGTTTTTGTTTTCGTTACTTAAGGTGTTTCTATTAAGCCAAGTGCAGTCCCCATTGCAATGACAGGTGTCTTTCTAATTTTCGATACCATATACTTCTGAAGTTTTTTCTGGTATTTAATAGTTTTTTTCAGATATTCTATGTTAATTTAGTGGTGATTACTTGTTGCTAGTTTTTTGTTTTTGTAATATGTTAGTATATGTATATACCTTTGTAGTACCATACGATACCGCTACCTCTATTCGTTGTATTAATTGCTTATTTCTTGCTTGTTCATCTGGACTTTGACAATTCCAAGGTCTTTTTTATAGTTTACTGAAGACGATATTCATTCAGTGAAAGCATAGAAGAATTACAAGAAAGAGTAGAGGTATTTCAAATAATATCTAGGAAAAACGTAAGCAAAACTAAATACATGGTCAACAACATTTTATTTACATTACTTTAACTTCGAATTTATAATCAGCTGATTCTAAAACCCCTATATAGCATTTTTTCTAAAAGCCCGATAATTTTTCACATGTGGCCGCCATATTAAATCCGTCATTTTGTTTACAGCAATTTCCTTTGCATATTTCTAATCCGGGTCCTAAAATCCCCCTGTATACCCACTTTTGCTTGAGTCTAGGTTCATCTGAGGTTTTGACCAGCTTTTCGGGATTTGGACCCACTCTGCGGGGCCTTTTGTTTGTTTTGCTCACCGTCCGCCACCCTGTACCTCCAACACTAAATATTGGAAATAAGCGTACTAAAATTTATATGTTTACCACATTTTTAGCTTTATTCTTTGTTTTAAGAAATTTTAACTATTATCGAGCTATTTAGCCTGGACTATTATTGTTATAGACAAATTTAACAACAAATTGAGTAGTTTATCGTTGCTTTCCTAATTTCGAGTAGATAGTATGAATTAGTCTATAAACATATTTAACTCGCAGGAAAAGTCTGCTCATCGATAGTCAGACCCATTTCCCTACATTTGCAACTATCTAAGCAAAAAACGCATACACAGTTCTACAAAAACACAGAGATTACCTTTGAAAAGCGTACAGAAGAAATGAACAGATAGTATCAACCTAAATCTGCCAACGCAAAATCTGCTTTAATTATCAACACAATTTTACGTTTAACTTTTGACCCAGCTCTGTAGATCACGTCTGCTTAGCATTCGGGAGGTCGCGGGTTCGATTCCCGTAGCCGTCTGCTCTAATTCTTTTTAGGTGGTTTTCCTGAGTAAAGACTACCTTCTCTGGGGCAAATGCTGGGGTAGTACTTCTCCACCTTTTCTGGCCTCTCTTCCATTCTCTACCTCTCCTGTCTCTCACCCATTATATAATTTCCGTTCTTGGCTGAAAAGGGACGTAAGGTCCCTATAGCAGCCCGACCTTAGTTGTGGAAATTACCGTTCAATTCGCAAGCGTATTCCAGTCGTATTCTAAACCAATAGTACTAACTGGTCCAAAAATGTTTTAAGTCTGATTTTTTACTTAAGAGGACCTTTTTATTATTTTGATGGATAAATATTTTCAAATCTCTGAAATTTTTATCAAATTTACTGAAATAGTAATTTACGATACAAGTCCGTAAAGCTAGTCTTTAGTCACGAATGGGGCAAAGTTGAAACGAGGGTGAGCGAGTGTTTTAAGCCGCGCGAGTGACTAAAGATGTTTTACGCATGTATATCGTACAATATTTTATCTACGATAGAATCTAGAAAGCACAGTAAATATACAAAAATATTTTAAATGTAAATTAAGATTACTAGCAACCAGTCGTAATTTTGCGGGGTTAAAATTTTTAAAACACTTTGCTACTGACGACGTAAACTAATGAAAACGTGTTATTTAACAGTCGTTTTACAAACTTGAAACTGCCAACTAAAACTCAACTGTCGTAGATAAAATATATTTTGATTTTAGTATCGGAAAATTGTAAATAGTTCAAATCTTCGAAAATTCACAGTAGCCTTCTTTTCTGAAGCAGCGCTTTAAAATCTTCTCAGTAAACTTTTTCAATTCCAATATAAAATGATATCCAGATGGGGTACTAATCAATAGATATGAAAACTGGCCAAAATAGAGCAATTTAGAACATTTCTACACTGGCGGTGAAAATCCGATAAAACAATTAGAAAAGCCTTCGTGCAAATAAGAACAATATTTTAGTATTTTTTAACATTTTAGAGTTTATTTCCATAAATCCACAGTATGTTATAAAGTATTCACCAAGCCAACAGTAAACTAAGAAGTATAGAACTTACCTTGGTCATCTATATTTCAGTTGTACAAGAATTAGTTTTACTTTTAGATTTATAAAAAGATATTACTGGTTTTGCATTAAAGAAAACGAGCAAGTTAGTAGATAAAGTTCCTTCTTCCTTTACGCCCCTAAAATGAAAATTTTAAAATTTCCAAATAATATAAAAAACTTAGGTTTTTTTTTACTTTACATTTTGTTATGTAATGAATTTTATCTCTACTTGAAATTAAGACACACTGCACAATAAAATGTCAGATTCGTGTACGTCCTGCGTCATACCCGCTATATTTAATAAATAATACATATTGCCAAAATACATAAAGGGCAATCTATGTTGAATATTAATTTAAATATAAAATTTGGTATATCAATATAATCAAATAAGAAAAATGTATAAAAGAATTACCTGTTTAATTGAAAGTCATTAATAGAATTTAATTTTGATGCAAACTAAGATGATATGTATAGCACTTGAGTATTTTTTAATGGTTTTAAAAGGTATAAGGTACATATATGCACAAATTACATATGACAAATATAATTTCTATTCAAAATAATAGGATGAGTAGGTAGAACTAAAATTATTTTAATTTGTAGAGTGCATAAATAATAGTAACTTAGAAGCTAAGCAGTTTTTGTTACGATTATTAGAAAATAAACAACTAATAAAACATAAAATGTAATTTTGATACAATTTTTCGATTCCAATAAAAAAATAGAAATTTACCCTAATGTTATTATGTGTATTAGTCAAATACATTTTAAAAAGGGTTTTAATAAATTGACGTGGTGAATATAATGAGAAACTTAAGCCAGATATAATTTGTGAAGATGCAGTTATAGAAGAGTATTGGAAGGCTATTTAGTTAGATACAAGCAAGTAAAAGAAGCTAGAAGAGGATAAGATTTGGATAGAGTTATTTATTTTTATTAATACAAGTGATCAGAATGTACAATAATAAAAGTTACACATTGCGGGAGATGTCGATGAAGTACTGAGGACGTAAGGATCTGACCACGGAGGACAGCAGAGGGACTTCTGGACTTGGCAGTACTGTTGGTTACTCACGAGAGATATTGCTACAGTTGGAGCTATAAAAGAAGAATATTAATCAAGGATCATCTAGAATAGCAAACTTTCCGTGAACCAGTTGGAACGAGGGAACGTCTGCAAGGTGACAAGAGCTTTGCTGAGCTAAAACGGGACCGTTCCTGTTAGCAGCCAGGGTTTTGACAGATCGGTGAATATTTGTCATTAAGCAGCACATCAATACGGGACTAGCTAGAGAATCCAGGCTGTGGACATCAAGAGGAGTGTTGTTTTTGGACGTGACATTCCAGCAGAAAAAGCTTTAAGTTGTTCAGGTGGGTTTTTAAATTTATCCTATTGAAGCTATATTAAATAAAAGACAGTTAAAAGAGTGTAATTAATATAATCAAGTACTTACCTTAGGGCATTTAGTCAATTACATTGTTACCGTGCAAAAACGACACAACGACATAACAAACCACCCCTCAAGCGTGCACAACAAAATCATACGCTCGAGAGCCGGACTTGTTAGTCGTGACACGATAAAACGACAAAATCGGGAGATCGATCGAAACTACAAGGCCCTAACCCCGTTAGAGGACGGTAACACGAAGGGTTGCTCGACTCAACAAGTCCGGCTCTCGAGCGTATGATTTTGTTGTGCACGCTTGAGGGGTGGTTTGTTATGTCGTTGTGTCGTTTTTGCACGGTAACAGATTGGCGCCGTCAACGTGGAGCTTTTGTTTTTGTCGATAGCGCCCTTGTGGCATTGTTTTTGTCATTTAGAACCTCGTAGAATTGTTTTCGCAAATGTTTTTCTTGTTTTTTTAACTTTCCGAAGTAAAAGAAGCATGTTGGCATACTTTTTCGTATAGTAATGGATCGTTTTAGTTTCTTTTCTTGTCGTATTGATCATTTATGACGCCTACTTTAAATTCAGTGTTGCTTTTTTGTATTTCATATCAATTTTCGAGTTTTGAAGAGATTTTCATATGTAGATAGGTCAGGATTGTGCTTTTTTCTTGTTTTTCCTTGTCGTCTCACCTCCTTTTGTTTCTTTTCGTACCTTTTTGTATTTTGCGAAGTGTATTTTCTTGCTTTTAGTATGTTTTCTTTTGTTTGCATAAGATTTTCATATGTTTTCGGTTGTTTTCTTTAGGTAAGACGTGTTTTTTCTTTGTTTTTATTTGTATTTCCGTGTCTTTTCTTGTTTTCTACATGTCATTTCGTGTGTTCTTGTCGCTAATTGCCTTTTCTTGTTTTTCTTTTCGTGTTTTTCCGTATCTTTTCGTGTTTAAAGGACTTGGAGTAGGAAAAAAAACATAGTCGTTTGTTTTCATGAAGCCTTATTGAAGTCATTGAGTACGTTTCTTTTAAGTCGAGTTTTAGTTTGTTGATAAAACTGTTTATTTTCGTAAGAACTTTTTCGATTTCGATCTTTTGGTTGTCTTTTATTGTCGTTTCTTATCTTAACGATTTCAGAGTAGGAAAAAGTATAGCTAGTTCATACTGTTGTGTTGTTTAGTTGCAGTTTAGGTGGAATTTTTCCGGTTTTAGTTGAATTCAGTACCGATTTTCGTTCATTGAAATTATCGAACTTTGTTTTTTTTGAGTTAGTTGTTGGAAATTTCGATTCCTTTGTCGTTGATTTTGTATAGCCTTCAGCTAATTTGAAATTTTATTGTGCCGTCCCGAACTTACGTTGAAGATTAGTAGAGTTTATCGATTATTGACGTTCCCGATTACCAATGTTGACTTTTTGTTGTCGTTTGATGTTGTGCCGCGTTGCTATTTTGTGGACAAGTTGGAAATCATTTTCGCTTTCATTATTGTGTATTGGTCCGTTGTTAAGATGTGGTTTTGCGTTGGTGTGTTTGTGAGATACGCTTATGCGGAATTTTCGAGGTCTCTCAAACCATCTTCGTAGTTGGCTTTGCGTAGTTTCTTTCGACTGCTTTTTATTTCGTTCTCATTTTTATTACGTTTCGCCCAACTTTGTTTGCAAATTTCATCGTGCGCATCAACACCTGTCGAAGTGTCTTGAACACTTATTATCGCACCCTTTTCATTTGTTGACGTAGTCGTTTACCGTGTTGGAGTAGAAGCGACTTGTTTTCGCTTGTTGTCGTTTTGCTTTAGTGACGTATTGATTGACGATTTATCGTCCCCTACCGAATTCTTTTGATGACTTTAGGTTGTCATGTATCGTGTTCTTGCTGAACAATTTCGTTGAAAGCTTTTGAGCTTCGTGTGGCAGTAACGGCCGTGCTGTTCGCATGTTGTTTCTTTAGTGAAGATTATCTTGACAATTGTGGAGACTTTGTTTTTCCGGATTTTCTGTTGGTGTTCGGTGTCGGAGTCGTTTTCGATCTCGCATTTAGCGGATTTTTAATCGATTTGGCGCTCGACATCGTCATCGATTGAGGATTTCGGTGGACTTAGTTTTCTTTTTAGTTTACCCTCGATTATTGACAATTGAAGACAGTTTCTGTCGCAACTTTTCGTCCTTTCTTTCCTTGTTGGTATTTCTGCTGTGGGACTTACACAATGCGCTGATCTCGTGACGCGCAGCGTGCCCTCTGCGGATAACCTTTGGGGGAGATCATGGACTTCTTTTTTTCTGTGTTTGTAATTTTTACAAATACTCCCTGTGTTCGATTGGCAGGTTGGACGAAACTTATGCAGGCGTAAGACGTTTTCCCGATTTTGACAATCCCGCATTTGTGACATTTTCCCGGATTTGACATTTTACAATTTTAAGTCACGCTTAACCCTGTTGGGTTACAACCCTCTTCTCGTTGTTGTATCTTTACCTTTAATTTCTTCTGTCATTTCTATCACCCGTGTCCCGGCGACAACTACCAAACCTTTTGCGTATCTTTATTTTCCACCTTCCGAAACCGTGCTGTTAGGCGATGGTCATGGACCCGGTGTTAAGGTCCAGTCGGTGTTTCGTGCCTATCGTCGCAGTACGTGCCGTGCCTGTTTCGGGCATGGTCGATTCTCGTAGTTTGAGGGTACAGTCGAGCCTGTTGGCAAGGCTGTCGATTCTTTGTTGTTCGTTTTGGTGAGTGTTTTGTTTGGTTCCCCGAGGGGACCGAACCTTGGTCGTTTAGTGGACCCCTGGTGGAGTACCATTCCTTTTGGGACATCTTGTTTAATGTCGCCCGTCTTCCGTGGTCCAGGGAATGGATGCTAGCCTTTTGCGAACCATCAGGTCCGACTCAAATTTACGTATTTTCTACCGACGTATTCGGTCTTTTGTCTTCCTCTTCTCGCTTCACACCTTTCGCACCCTATCTAGTAGTCATAGCGCGTAATTCTTTCGGGGGTGCAACGTTGTTCCTATCGTATGTGTTAGTTGATGTTGGACGTTGAACTTATTGTTCTGTATTCGTTTTTTTTTATGGTTTCACTTTTGTGTTTGGCTTTCTTTTCGGTTGGAACTTTTCTGTCGTGGGAACAATGCAATGCATGGATCACGTGAAGTGCAGCGCACCCTCTTCAGGGAATTCTTACCGATATTGGGAATCTAAATAGTTGCTTTTCGTTTGCTATTGATTTTCTTTTACCTTTGCTTGTTGAATCATTGTCGAGTCAAGATGATCCTGGTTCTTCTAAGGATCAATTCAAGGAAGTTGATCTTTAGTGGGAGGGGTGTTAGATCATCTTTAAGTCCGGTCGTCATTTTAAATTTTGGGCTCGATCCGGCCCTGCCTGCTTTGCAGCGCGTTTAGGCATTTGTACCTCGCAGCCCGTGTATCGGTTAAAATTAATTCAAATAGTCACGCTTTGTTAGCAGAATTTCATTTTTAAATTCACCCTTTGTTCTTTGTTCCCTGCAAGGCGGATGCAGATTATCGTTTCTCAGTATTTCGCTAGTTAACCTTCGAGTCCCGTGTGGATCGCCTAGTCAGCTTTCCTGCGTTTCTGTTGAAATTTTCCGTTACCTTCCTTCGTCTTCGCATATGCAAGAGAAAGATGCATATAGCACGCGTTGGTAGTCGTTGGCCTTAGCCGCAGTTTGAAATTCAGTTCCGACCCGATCTTGCAGTATACAGAACGTGTTCTAAGATCGCACCCCCCCCTGACGGCTTCGTGTCGCCGTTGGGGGTGGCTTTGTTCTCGTTTCCGTCTTCTGCGTTAATTTATGTGTTTCGTTATTGTTGGTGCCTTATGAAGGAGTCGTATGCTATCGGTACGAGGGAATATCAGTTACAACAGCCGTGGGGAATTGAAGTGAATCAAGTTTTAGTTAAAACGTGGTTG
The DNA here is from genome assembly GCA_940337035.1 of Agriotes lineatus. Lineage (NCBI taxonomy): Eukaryota > Metazoa > Arthropoda > Insecta > Coleoptera > Elateridae > Agriotes > Agriotes lineatus. The sequence goes on from OW679194.1 coordinate 177,715,651, forward strand.
GAGTTCTTTACCGTCGGAGGATTGCGAGATCTTCTAAGTTGTCGCCATGGGCGGATTTGTTCACGGACTCCTAACCAGACCATCGTTAACTAAGCATGACGTGTATCGTTCTCGCTGTCGAGGGCTTTGCCCATTACCGCTGTGTACGTCGTCTACCCGTCTCGAGGTTGCATTCTACCGACCCCGTTTGCTGTCGTTACCATCTTTAATATCGAGGCTGAGTTCCGCATTCCATCTACTCTGGGATTCCCCGTTCCCGTTGTCGTTCATTTCTTCAGGCATCTTAAGGCAAGTGCTTGGAAGGCAAAACACCCTACCGCGCCGACCGTCGATTACAGCCAGCTGAACTCCTCAAGGTAAACCATGCTTGTATTTTATGAAACTGTCGTGTATAACCTAGTGTTCTTTTCGTCAACGTTTTGTGTAATTATCGTGCCTACTACATAGTGTTCTTTTCATCAAAAAGTGTTGAACATTCCGGCTTAATATTACTGCTTTAGCTAGCATTGTTGTTCGTATTGAAGTAACTTGTAACGTAAATTAGTAACTAAAGTTTATTGTTGTTCGTATTGAAGTAACTTGTAACGTAAATTAGTAACTAACCCCTTTGATTATTTTTCTTGTAACTAGTCAAACATTTCATGTCTATTGTTACCTGCTTATTTTATTTACTATTTGAATAGAGCTCATTGTTAAGTACTGATGTCTTTGATTTGTATTGACGATATTTTGTTTGTTTTTGTGTTCCTTTTCAGTTAGTTGTAAAGGAGGTTAGCAGCTGCTTCAGGAAGTGGTTTCTTCAAGGTAAGTCAGTGCCGTAGCGTGTTAGCCGAACCAAGCTTGCCGAGTTGTTAGTGGAATTGAGCCCATACTTCTCCATTCAAGTGGGTTCGATTTAGTTAGTTAGAATGGAGTGGCGTCCTACATTTACCATCATTACACCCTTTTGTATCGATGTACAGCCCTAACTCGAAGGTAGAAAAGAACCCGCCCTCCCGGTTGAGTTGAGTCGAGCACCCCTTCGTGTTACCGTCATCTAACGGGGTTAGGGCCTTGTAGTTTCGATCGATCTCCCGATTTTGTCGTTTTATCGTGTCGCGACTAACAAGTCCGGGAATCCCGGAAAAAGTTCCGCCGGAAAAACTTCCACCGGAAAATGTTCCGCCGGAAAAAGTGCCGTCGGGAAATAAATCCGCAGGAAAAAGTTTCGCAGGAAAAAGTTACGCGTGAACACCCACGGCCGTGAAAAGTTAAATAAGAAATAATAACATAATGTTGATTTTATACATAATGTTTTTATTCATAAGAAAGGCAACTTACACTACAGATTATACCATGAAATAAAAAAAAATGATTCTGAGCAGGCCTTGATATGTGATATACGTTTGGCAGTATTGAAGTGTATTGTCAGTCTCTGTCAAATTCAAGATTAAAAGGTTAGGGTTTGTTTGTTGTTTGACACAGACTGACGTAAAACTTAACCTGCAATATAATCACAGTTACAAAAGGTGGTAAAGATTCGGTGCACGGTCCGGTCTAGTGCGCATGCGCAAAAATAACAGTGAACATAAAAATGTAACGTTGAACAAACTCTCTCTCGTATTTTTTCTCTAAAAAAATTATCAAGACCTAACAACTAACATAAACCATTAACCTGGACCACCGCCGAGAGCGCAACTCATTGCGTTGAACAAACTCTCTCTCGTATTTTGTCTCTAAAAAAAAATATCAAGACCTAACAACTAACATAAACCATTAACCTGGACGACCGCCGAGAGCGCAACTCATTGTGTTGAACAAACTCTCTCTCGTATTTTTTCTCTAAAAAAAAATTATCAAGAGCTAACAACTAACATAAACCATTAACCTGGACCACCGCCGAGAGCGCAACGCATTGCGTTGAACAAACTCTCTCTCGTATTTTTTCTCTAAAAAAAAATTATCAAGAGCTAACAACTAACATAAACCATTAACCTGGACCACCGCCGAGAGCGCAACTCATTGCGTTGAACAAACTCTCTCTCTCGTATTTTTTCTCTAAAAAAAATTATCAAGACCTAACAACTAACATAAACCATTAACCTGGACCACCGCCGAGAGCGCAACGCATTGCGTCGAACAAACTCTCTCTCGTATTTTTTCTCTAAAAAAAAATTATCAAGACCTAACAACTAACATAAACCATTAACCTGGACCACCGCCGAAAGCGCAACCCATTGCGTTGAACAAACTCTCTCTCGTATTTTTTCTTTAGAAAAAAATTATCAAGACCTAACAACTAACATAAACCATTAACCTGGACCACCGCCGAGAGCGCAACGCATTGCGTTGAACAAACTCTCTCTCGTATTTTTTCTCTAAAAAAAATTATCAAGACCTAACAACTAACATAAACCATTAACCTGGACCACCGCCGAAAGCGCAACGCATTGCGTTGAACAAACTCTCTCTCGTATTTTTTCTCTAAAAAAAAATTATCAAGACCTAACAACTAACATAAACCATTAACCTGGACCACCGCCGAGAGCGCAACTCATTGCGTTGAACAAACTCTCTCTCGTATTTTTTCTCTAAAAAAAAATTATCAAGACCTAACAACTAACATAAACCATTAACCTGGACCACCGCCGAGAGCGCAACACATTGCTTTAAACATTGATAGCGGCAAGCGGCACCCACAGCATTTTGACATACACGCTGATCGAACTATAAACTTACTTCGCTCGCAGCGGATGCGAAATAGACGGACCGTGCACCGAATTTCACCCCAAAAGGTTACTAATGTCAACATTGGCATTTTATAACTTGTCAAAAGTTTGAGTGGACGTATCACGTGATGAAATCCGCCATTAGTATTCCCGCGGCCATGACTTTTCCAAATTATAGTTTGTTTATACGGAAAAGAACCATATTTTGACGTTTTTCACAAATTAGTTATTTACGATAATCAGAACAGTAATAACAACAAACAATCCAGAACATTTAACAGAGAAATAAATATTTTCTTGTAAGTTTTATATTGCTTAAATATTCGTAAGTAACTGTTCAATAGATTATTGCGGTGTACATTTGCAATTCCAGGTTGAACATGTATGGCAGGTAGTTAATGTCGGGAAAACTCCAGTATAGCCCACTCGTACATTTTGACATTTCCGGAATATGAAATTAGAGGAACTGTTATGCCAGTGGCGAAACTGGATTTTAAGCTATAAATAAGAGAAATGCTCATTGGGAAATTCAAATTCAATATTATTGTCGACGATTGGACTAACTGCTTGTTTTATGGTGATACACAGACATTTTTGTACTAAGTGCACACAAATCTTAAACTGCAGCTAACCTAAATTCGCACCTTGACTGCAGCCAAAATTTGGTCTGGCATGAAACTCTCGTGTTTTGCCTCCATTGTCTGAACATTTGTAGAACCTCCGACAAACTGAGAATTACATTATCAAGCGCATGCGCCTAAGCACCAGTGGGCTAGATTGGAGTTTAGTCCATGTATCTATTTAATATAATTTAGATGTTAATAAAGCACATTAAATTACCCAGAAGATTTCTATACAAATGATGTTATATCATTTGCGTTTTGGATTTGAACTTTCCAATTTCCATTAATTGTAATAAATTGATGAAAACACCTTATGACTCATATTTCTTCAACATTTAAACCTCTTTGTGGTATTTTATTGTATTTTGAATAACTTTCTTTCACTTCAGCAAATGAATTGTAAAATTTTATTTTGACTTTAGTAATTTTTTGTTATCAAATGTCGCTTACACCGTTTAAAAAAAATTTTTTTTTATTACATCATCATGGTTTTCCGCAAAATCGTATTTTGATATTGGATAAAAAAGTACCAGTCAAAAATTGTATGGCCACACTGTGATTATATAGTCACTGTAGTAATTTAAAATACTATAAATGTAATTATAATATACATAAGAGCCCAGCAAATTTTTCCATTTTTATCATATGCATTTGTACCCTATGGTATGGTACTTATTAATCATGTAACATGGACAAAACACCAAAGCATCGCTTTCCTGCGGAACTTTTTCTTGCCGAACTTTTTCCTGCGGATTTATTTGCCCACGGCACTTTTTCCGGCGGAACATTTCCGCGGAACTTTTTCCTGCGGACCTTTTTCCGGCATCGCAAGTCCGGCTCTCGAGCGTATGATTTTGTTGTGCACGCTTGAGGGGTGGTTTGTTATGTCGTTGTGTCGTTTTTGTACGGTAACAACATGTGAGTAGAAAGAATATTTGTCATATTTAATTGAGATTAGTATTAGAGCCTTGTTTGACGTGCAAGGTGACAGTTAGTGTCAGAACACAATCAAAAGTCATCATAAAAATAAAATTTCAATTAATAAACTACTAGATTATCGAACCACTCCTAATAAGAGTCTCAAGGCGCTATCATTTTTTATAAAAGTTTGAAAATAATTATAATTATTAAATACATTGCATTGTGTAGGTACCGATAGTACAAGTTAGGCATACACAAACAAGTAGAGCCTCAATAATTTATTAACGTGAAATGATAGGGTTCGGGTGCAAGACGGCGTCAAAACGTTACTTTGCCCCAGGCGACAATATTTCTAGATCCGGCTCTGCTAAAAAGCAACATTGTGTTTGTAGTTACAGATGCAGTTCAGTGTCGTAATTAAAAAACATTTAATGCCTGAAGGTCGGCAAGAACGTTAAACCCAGTCTCAACTTTATAAAATTTCTCTATATAATAACTGTCAACCAGTTTTAATTTTAAAGCTTATTAAATTCGAGAAAATGAAATTTTCCAGTTTGTACCTTAAGTCAATATTTTATAAAATATGTACTTGTTTTGCTGTGGGGTTATCCGGTATCAAAATACATTTTGTTGCAAAAGCGCAAGGCTTAAAACTGTCTTATATAAATTAGAACTGTCAGTCAAAAAAATTAATCATTTTCTTACTTTCGGTCATTTTTAAGACGCCTACTTGAAACTGCTTCCTTTTGCTTTAAATTAATCAAATACTGCCAGATTTTAAATAAATTATGCTAATCATATTTTTAGAAATATCCAGGTCGGTTCTTGTTACCACTTGGTTGTTAGCTTCCTCGCTTGTCGACAAATAGCCCATTGGAATTTAAAATATATGTGTACAAAATAATAAACCCAATTCAGAATGCGTGCTAAATTTAACCGCAACGTTTTAGGAAATATGTGGGCCACAATGCAATGGGAAGAGGCGAACAAACAAGCTGAATTTATTTTGTTTAATGAGGTCATCCACATATAAATAAGAGGCTTTGTCTTAAGCTATTTCGCACATTCTTTGCGCATCTTAGGTAAAACTGCTTCTACTGCGGATAAGATAGATTGGTTAAATTAGGCAACAAGTTCAAGGCAACACGGCATAAGGCCAAACAAACCTTCTGCAATCATGGGAGCGCGGGAAGGCGGAACACTTCGTGAGTTTCCCAAGAACCCTTAGAAAGCATTCTACGATGACTGCATTCCCCTGAGTTCTGCTGCTGTAACTCCATAGTAACGAATTCAAAGATGTAACAAATGAGGATATCAAGAAGCAAAGCGAAAAGTTACACAAATTAGCTGTAATCAGATTTTCCATTCTCGACTTTGAAAGCAATTACTGTTATACTTATGAATTGGGTATTTGGTACGGGGTTGCTTATAGCAGATGTACATGCGACGCTGCCTAAGAGACATCGGTGTATTATTGTTGGAAAAATGATAAAGTAACATTAATTATTCATTTCGCCACCGAACTGCGACTTGTACTCTTTTTACGCATCGTACGCCTCGTGGCATTTACGTTCCTGAAATTTCAGGCTTATTAAAAATACGGCGGCACGCTGTTCATATAATTCGGGCAATGAGAAATCATAGCTTTCTTTAGCCTGGCAATAGAAAAGCTCTAAATGAAGATAGAAGAAATGTATGTAGATGCGTGGATTAAATAAAGGTGTTGTTATTAAAGATCTGTTAAGTATCGCAATTACTACACTTTATCGATATTTAACTTCAAACACCACTACAAGTCATATTTGTTTTTTCTAACAATTCTGTAATGATAGCACAATAGTTATTTAAGATATTAGTGCGGGAAGTGACTTATTAAAGTATTAATTTAGTTATTTACGGACGAGGCGAAGAAAGGGACAGAGTCCAGATTTATGGAATTTGCAGAAGAATTTAAGGAAATCCAACTAAAATGCGCCGAAGCAATGACTAAATTAGTTTAAGCAATATCTTCCGTGCGTTATGAAAAGGAATTTGAAGAATGGAGGAAGCTTCATAAGGTGCAAAAAGTAGTTAATGAAAGTATTCTTTTAGCGTACTATCCAAATGCGGCAAGACTTTAGTTTTTGTTGTTTCTAACTAAATTAGAAATTATTTTTAGTAAGAAACATTATAAAGGGCATTACCCAGAACTTCCCTCGTGGACATTGTGACATTAAATAATTTTAAAAATCAAACTAAGTTAGGGGTAAAAAAATATTTTCGTTTCTAATAAATTAAGTAGATTTTCAAGTAAAAAAACATTACCGGTGGTGGAATTCAAAGGGCAAGCGGATGCGTATGCAATCCCACCGTTTTATGGGATATTGCAAGGAGAATAGGATATTTCTACCTGCGCTACGGAGCACTACGTGACTACATGAGTCTCGACTGCCTTAAATAGAACCTCTTTTTCGTTGATACCTTTTATGCTGTAAAGCAGAAACAGCACTTACACTGTATGTGTTGGATTCTCATCAAGACTAAAGTCTGAACTACGTGCAAATTGTTACTTTTCTGTATCTCAGTTAAACCAAAAATAAGAATATTACAGGGTGATGCGCCTCAAATTCAGGGCTTGCGAAGCCGGCCCATTCGATTTCTTTGTTTGGCGGTAGTTTAAGTTTTCGCTTCCAGAGCTACCGCGACCCTGCATTGTAGCTATATTTAACATTCTGCATTAGTTTGTTGCTTTTTTTGCATCGTACAGCATTTATTTTGTATCTCTTGGGTCCCATTTTTGGCAGGAATAAGGCCTGCGATATGTAGAAATTATTAATTGTATCTATTGGTAAGTTAAATAATAATAATAATAATTGTTTTTATTTGAAAATAAACAGATATATAAAAAACCATAAACAAAATTTTATTTTTTTAAGGTGCTCACCTTGTATATCTTTGTCTGAAATTTTCTCGGTTTTGTGCCAGGTAGATATATTGCAATGAATAGGACTCTAATTGTCTGCTTGTAATGCCAAAATGTGATAATAATTATATTTATTTAATTTCTCCTGTTAATTAATTAATTATAGATGTTTAAAATGAATTACAACTGTAATAGATGTAATATTTACTAAAAAATAAATGCTTGTATGCCTTTTTAATATTTTATTCAACTGCAAAATTTAATGGACTAGCTCATCGATAAAACATGAAACTCGCTCAGATGGGTTCAGAAGTGTGCTTTACACTCAAGTTTGATCTGAAATTATCTGTCTCAATACAAAGTTAGTTCAAACGTGCGGTTCGGTAGGTCAAACAATCGTTCAACTAATAGCTGACACAAATAATTATGGCGGTGCAAGAGTGCGCATCTGAAAATCTTAAAACTCGAGGAAATATGAAAAATGCATTAGGTAAGTTTTTTGAATTTTTCTCGCTTGCAATTCAGCTAGTTTTTGTTTTAGGATAACGTAGGGATAATCGGACCTTCGTTGTTTTCAAAATCACGCCACTTCTGGCTTTTGTTTTTCCGCCGCGTCCCTCTCGCCAAATCTACAGGATTTACCCAAGCCATGCTAATTCTGAGCAAACCGTAACAAATGGGCCTTTGGAAACAAGCTAGCCGTCTTCGGAAAGGTTTGATGTTGGATTTTGATGCGTTTCCGGAACGTTGGCACTTAGTTTACAACAAAATTCCTACCTGGAAACTTTTGTCGATGCTGGTCGAAACTGCTGCAAGGTGACGCCGTTAATATTTCAGCCTCTGGGAAAGCCCTCGTCGCTGCAAAAGGTGGTCTGGACGTTTTGTACTGTGCCTTGGGCTGTTGTCTTCTGCTCCCCGATGAATCATTAGTTCGTAGATGGGCCTTGAACTCTTGACGTGCTCGCTGCCGAAACACCCTCGAAGATCGTATGGAGAATTTTTATATTTATTTGTGTTGTGAAGCTTCGATTGGTAGAAAGCTCGTTTAATATTAAAAATTTGTATATAAAGTGGAGCAAATTTTATACAAAACATCAATCTAATTAATTTTCAATTGTTTTTTCTGTTTCCTAAACAAGTTAGAATCTGGTTGCTAAGTTATTTGAATTGTCTTTTGTTTAAGGAAATTAGTTCTGATACAAAAAGTTACAAACACAATAAAATTTTATATCTAAATTTAAAATAAACATTTCGTAAAACCAAATTATTGCCTTTTAATCTTATAATTTAAAAATGTCTCTTTGCGTTGCACTCACAAACGTTATTTTATTCACGGCTCTTCTTTGTTTTTACTTTGTTTTAATAAATGCACTAATTCTTGAGTTCCCCACTTTCATATCTGTTGCCACAAACTATTGTCATTATTTTGCCTGTGCTCTCTTGAAATTTCTTTCTATTCTGCTTCGTACTGGATTACTTTTCTGCTATGCTCACAATTTTCGCCATCTTATGATTTGACTTAACAAACTTACGCTGTGTTTAAATTGCAGCCAACAAATCATTTGTGTTAAATAAATTTTATGCGGTTTGGCTTTCATGTGCACAAACCTTTCATTTTAAATAATTAACTCATGAACCAATTCCAAACCCCCTGAACATGCCTTGTCTTAGCCTGCCTTTCTCTACTAATTATCGGTTCTCGCATCTTATTATCAATGCATTTACGATTTTACACTTGTTTAACATTGCAGTTATCTAAAATACTTCATACCTTATTTGAATCATGATTGTCCTGCACTGCAGTCATAGCTAAGTCGTGGGCTTAATACCATTACAATATAATGTGTATGCAAAATATCGTCGTCCTTCAACAAATAGTTTTTGAATTATACCGCCAACAGACACACAGACAGACGGAATTGAGAAAACCTGTATACAATACTTCTTTCGTCTTTTAGACGAGGGAAGTAGAAAGTAATCCAGTGTGAGCCAAATACTCTATGCTGAAATCAATGCTAATGGTCAAAGCAGCTGCAGATATATCAAAGCAATCCCAAAGTGACGACATTTTTGAAAAAAAACAATCAGTCGGTCATCAGGCAAGTAAAAAGTCAAGAAAAAATAATATATTTAAGCTACCACGGTCTATTTGATTTCACTGAAAAGGACAATGAAGGCCATCGTATCAAAGCCTTTTTGCATTTTAAAAAATTATTATGTTTGTTTCACGTGGTGGCAATGACGGGCATTGCTAGTGGTTGTCGCCGGGAAGAACTGTACAATATGACAGTAGCCGACATATAGGACACTGGTACTCAAATGGTTGTAACAATTCCTTATACCAAAACAAATACCAGGTGGGTATTTACTGTTATTAATGATTGTGAAGCAATAAATGTTTTGGCTATGTTGTTACGATTTATTTGCGCACCCAGTTGATTTCGAAGTCTGTAGTACTTATTCCATATTATTATTCATCTATTTGATTCTAATCTCTAATGCTGAGTTCATATTTCGCGCTTGTGCCACGACTACTTTTTGGCTTGCAGCGCAGAGATTAAAAGGTTGCATTGTCAGCTCAGCTTTCTTTTCCGGTTACATTCGTTAGCAGCATGAAGCCAGTTTAAACGTCAGTAATAGAGTTCTGGGAATTTTTAGGGATGCATTTTGATTTCGTGTATTGGTTGCCCGCGCCCGTTCAGCGTATTTAATTTTAGCTGTATTCTATCGTGGACTACTTTCCTCTTATAGCAGTCAGTCAGAAGCCGTTAGAGCCGTTTTCAAAGGTATTAGTTTCCACAACATTTAGATGCGGAAGTCGCTTAGGGCACGACGTCGACCCCGTGTTTATCTCCCGCCGCATGAGCGCTTCACACCTGTGGCGTGAATTTCTGCCGCTGCAAACCCCGTTCGGGCATTATAATTTTTGAATCCACCTTGTGAGTATACAGTTCGCTGCGAGAGCTTGATACCTGGGAGCACATTAGCGTATCGTCTATATAAACCGTGCCTGATCTTAATGTGTGCGATAAATGTTGTATGGCTGTTCTGTGAACTTGTAAGTATGTATTAAAATGTTTGTATTAGACCTTATGCGTTTTTGTGAGGTGCCTCGCAATTTGTTAACCTGTAATTTTATATATGCATTGAGAATAAGTTACACTACGATATTTGCTTTCTGGAATTATTTATTTGATACTGCTACCTGTACTTGAGTTGAGCTTTTCTTTCAGATTACTTTGTGTTACTCTAGTTTACGAATTCTCTTTGAATGCCTGCATACACTTGTCGTTACTTGGTAAAAAATCCGTTGGCGCTGTTTTTCGAGTATATTTAAAAAATTGTTCATGCCGGCGCCGTCTCCTATCGAGCTAGTTTCGGCTGGCAATTGTATCCAAGTAGTCACAAGTCTATGTATTTTCTTGAGAGAATAGCCAACGGAGATTTGTTTTGATAACGATGCACAGAAAATCTGTCTGCATGCTAAAAAATTCACAGAAAAATCACTTTTCATTGCAAGTATGTCTGTCAAAGAGTAGGTATTCACACTATTGGGTGAGTTTAAGAAAAAATGATTTTTTAAAAATTGGAGCAGCTTGCAAGGTACACAGGATACTGTTTTCGTAAGACATCGGCCACTCTTTTGGCAAATGCTGGAGCAGACCTTAATGTCCAGAAACGTCACGTAGGATGAGTTCCTTAGTGGTTGAACAATGTATCGAGGATTCTATTGAAAATAAGACGAAAGTTGCTAGCATGATTCAAAGCGGCGGAAATTTTGTTCAAGTGCTTCAAAATAATGAAGATGGAATTTTAACCGCAGTTTCTATAACAGTAAACACAGAAAATCTGACTAATGTTAGTGCGGAGGGAAATTCAAGTTGTACAATTACAATTAATATTCATAAAGTTTCTTTTAGGTGAAGTTATTGTATTGGTTTGAATAAATAAAAATCAGTTAAAAAGATTAATTTTCAATTTTTCTTCAAGCAGTGTTATGGTTAGCATATCTAACTCATATGGTCAAGAACGCGGGTTCAAACCCGACTGGGGTGTGACATTTTTCGTACGGAAAAAGCAGTCCGGGAAGGGCTGCTAATCAACACTTCCCGAACTTGGCCTGTAATGTTTCATTTCTCGAACTCAAATTAAAGACGTTAAAGTAGTATATAGTGGAGAATATGAATAAAAATAGTTCTTGAATCTCTTCTTTCAAGTCCTGCAGTGTTATAGGTTTTTAGATATACCCATAATAAATAAACTGGTTATGATTAATGCGATAAGATAATCCCTGAAACATTTTTGTGGCGTTCTAAGGTTCATGATGTTTTCTGAGGTTTGGCCAAACTGCTAAATTAAAAAAATCTAAAATAGGAATGTTTCGAAAAACAAATCTATATCCATATGCAACGAAAACATTTAATTTTAAAAATTTACAAGTAAAACTGAGCTTTTCTGAATCTAAAGTATAGTCACTTATAATAACATGAGTAGTCACAGTGATGTCGACTATTTTCGCGGTGGTGTCACGAATGTCCATTGCGCTTTGGTACGATTAGGACGAGTGCGCTAGCACGAGTCCTAATCCCAAGCTCAATGGACATGAGTAGTGATACCACCGCAAAAATAATCTACTTATTCGAGGGACTATTTAATGAACCAAACTACTTTGTCAAATCAGTTTTCAGTAAATCTAGCAACAAACTACGCAATTTCTATAGTAACAGAACACTAATATTGACTTTTTCTAATAAAAATCACATTTGTTTAAAATAGTCACTTTAATATCTTCTAGGAAGATATATCCACTGATATTTTTTGGATTGGTCAAGGAACGTCAGAATTCTAGATTTTCATTGGTCACTTTTCGACAGATGACAGGTGAATTGAATAGTCAACGAAATACCTAGAAAACAGAATAAATAAATGTATTAAAAGAGAATGCTATTTTCTTTATTTTGAACTGATATGAATTTTTAACTGTTCTAATAGAGAAGAAATTGCATGTGGCCGATAGTTTTGCTCTAGTTCGCTATTATGAACGAGAACTGCATCCCCGTCATACATCTCATTTGTTTGTCTGCCAATTTTGTGTGGTGAATGCAATTTGATACATTTGTGAAAATTAAAAATACATTATAATTTTTTAATATAAATATAAGGATACTTCGTTGGGCTGCGATTTGGTAAAACTTTGTACCATTACCGTTCATTGTTTTTATTTAACGCATTAAGAGGCTACCTATTTAACATATTTCAGAAGTTTTTCGTTTCCTAAAATTCCTATTGCATACTATTAATTTTAACAAAAAAATAGTTAAAAAAAATCTAGTTCAATATCTCTAAAGCAAAGGTTAACCAGGTTTCTTTAGTTCCGTCGTTGTTCCAACTAACCGTTACAAGTCGTATTGTACCACGATGCCTTAACATTAAAATAATTAATTGCTCTCTTTGTTGCAAGATAGTTTAGTTTAGAAAAAGTGAGCTCTTATCTTTGACGCAGTTCATAGATAGGCATACAACAAAATCCCAGCAGTTGATCCAATACAGCTGAAAACCTGAAACTAAATATTAAAAACCTTTACTAAAATAAATGCCAAGTTGTTACCATCGGTGTAATGACAGATATATATTGATCTTAAACACACAAAAATAAACAAAAAATAAATAGAAAAGCTTTTAAAATAATAGGTCATTGAAGTCGCAAAGGAGATTCATGATTCTGCTTGTATTTACTAATTAAAGTAACTAGTATCTATACTATGTGTGACATACATTTCAAATTAGCTAATATCTAAAGCAAATTCTCATACCTGTCTAATATACAAACGTTAAATCGCACTTAAGTTAGCCCTGTACGAACGTCGGTCCTGAATCGGTATTTAACCATAGTTCGAAAATGGAAATTGAAACTTCAGCGATGAATTAGGTGCTTGACGTCACAAATCGCTAGGATTCATGCAAGCAAACTCAAAAACATCATCGCGTTGATACGCGAGATAACGAAACGTGGTGTGCATATACCAATCGTAATAGCACCCACCTTTGTTAATCACGTGTAGGTACTCGATACAAAAATTTTCTCTTTGAGGCTTCTTATACTACAGTGTGCCTAAAAAAGAATTACATCTAGTTACCTGTGAAATTTGTTTAAGTGTAAATTTTTATGTGCCACTAGATTGTTATTGGTATTGCATTATCCAGAGCTGTCATTAATTAATTGTCAAAAAAAGAGTAAATATTCACTTCAAATAGTTTTAATTATAAAATATTTGTTAATACAATACAAAATGTATACAGTGCAAGAAAACATTTTTATTATTGAGGCATATTTCCGATCAGGACGGTTAATAAATGGGGAATGGCAATATTCCTATGCGACTTGTAAGCACCAGTTCCGACTGCAGTTTCCTAACAGAATTGTCGAAGAAACTGTTTTGCTGCACCACATTCGTTGCGTTGTTGAACAATTTCGGGCGATAGGAAGTGTAGAAAAAGGCAAGTCTACCGGAAGGCCAGCCACTGAACCAAACATTATTGAAAATGTCGAAGCTCTTGTCGTAGAAAACCCAAAAATGTCAGACAGCTCAGACAGATGTCCCTAGAAGTACTGTTCACAACATTTTGAAGAAGCGACTGCACATGCATCCATATAAAGTGTCTGTTGTACATGAAATTCGTCAAAGGGACCACGCTAGTCGAATACATTACTGCAACTTTTTCCAAGAAAATTTAAACAACAACGATGTTCTTGATTTAAGTTTTTTTAGTGACGAGGCGTGGTTCCATTTAAGTGGATTTGTAAATAAACAGAACTACAGAATGTGGTCAGTCGAAAATCCACATAACTATGTTGAAGCTCTTTTACATCCTGTTAAAGTTGGAATATTGTTAGCTCTGTCACGTCGTAGGATCATAGGACCAATATTTTTTCATAACACCATAAATGGTCAACGTTATCGAGAACAGCTATCAGTGCCCTTTTTGGATCAACTGCACCCCGATGAATTTAAGGGTGGTTACTTTCAGCAGGATGGGGCCACTGCGCATACGACAAGAGAAAATTTAGAATTTCTCGAGCAGTTTTTTCCCAATCGAGTAGTTAGTCGAGTAGCATTGTGTATTCAGCAAAATGGTGGACTCTTCGAGCACTTGTTGTAGTCAATAATTAACCCTTTTCTAAGGACTACCTTTAGTTTATTAAGTTATATTCCTTCCACTACTTTTAAGTTCTGTATTTGCGAAATATTTTTTATTTTCTAGAAACAATGACGATTAATCATTTTTAATAAGGGTTGTCTTACTTCTTACGATATCCATGCTGTTGAATAATGCGTTAAAATGCGCACATATCTTAATTTAAAAGTAAACGAAAACCACAAGTAAATTTTGTCAACAAAGACTGTTGTTGAGGTTATGTTATTCTTCCGTCTACTAGGTCTACTACTAGCTAACAGTAGCGCGCGAAAGCGGCACATTTTACGTTTGTATGGGATATTCAAAGCACACTAGATGTAGTCCTTTTTTAGACACAGTGTATAATGTACATAATTAGAGCGTTTTCCAGTTTTTAAACGTCCAGAAGGCACCACCTGCTCCTCAAACTCTTAAGCTGATTGTTCCCGCACTTGTATCCGAGCTAATCGTACTTATTATGTCTTTCTCGCTTTTTTTCCATTGATTTGAAAGTAATGAGTTCCGACTAACGAAGATGTCCTGCACTAGTAATTAACTTATTTGAATTTAAATCTATTCCCTGATACATAACAGTACAAAATTGGCTATGTATTGGAAGGTTATTAATTATTGTTGCTGAGCTGAATCACAGCGGAAAAAGGCCCGTTTCAAATGCCAAGTGATTTCTCAGTGTTTGCTTAAAATTTATTTCTGAATACGAATTTTTATTGTTTGCCTTCTGATATAAATCTACTAGTGTATGAAAATGGGGAAAAAATTGTCAGAATAAATTGAAAACTATAAGAAATTTTAAAATTGAATAGGGAAGTGAAACCAGAAATCAGTCTCAACACACTGCTTTTAATAATGGAAATAAACGTTATATTAAATAAAGGCATTAGAAGAATAGAAAAGCAAACATTGGTAGTATGGTAGTAGACAAATGCCAATTTAAGGCTGGCATTTACTTAAAATAAAATTCTGTTTGATGTATGTAAAGTTGCATAACTACTAAAACTATGACTAATTGTTTGTGTATAACTCGAGACTTCAGAAAGATTAAGAACGGGAAAGTTAAGCGGATTAAAATGTTTCTTGGTACTAAATACCAAATCGTTTGCGTTGGCATTTTGTTTCACATTTTAAATATTGCATTGCCTTCCGACACGTATACAATTCATTTATGTAGTTACATATTTTTTTGGCTAAATGAATATTTAATTAGTTTTTAAATAGTCTAACGATCGGATATGGCTAAACCAGCAATAAATATTCGTATTATAAAATAGATACCGGTATGTATGTACAATAATTAGTAATTAAGGCACATCGTATTTACTACTAAAAAATAAAAATTTTGAAATTGTTAAAGTAAATATTTTTAATTCACCAATGAATCTATATTATCAGGACCAAACTAATATTTTAGATAAAATCACAATTTTTCGAATTCAATATTAGTATAATTATTATACGATTCAGCAAGATTCCATAGTTAGTTCTATACATTTTGGTCTCCAATGTTTGTTGTAAAAAATATTATAAGCAGTGGCATAACTAGGCACCCGCAACCCCCGCTATGCGTGGGGGGGGGGGGGCGAGTTCCAAGGAGCACCAAGAGGCGACCAAGGGGCACTAGGAAGCGTCCAAAAGAGGCCTCTTGGGAAGTCCCCTTGGTGGATATTTCTTGTTTCAAAGTTTTTCTATTATAACCAGATGCCACAAAAAAGAGGCTCACTCCTGTAGTTTTTCAGTTTTTGACATATCGAAAAAAAAAAAAAAATTTTTTAGCGCTTCCGGTTTCGCCGGAAATGACCTCAATTTTTGTTTTTTAAATGTGATACCTTGTATATTTTTAGATATTTGGGTTCAGTATGAAATTTTGAGTATCTTAGGTTACTTTCATATCTTAAAGTTTGGTTTTCCTAATTTAAGTGTTTCAAAAGTTAGCATGGGGGGGGGGGCTTACTTTACGAATGCAGTGTTTATACACTGCGTTCGTAAAGTAACCCCACCACCCCCCGCTTAACTTTAGCAAAACTTAAATTAGGAAAACCAAACTTTAGGATATGAAATAAGACTACAAATACTACATTTTCGGTAAACAAAAAATTTGAATTTTAAATGGCAAGGGGTTCGAGTGATACCTCATTTGAAAGCTCTCGCCATTCTGCGTATAATAAGCTATACTTTTTCAATTTTACCGATTCTAATAAACATGTCAAAATAACAAAATTAAATTTTCGAAAACCGAAAAGGCGCGTAGAAAGATTCATCATCAAACCTTTGAGCTTCCTCATAGATAAGTATTTCGGTTTAAACCTGTTTTGGAACGTTTGCAGTCGTTTTCTGTTAATTTAGTTCCGAATTCAGTGAATTAATCTGCCAAAATCTTAATATTCACCCTGTCGGTGTTTTAATTCGAATTGATAAAATTTAAAAAAATAGCCCATTATACGCAGAATGACGAGAGCTTTCAAATGAGGTATCACCCGACCCCCCTTGCCATTTAAAATTTTGGCCTCACTGGGCGTCACGACGCCACTGTAGCACAAATCGACTTTTTTGTTTATTCAAAGCATATTTTTTGTCGGGTTATTTTTTGTCCTAAAGTTTGGTTTTCCTAATTCAAGTTTAGCAAAAGTTAAGCAGGGGGAGGGGTTACTTTACGAACGCAGTGTATACATTTTTGATAGGGTGGGTAGGGGCTTAATTGCGGAGGGGGGCATTTTTTGTAGTTACGCCACTGATTACAAGTTTTATACATCGTCAAAAATGGCTGGATACCGCATAATAAATTTCGAAATCTTCTTGTTATTCGTTAATTAAATTTTTGTTTTGTCAGTAGGAATTGTATGCACCGGTGGTAGTTACGCGTGTTTGGCAGAAATCACTTCTGCATTAAATATTCCACCAATCTCGAGTCGGACATTCTTCAAACACCAGGAAACAGTATACACTGGTATAACGGCCTTAGCATGGGATGAAATGATAGAAGCAGGAAAAGAAGAAAAGAAGCTGGCAATAGAATCTTGTGAAAAAAATATTGGTGGAAATTAGTGGTCGCAGAATTGTAGATATCGCGCACTTTTTCAGGACACTGAAGGCACTGCAGCACGATAGATTTGGGTACTCGTTTTTCGATATAGATCTTATTGGTAAAAGACGCAAAGGGTTTGTGTCGGTATTTACTGTTAAATGTGCAGTGTGCAATAAAACCGATATAATTTCAACGGAAAATTCATAAAATCCGCGAATGAACATTAATTTATCGGCCGTATCTGCGATTGTGTCCATCGGTGCCGAATATACCCAACCTACTGAGTTTTCTGCGGCTTTAGATATTCCCAGTCCATCAAGTGCTACTTACACCGTTTACCAAGATGAAGTTTGCGAAATCTATAACCGAGCTGCAATTGACGCGATGAAGAAGGCCGCGGAAGAAGAGACGAAACTAGCAGTGGAACTAGGAGAAGTAGATGACCAAGGGTGTTCAAACATTGCAGTAGTAGCAGACGGAGCGTGGAGCAAACGGTCGTATCGCACTAATTCTAACGCCTTGTCAGGGGTTGCTTGTATAGTTGGACTTCGGACAAAGAAGGTGCTGTATATTGCCGTTAAAAATAAGTTTTGTTTGGTGTGTGCACGGAAGGATCTGTACAAAGATAACAAATGTTCAGAACACACCTGCTATAGAAATTGGACCGGTCCATCAACTGGAATGGAGGCTGCAATCATAGTAGAAGGTTTCCAAAAATCAATGGAGATGTACGGTATGAAATATGTAAAATTAGTGGGTGATGGCGACAGCAGCGTGCATCGAAAACTGGTGAAGTCCATGCCCTATGGTCCTTCCACTATAATACAAAAAGTTGAATGCAAAAACCATATTTTGCACAATTACATAAACAAACTACGAGAAGTTGCCAAAAAACCAAAAACCAAGAAAAACAAAGTAAAAGACATAGGGCCGGTTGCAGAAAGCAATGTTAAGTCTGGTGTTAGCTAACATCGCGTCAAAGTGAACAAAAACGAATCAAATCTGAAATGTTTATGGTAACTAATACATTAGTAAACAAAATTTGATGCGATTTTGTTCACTTTGACGCGATGTTAGCTAACACCAGACTTAACATTGCTTTCTGCAACCGGCTCATAGTCTCAGAAAATATTCTCAGGTTTCGTAGTGCAGTTACCAAAGCCATTGAATTTAGAAAAAGCCAAGATGCAACTACAGATACAAAAATTAGAGAACTGGAAATAGATATTTTAAATGGACCGAAACATCTCTTTGGTGATCATAGGGGATGTACACAGCGCGATTATTTTTGTACAGGTGCTAAAGGCGACAAAAATATGATTCCAGATTTAGAAGAAAGCGGTTTGTTTGAGGAAATTATGACTGCAGTACGTCGTGTAGCCTGCCATTCTAAGAGTTTAATACATGATGTTACCAACAATTCCGCAGAACTTTATAATTCCCACGTTGCGAAATTTGTTGGCGGTAAACGTGTGAATTTCGCTTTTCGGCGCATAATGAAGTGGGTATGCTCCACGAAATCGTGCAAAGTACAGCCAACAGTAAGCCTGGAAAATATACAAAGTTATTTTGCGAAAAACAAAAGCGTAAGCAATTGCTTCGCAATCAGAAAGCAAAACGTTACCGTACTAAGTACTCTGGATTCGCAGACGCTGATTATGGACCGGATGCAGCTGAACCAACGCCGGATATGTTGGAAGAAGACTTGAAGGAAGCAGAGCAGAAATTTGTACAGGAATTATCTTTGGGGCTTGAAGAAATTTTGAAGGAAACTGTTGGGAAACACCGAAGCAATTGGTGGTATGAAGAGCGGCGGAAAAGATTGACAGCGTCAAATTTTGGCCGCATTTGTAAATTGCGCAATACAACGTCTTGCGCAAATGTAATAAAAAGTTGAGAAGCAATAAAACGCAGTAGTCTTCTCCACGTACATTTATTAAAAAGGCGACATGTTTCGAAGCCAAACTGATGACTTCGAAACATGTCGCTTTTTTAATAAATGTACTTGGAGAAGACTACTGCGTTTTATTGCTTCTCATTAAGACACCTCCACTATCAGCATGATGGATCACCTCCCTGTTAATAAAAAGTTTATTATACCAACAGTTTACTGGGAGCGCTGCTACAAAATATGGGAAAGAAAATGAGCATCGGGCCATAGAAGATTTTGAAGGGGTCATGAATATGGAGGTTATCCTTGCGCTTTATTCGTGGATGAAGCCCACCCATTTTTGGCAGCATCTCCAGACGGAGTGGTTGGTGAAAATGTGATTCTAGAAATCAAATGTCCGTATAGTGCAAGAATGTACACTCCGATAGAAGCCGTATTAAACAATAAAATGAAATTCTGTCGAGTAGAGGAAGGCGAATTAAAATTAAAACAAAATGACAGCTACATGTACCACATCCAAGGGCAATTAAATATCGCGAAAAAAGACATTTGCTATTTTGTTATTTGGACTCCTAGTGATATTTCAGTGAAGTGATAAAAACCGATCCTTTGTTTTGGGAGCAAAAAATGCTTCCGAAACTTGAACAATTTTATAACTCGTCATTGTTACCCGAAATTTTGGATTCAAGACAATCACGACAGCTACCTATTCGAGAGACATTTTTAAATTGATGTACGTGGAAGAAACTATATCTTCTGCAATTAAATGTAAAATGTGTATAGGTATGTATACTGTAAAAAATTGTTACTTTTTCCCTTTTTTTTAAATTAATTTATCTAGATCAGTATACAAAATACCATACAGGCTGATTTATTTATGAATATTTAGCATTAGTTAATCACTAGTTATATTTGTTTGTAAGATTGTGTATTTATGCAGTGACAACAGTTATGTTATTGCTATATGTATTATTTTAGTAAAGTATTTGAGCTGATGTATTTATTGTTTTAATTTTTTCTCGTTAGCACTATCAACACTATTATCTAAGATATCGTAAATATCTTGAAGAAATTTCCTTTTGATTCCATTATGTATGGAGTTGATTCCAATATCATAATAAAATTGATTACTTTGAGAACCGTACTTGCTGTACTATTAGTTTGATTTGGATAAACAAATGCGTTACCAAGCTAAGTAACTTTCTACCTGCAGTTTACAGAAAGGTATAATCCTCTTATAACCCTCTTATTCTCTTATCAGTAATACGCTTGTTGTTTAACAACGGGTGGTTGCCTGGACATAGCCCTGGTTAAGGTATTGCCTATATTTGTACGGAATTTTAACAAAATTAATAGAACATTTTTTAATCGCTAACTGAATTAATTCGTCACTGCCGGGAACGCAAAAATAGATCGATGCATGTAGGTCAATAAAATACTTTTATTTAACGGGGCAAAACGACAAAAACTTATAAAGATGAATTCCGTTGGCAGTATCAATTAAAATTCATGTGTTATGTGTAACGCGATATCATCCACATTTATGAAAAGAAAAAACGCTTCTCGAGATTTAGCCCGTTGGAGAAAAGGTTGCTCTAAATGGTCCTTAAATTAGTTTTTTAATCATACTGCTGTGAAGTGAGATATCCCAGTTAGCGTTTCACTATTCCACGGTGCAAGACGGCTTAACTAAATACAACCCTTAATGGTAAAATATAGTGTATATACCAAAAACAGATAGTAAATTACATCATTAAGCATCTAGCAAGAAGAATTAAGACGATCAGGATTAAATTAAAGAATTAATGAATGGGTTTCTAGCCTGCTGAATGACTCTGCTGCTATGGACACTTAGTTTGTTTACTAAATAAGGTATAGTTAGCGTCAAGGAGCATTGGTCAGTTTCAATAAGTAATAAAACTCATACACTTTACTTTTAGAATCAATGATAATTTCTTCATAAATAGGATTTTTTGAAGTTTTGTTTCAATATTGTCAGTTTGCGAAATGTATCGTTTGAGTTTGTAGCAATGCATATTTTGTGTGTAACATTTTATTAAATTGAATTCACCTATTGAAACACAACGCAGACCTCCTCGTCACTTGAATGTTAGAACATCACCGATTCTGACTATTCTTTTTGGGGCCACTTGTAGATCGGAGTATTTACAAAACAGCCAAGAAATTTGGAGGAGCTCTAAAGATTTATTCGAGAATAAATTGAAGCTATACTGCTGGATATCCTGCAAAATGTGATAAAAGATTTCGTCCACTGTTTAGAAGAGTGCAGTCAACACGAAGGGGGTCATTTTACCAACACTATTTTACATAATTAAATTTCCTATTCTTAGTGTCAAAGAAACAATTTTCATAACTGTGTAATTTAACTAAATAAATCTTACAAATTGAAACTGACCAATGCTTTTACGCGTACTGTACATTACAAGTATATTTTACGAACAGAAGCTTTTCATAAGGCAATTAAAATGGAATGTTATCCCTTTTTCCTTTTCACTTCCCTTGCAAAGAAATTGTTGTAGTCACGTAAAAACCACTTTCCAAGATTTCGTCAGATTTTCATGTTTCAGTAACAGGTTTTATCAATTGCGCTTGACCGTCTATCTGTTTGAACGTTAGTTGGAGAGACAAACTTTCTCTAAAATTTTCAATTAAAAAATGTAATAATATACAGAGTGTTCTATTTAAAATAGGAAAAAAACAAAAGAAACTTATTTTAGGGAATTTCACCTATCTCACGTCAATACACATTTAAAATATAATAAAAAATGTAAAGTTAAAAAACCAACGTTATATCCTTTTTTGAAAAAATCGAAAAAAACTGAAAAATCACAAGAATAAGCACCACACTTTCGGATATGCAATTTTCTTCAAAAGCTTGCTGTCGCATCTAGATAGTACATATAACTTATATTTGGTTTCAACGCAATACGTCTTTTCGTTTTCGAGATATTCTGTTTACACGCAGACACACAGAATGACAGACAGGCAGACCAATGAACAAAAACATGTTTTTTTGGGTTCAGGTGACACTAAAACGTCAAGATCTGTTGAAAACTAAATTTCTAATTTTCGGGGTGAATACAATACTTCCATTAGTGTAAAACGAAGTAATAAAGCCTTGCCTATTTTTGCTTTATTTATTTATTTGCAATTTTCAAGTTTCATTGCAATGCAACTACAGTTAGTAAAGAAAAATAAACAGAAGCGATTTAACAAAGAAATGTAGAGAAAATTATATGATGTGAAATAAGATTTGAAAAACATAAACATAATAACAGTTCAGTAATGTATAAGAAAATGTAGGTTAACAAGGTGTTCCAAAAAAGCCCTCCAGTTCCGTGCGGCTCCGGTAACTCAACCGCAAGCCTTAGATACGTGAAGATGTGTCTACTTAAGATCTCATAGTTAAAAATGTGATTCAAATTTAACTTGCGATCAGGCCTCCGCAGCCTGACAAATAGATAAAAGTAATAATTTGCACATATCTCAGGCTTTACTCTTGATGGAAATGGGACTCAACAGATACAGGACAAATGTTGAAAGATACAAAAAGGGGCAACGAATAAGTGCGCTGTGTTTAATGTAGCTGCGTCGCAGAAACACGATGGGTTTCGCGTGACAGGATGAAAATGGCAGGTGCGCTACGCGCGGCGTACTTGCATCCTGTTGAAATCCCTCCCGCAGGCGCTAAAATCGCACTGCGTTCGAATCTTGTCTACTATATTTTTTTTAATTTAAAAATTGCTGTAGTTTGCGTTACCAAGTGTTTCTTTTTTAGTTTCAGTATTATTAGGAAAGTTAGGATATTTTTGTCCCTAGTTGTCTATGATTTTTCAAAATATTTAATATCACAACTTCTACTTTTTTGCATATAATTGGGTTATTTAGAAAAATAGTTCTAAGAAATTTACAATCAACGGAAAGAGAAGAGAAATGCCTTTTTTTTAAACAAATGAAGGTCCAAAATCTGATTTACATTTATCTTTACCAAACGTTTTACTAGTGTCAAAATGGCTACTATAATTACTTGCTATTACGGAAAAACGAAAACTCAAGGTTTGGGGTTTTTAAAGTTTAACATAAATCAAACCAGCAACTGTGGATGCATCTATATATAGGGCTAGCTCTTAACATGTACATATTTTCTCTTCGTTAACCGAACCCCCATCTCTTACCATTTACGAGATTTCTTATTTTTGGTACACTGTATAGTATACAATACAGAAGTTATTCGTCTGGTAAATTGGAAACTGCTTTACTTGACACAAATAGGTAACTGTAATACAACATTCCTAATTCGATTTCAGCATCGTTTAACATTGTGGTATTGAATTCGACGCTCTTGTGATCCGAGCGGGTTAACATTTTCAGTTATCTGTTTGAAAGTGTATACTGGAATGTTAGTGACCAACACAAGAGCTTGTATTTCCAGTTTTCTGGAATTCAGTAATATTAACCTTTGAATCATAATTTCTTAATAAGTGCAATCTTGCAGCGCCCTTTGAAATGCTTTAGATATTTTTCTAAAGTAGATTGTATTTTCGTCCATTATTTAGAGGGTATTAAACTGTTTAGTCAAGTGTTGTGTGCTATACAGGTAGACTACAGAAATTTATAAAAAACGTAAACTACAATTAACTGTAAATGGTGAAAATTGTAAATAAGTAAATTACAAACTTTATTTTTTAAAGAACACTGAAAAAATATCTGAAAATTTTTATCAATCTTATAGGCAAGAACAACTAGCAACGACAACTATAAAGATATTTGTTCTCTGAATGATGTCATTTTTGACAGTGGTCCATTATGGCATGTTTTATCTACTTTTTCACTATCTAGGGTGTTTATGACACGACGTTTCGGGAGTTTTTGATCTACTCTCGTCTTCAAGTGTTCCTGGTTAGTAGTCCTGAGAAGGACTAATATTGTACGTATTTATACGTACACTCGTGCCTACCTCGGGGTTTGAACCCGTGACCGCTGATCGCTGTGATTACTAGTCTGTCACTCTTACCACTAGGTCACTAGCGCAGTTCTACATTTGAGTTATAAACAGGTGGGCCACGGGAGCGGGAAGTTTTGAAAATGTTATTATTTCGTTACTATGCATAGGTTGCAGTGGATTTGTTTGACACATCATTTGTCAGTTTATGCCATTTAGTAATCATGGTCCGTGGTCCGGCGAACAACGTTCTTTTGTGATGAAATCATACTACAAAAATAACGATTGTGTGGTCGCAGCAAAGCGGCAATTTCGAATCCATTTCAAGATCGCCAGATCTTACGGTATGTGACTACTTTTTGTGGTGCTATCTAAAACGCAAGATTTTCGTTGATAGACCACTAAATATTCAGGAACTAAAAATGAAAATTCGGGAAGAAATTGCTAATATTCCATTGGATATGTTGCGTCGTGTTATGCAGAATTTCAACATTCGGCTTCAAGAGTGTATAGAGAGAAAGGGAGGCCATTTAGAAAGCATAATTTTTGAGAAATAAAAATGGCCTACACTTGTCTTGTTATTGTTGTAATTTGTTTTAATAAAATACAGTTATTTTCTGAAATACGTCATTTTCAAAACTTCCCGCTCCCGTGGCCCACCTGTTATATATCTTACCGTTGTATGCGCAGTAAACTATTTTTGTAATTTTCTGCGCACTAGTGGCATCCAAATGGGCTTTAGTTCTGCACTAGCTTGGCTAACCGGTTCTACTGCCAGTGCTATGTATGTAGCTTCTTTCAGCTTCCTGCAGAACCTGTTTTTCTCTTTAGCTACAATTGATGCGTTATCCCATTTTCTGTGCTGGTCTTCGTTCTAGACGTGTTCTGCGATCTTGGATTTGATGGTTCGCCCTTTCTAATATTTTTCGGTGTTCCGATAATCTCACTCGTATGGGTCGTTGTGTTTCCCCTATGTATTGTCTTCCACACTCGCAGTTCTTTGAACTCTGATCTTCGTTCTGAGGCTTGGTATGCGTCATAATGCCTCTTAAAGTTGTTGTGGACTTGAAGGCAGTTCTTATATTGAACCTGTTTCCGATTCTTAACAGTTTGTCGGAAACTACTCGGATGTATGGTGTTACGGCTGTTGGCTCAGTTTTCGCATTCCCTGTCGGTGTTGTATCTCTGTCCATCTCCTTTAGCGTTTAGTTTAGAGTTCTTTTTGGGAAGCCATTATCTTGCAGCATTTCTGTGATTATTTCCTTCATATCCATAATAATGCCTAATCACTATGGTTTCTGTCAGTTTAATAATGACAAAAATTGAAACGTCAAAATTTAATCGCGGTTAAATATGTGTCAAAATGTAATCGCTTGTGCATAATTTTAACATGATTATTAAAGGTACTTCACCAACTGAATTTTATCTATTTATTCAGGAAATAATCACTGCGAACATCCCGCGTGCATGCAAACTAGCCTGAATAAATTTTGACCATTTTCTGTCAGAATGTTTAGTTCTAAAGAAATATATCTCGTACATTTTCCGCCCCAAAATCCCTCGGGATTATTGATGAGCGACAAATTTACTTGACAAATTTCTTAGCAAAACATTCTGACTGAAAACGTCAAAATTTAATCGGCTATTTTAATGCACTTCGGATATTACTGTTGATTATCTCAATCTCCCGTTTAAGGTTTTCCTCCGAGCATATGATCCTCGCTCGGCTATAGAGGCATCTCGCGACGCCACGTTTCACGCTATTGTGCTGGTTAGAATCGTAATGTAGGTATCTCCCCGCATGGGCTAGTTTTCGATATACCTTTGTTTGTACCGCGTCACCATTCTTCTGGACTGTACATCTAGGTATGAGAGTTTGCCTTCCGATTCTATTTCCATCGTGAACTTAATTGATCGGGCTTCATTATTAAGATGTTCCAGAAAGCCATCCAGTGTCTCTCTTCTATGGGGCCATATTAAAAACGTATCATCTACGTATCGCAGCCATAGACTAGGCTTGTTCTCATATTGAGATATAGCTCATTCTTCAAAGTCTTCCATGTAGATGTTACTGACTACTGGAGATAGTGGACATCCCATGGCCGCTCCGAACTCTTGTTGGTAGAACTGCTCGTCTGCTTGGAAGTGTGTGGTCTTAATTCAGATCGGTAACAGCTCCATTATTGTATTTACCTGTAGATCTGTGCGTTCGGCAAGTGTGTCATCCAATTGCAGCCTATTTTTGATGATTGCTAGTGCGTCATTTGTCGGCATATCTGTGAAGAAGCTTACTATGTCAAAGCCCACCATCATGTCATGCGAAGCTATGTGGGGATATTATTGTTAACAGGAACTTTGATAGAGGATGGCATGGTGAATTTATGAAACTAACTATCGGTCTTAGGGGTATTTCCTCTTTGTATATCTTGGGTAGACCGTATAGGTGATGCAGTTTGCTGAATGCGGAGTAAGTTTCATTCTGTGGAAATTTGAGAACTCCTCTTTGTGTTTATACAGCGTCTGGTATATTTTCCGTTCGATCTTTGATGTCGGGGATGTAGGAAGTTTCTTGTATTACCCCGCGTTGATCAGGTCTTGTATTTTCTCTGAGTAGCTGTTTGAATCCATGATGACTGTTGCATTGTCTTTGTCTGCAGGTAGTGTTTTAATGGTAGCTTCGTTTTTGAGAACTTTGATCCATCTAATCTCCGCTTAGAAGATTAGGTTTAATTCTCCTTGATGGCTCAAGGGATTTCCTTGCTCTCCGTCGACACTCTTCTGCTTCTTCTGGCTTTAGGAGTGCTGCTGTTTCGAAAACGGCGGTTATAAGATCGCATTTCTGAATATACCCTGGCGTTACCTCGTAGTTTAATCCCTTCTCTAGTACCGTCTTATCAGTTTCGTTCAGTTCTCTGCTGAATATATTTATGACGGTTTTTCTTCTAGTTTTTTTCTTGTTCTTGATTATCAATTGATTCAGCTTTCCTAGGTGTACCTGTTTTTGTTTTTGGCCAGCTTAACTTAACTTAACTTTGTAGCCGCGTATATCTTCACAAAGTCTTCTTCACTGACCGTGTTCCTTATGGTGGTGTGAAGGTCTTTGATTTGTACTTTGAGTTGTTGTTTAGAGAACCGGTGATATTTAATTCGTTCTCTAATTAGTGCTTCGCTCGCTCTTCTGGCAATCCTGGATGCTCATTGGCTGTTTATCGGAACCGATAGAAGTAGTCCTAAACATTACGAAATAAATTCTAATTGATCAAACTGATATTAGTTTTCCAGAGGTTATGGGAAAGCATTTACCACTCGCATTTTGAAAATACTGCCACTATTTCTTGAGCTAAGAACGACTGTACGAGATTAACAATCCAGCTTCCAGCATTTGGGATCGAATCTTTTATTCAATTATGGCTGTAATTACTAGAGCAGAAAGTAGTATACGATCGGTTATAGTAGCCCTTGCCACCTTTTGATGGTACCGTGGGAATAACTGAGTAGCAATTCCTTTTGTTCGTCGCACTGTAACATTTCTTCTACTTCCCTCGTTTAATCGTTAAAAAATCGTTTGCACAATTCTTAGATAACGAAAAACATGTTTCCTCAATTCCGTCTGTCTGTCTGTCGATCTGCCTGCCTGTCTGTCTGTTGATGACATAGCTCAAAAACTATTTGTTTTGATTGATGTACTTACTTTTAATTCGTCTACAGTACATATAAAATGTCACATATCACAGATAATATGCACGATTATTTACATTGTTGTAATCTATTGCATAAGTAAGTTTATACACTTTAAAAACTCATATGCTTCTTGATCCTCTAATATTAGGCCGGTGGCCTATTTAGTTCTACAAGGTTGTGGTTCTATGAGCTATCTTTGCTCGTGAACCAGGTAGGTGGCTAACCTTGTCCGTCAAAATGAAGAAAGAATTCCATTGACAGGGGTTAACGACTACCACAGGTGTTAGCGTAGCAGCCGAGAATCGTACGATTTTTAAAATTCTTCTAAGGTCGCCGGGAATCAAACCCGAGTCGGCCGCCTGAGTGCCTACCACTTCCTCACTGTGCAATCCGCTCACTAAGAAAATCATCTGTGGAACAAAAAGCATTTTTAAAAAGCTTAGTTCTACTTTTACCACGAAATTCATTGAAATTTAAGGTTCGTGTCGATATTGGTATATGATTAAAAAAAAATTGGTTCGTAGTAGTTGGTTCCATTTTAGCTCCACTTGATTCTGTAGAAATCGGTGTATATGTTTTTAGTGATGTTTGCTTCATGTTGGTGTGCAGGATAATTGCAAGAGTATTTAGTATCTAAATTAATGTAAAGTTAAAATGCCAAGGATTTTGAACTAATTTCTACAATTTCCCTTAGAGCCAAGTCCGCTAATATGCTTACATCCATTCTTTACAATGAACGATCTTCAGATGGAGCATGCCCCCCAAAATTACTGCGTAAGATCGAATAGAACGACATTGAGCAATCTAAGTAATTCGCAATACGTTGTTCGATACTGTATCCTATAGATTTCTTAATAACAAAATTATTTTGGTTATTTTATTATCGAGTCGATATGGTGTCACCAGTTTAGTGTAGGTTCTAAAGAAAATCCAAAAAATTTAGTTTTTCCAGATTTTGAAAATTTATTGAACTCAAGGTAAATGTCATACACAACGGTTTGCTTTCGCTCAAAGAAACCCTGTTTTGCAGAAACCATTAATTGTGAAGCTAATGATTGTAAATTTTTTGTTTATTATTTCTTATACCAGTAATGACTGGATTTACATATTTACTTCTATCGTCTAAATGGCAAAGAAATCATTGTAATTGCGAAAAAATCACACGTGACTTCTTCAGATCTTCACGTTTCAGGATCTTTAGGTGACGAAAAACAGGTTTCCCCAATGCCGTCTCTCTGTCTGTTGCAGTTGTAATTCAAAAACTGACTGCTGGACGAAGACGATATTTTACATGCGAATTATATGCCTTCCTGGCATGAGAAAAATTCGGTAAAATATATGCGGGGTAAGCACCTTAAAAATAAAATTCTGCAAATTTTTGCATAACTCAGGAACTATTACTTAAATGAAAATCATATTTAGCACATAGCTCAGGTTTTTACCCTTGACGAAAAAGGTCATATTTTGGACCCCACATGGCCACATATAATAAAAATGATAACTTACATATAACCCAGGGTTTAACCTTGACCAAGACGAAAACCAACAAATACAGGGTGAATGTTGTAAAAAATGGGCAACTGTAAATGCGTTGTATTTAAGGCAGCCACATTTTACCGATTGGTGGCCGAGTGTCTGCGTAGAAGACAATATAAAGAAAACATTTATGCTATGCTCAACACCTTTTACCAATATCATATAAGACAACTCTACACCTGGAAATACCCAGGGTATCGATACCGCCATCAGACTGACTACGCTATTATACCTTTACGATGGAAATCAACAGTAGAGAGTATCAGAGCTTATCCGGTAGCGGATTGGGAGTAGGATCACCAATTACTAAAAGCTGTATTAAGGACTCACCTAAAGAACATCACTAAGAAACAGCCACAACAAAAACTTGAACAA
Organism: Agriotes lineatus; assembly: GCA_940337035.1. Taxonomy (NCBI): domain Eukaryota; kingdom Metazoa; phylum Arthropoda; class Insecta; order Coleoptera; family Elateridae; genus Agriotes; species Agriotes lineatus. The sequence goes on from OW679194.1 coordinate 177,745,467, forward strand.
TCCATGATGTACGACTACAAAAAAGAAGTAAATGATAAATTGAAGCATGTAAAAGCAAATGGCGGAAACTATAGTGCTAACAAGATGTGGGAAAATATAAAGACAATAATGACTAATGCAAAACAGGAAATCATAAAGAAACATAGTAATCAAACTAATAAACGTTCATAAAAAGATCAAATAGAAAAGAAAAAAATGGATAAAAGATTCGGCTTGAAACTTTATAATGGAAAGAAAATCTCTAAAAACACAAGAGCTGGAACCAGAGCCAAAAATGAGAAAACCTAAACATCTCAACAAAAAAATTCAGAAGCAATGTCGCAAAGATAAAAATGACTTCTTATCCAGTAGAAAAATAGAGGAAATAGAGATACATCATAATACAAATGAAACCAGAGATTAAAAAAAATAAAAGTAATAACAGGAGAATCCACTTCGCCTACTTGTACTCTAGAAGACGAAGACGGTAACAATTTGGAGGAAATCGACAAAATATTAGAGAGTGTAAGGACATTTTTAGTTTTGTGTGAACGTACGATTATTAGCATTATTTTCTCGATTCCGAAATTACGATTCCGAATGTATATGGGTATTTCGAATTATTCGCTTGCCGTCAGCAGTTTTATATGGACTCATTTTGTGTTATCGCTCTGTTTCGGGCCTATTATCACGCTAGACGTGAATTTGTTGTATAAGCGTTTTGGCTTTGAACCAGAATAAAAAGCAGTTTCCGTGTGTTAGAAAGAACGAGTACGAATGTTGGCCCCCACTGTCGATGGTGAGGTAGTCTGCGCGTTTTCAAGACAGAATTTCTTCGGGGTTGCAAGAAGCAGCAAGTGATTTGGAATTTGTTTTTTCCACCGCGCAGCCTTCGGGATTGCGTAAGCCGCGTGGCGGTTGTTTAATGTGTAATTATCGGCTAACAGTTGTGCCTTTGTGTATGTGTGTGTCACAGATATTGTTCCGATATTAGATATCCTGTTGTTTTAAGATCGAAAGATGTGTGTGGCCTTTCTGCACGTGGTTGTTGGTGGCGATCAAACTTGGTGTTGTTGTGTACCTATTTAAACCTTTGAGCTTTCCTTTATACTGGGGTGACAACCTTTATAATACGTCGTTCGACGGACTCTGTGAAATCTCAGAATCGGCTAATTCATGTGTCGCGAAGCTCTGGCTTATCGTTTCATGTCGTTCTGCCAATTACAGTGCGGACTTCGACTTCGCCCTCATTATCGGATTATCCCAGGTTTTGTCCCGTTTGGCAGCAGCTTTCCGTTGATTTGGTACAGCTCTCTTCGATGTTGTGCATGCGAATTGTATCTGAATTTTTCCAGTGTAAAAATAGTTTAGCAAGCTGCTCAAGTAATTTCTCGTAAGGTAAGTCCGATGATGTTGCACGTGGCTTGCTGACCAGGACACTGCTAAAGTTATTGTTGAAAGTTGCATCTGTTCAGGCTCCACTTTCCTCAGTGGGTGCACCTGTGTATTTTTTCCTTGTAGGAATCGTAGTGGCGCCTTGGCGATTAAGATCCGCTTTTCGTGGATTAGGCAGTTGCCATGTGTGATCTCGTGTTGAACCCCCCTCGCTCCACTAAAACTAGTCGGCATTCTTTTTGTAACGGGTTGGAGCAGCGGTGCTATGTAATACATTCCCGAATTTGAGTTAGCTTACGCGCTATTTTTGAGCATTGTTTGGCTTGCCGTAAATCTCCATAAGGACGAAGAACTAAACCAGAGCACGCGCGACACGAATGGCACAAGCTTAACAGACCTGGAACCAGAATTACTTAACATCAAAGTAATAAGTGCCATAACTAAGCTGCGGAATCACAGAGCTAAAGTACAAGATGATATCAGCAGTGAAATGCTTAAATCACTAGACACTGGTATCTCAATTATAACGATTTGCAATAAAATATGAACTTCTGGTTTATGGCCCGAAGACTGAGCAAACTCTATATATATTACCTTCCACAAAAAAGAGTCCACAAAAAATATCCAATGCCAGCAAGATCCTATTACACATACTACATGATAGACTCAAAAACGTTCTCAGCTGGCAGATATCTAAAGAACAAGCAGGTTTTATGAAAGGTAGGGAGACCAGAGACCAGATTCTAAATGTGAGACAGCTAGTTGTAAAAATGCCAAGAATTCAACGTATTAGCCTACATATGCTTTGTCGATTAAGCAAAAGCTTCCGACTGTGTTAAATGGACAAAACTGAGAGATACTATTAGAAATGAGTACATTACCATACCTATTGTAGGTATTTGGTCAAACAACTCTACCAATTTAACTCGGCTGATATCAGAATAAATTATTGAATGTAGAATAAATTTACACTCCAAAAAGGTGTCCAACAAGGATGCCCCTTTTGTTTAACGTATACATCATGAGGAAAGCACTTGAGAACTGGGATAGCGGCATAAAAGTAGGCTGTGTGAAAATAACAAATCTCAGATATGCTGACGATACTACCCTGACAGCAAGAACTGATGTAGATATGATTAATTTTATCGAAAAACTTGAAAGAGAAAGTGAGAATGCTGGATTAAAATTGAACCGCAAAAAAAGCAAAATAATGATCATTGACAGATTGGGGACTCAGCATCACCAAAATACTATTGGTAACATAGAAGTAGTCGACCATATAATCAGCTTAGGAACCCCTATAAATAAAGTCGGCAGCTCCACAGAAGAAATAAAGAGACGCACGGCCATAGCCAAAACAGTAGTTACAAAACTAACAAAAATCTGGAAAGACAGATACATGCGAATTGCAACTAAAATAAGAATAATACAAACACTTGTTTTTTCAATAGCTCTCTACGGTGATGAAGCCTGGACACTAAAGGAAACAGATAAAAGGAAAGTGAATGCCTTAGAAATGTGGTGTTGGAGGAGAATGTTGCGGATACCCTGGACCGCACACAGGACTAACCAATCTATCTTGGAAGAAATCGGTATAACAACTAGGCTGATAACAATTTGTCCAACGACGCATACTCCAGTATTTTGGACATATAACTAAGAGCAGTGATTACAACTTGGAATAGCTAGTAGTTCAAGGCAAGATAGAGGGAGAATGGTTGCGAGGACGTACACCAAAGTGATGGCTAGATCAAATAAGTGACCTGACCGGCACCAATCTACAGAACAACATCAAATCAGCGAAAGACTGTAACTCAGGGAGAGACATCGCGAACCATGTCAACTAATTGAGGAAATCCCCATATATCCACCCACAAATCACGACTCTTCACTTCTGAAGATTAACGACAAGAGAAAGAGAACGAGTGCAACAAACGATCGGTTTACTTGCGGGTTACCAAAAATCGCTGAATTCGCATTCACAGGTTCGTTTGCAAGGGCTGGTTCGAATCCCACCGCCGATAATACTTATTTATTTGAATATTGATGTTTTATCTTCCTTAAGTTTTAAAATTCTGTAGTGTCACAACGTCCTTTTGCGAGGAAGTTTCTGAGGAAAGCCATTTACAGATCTTTTAACCCTGGTTTTATGTTTTATTTGATGCTTAGTTAGCTGCCTTTATTAATTATTAATTTGTAAAAAAGACTTTGAAAATGTCGTGAAAGAATTTTCCAAAAATCCTTATACTCTAATCATAATGTAATAAACTTTTAAATTGTAATGAATACATAAATTACTGAAGAAGCCACCAAAAATGGCAAAACGTTTAATAACTTAAATTTTCTTCAATTTTAAATTAAAGTATGTTTCACGACTATATATGATTTTTATTTATCATCAAAAATCACACATATTAAATAATTTTGACTAATATTCTCCTAAATAATTTTTCTTAATTAATAACTTTTTAGGATACTGCATTGATAACTAGCGTTTACATAGTTACCAATGCAGTATCCTAAAAAGTATTATATTATATTATATTATATTATAAGTAACTGTGTAAACGCTAGTTACCAATGCAGTATCCTAAAAAATCTTATACGATACACGACCGGTAGCATTTTTATGGCCTTGCCAAACATACAGGTCTCGCCCTACGGGCTCGACCTGTAAAGTATTGGCGCTGCCATAAAAATGTTGCTACCGGTCTAATAACGTAAATAACTAATAATAATGACTTTGCTTGACATATCGTATTCTGGAGGGTTTAAATGTTGTTTTCTTTGGTCAAATACGCATATGTCAAAAACAGTTGAATTTGGGATATGAAGTAAACTATAAAAGGAAAGTTCAGTCAAATAGATTTTCAGAAGTATAAGAACATACAGAGCGTTTCATTTGGAAAATATCCGCATTTATTAAATTAGCAGAAACTGAACATCCTGTATAAAACAGTGACTATTTTCAACCCGACGCGACGCCGACGTGTTAAACAGGGCTCCTTTTGGTCGTTTTTGTCTCTTACAACATTTATCCTGTATCTGTTGGGTCATATTTTCGTTATGGGTAAAACCTTACCTTTTTTTTAATGTAACTCCATGTATTATACAATCTGCCCTATATAATTAGGCAATAAGTATTTTATACGGATTATGTGTAAAATGCAGTTACACTGTTGTTTACATTTAGGCGTGTGAGATAGAGTTCCAGCAAACTCTCCTCTTACAGTAGCTTAATATTATATGCGTAATTTTTATGAAATTTATGATAATGATATACTGTTTATATTGTTTGACAATAGTATATTATTCAACGAGCGTGTAATGATGGGCATTACCCATGAAGATGAAACTTGCACCACGAGCGCTAGCGAGTGGTGTAATCATCTGAGTGGGTAATGGCCATTACACGCGAGTCGAATACTATACTTTATCTACAACTTTTAGAAAAATAACATTTTATTAATTTGAAAATAACAATATTTCTACAACTTTTAGGAAAATAACAATATTTTATTAATTTTTGTCAGCATGGTAATTATAATTAATAGTAATATTAGCGCAGTTATTAAAAGTTATAGGTGGATTTTCTTTATCCGTCAAATTATAGTTAGTAGTGGTACTTGTAATATTATTTACACTTTGTACGGTGCAATTATTCTTGTTAATTACTTCCACAATTTTTCTTCCTCGTTATAACTTGTTATTTATGTTATCGTCGATGTAACCTTCGGCAACTGCGGTTGATTTCCATCCCCTAGTTTTTTCATGGCTGTGATATCACCACCTCCGCTCACACAAATTGTTGCCGAAGATCGACGAAATGAATGGCCCGTGTAAAGTTCAGGATCTTTAAGTTTCAAAAACATAGCAATTTGTTTGCCCATAGCAGCTAACTTATTTATACCAACTTTTTGGATGAATTTACCATTCTGGTAATTTAAAAATAAAGAGCCGGATTTGGCATGAGGTGGTCGCAGTGCAAGATATTTTCTACAAATTTCGCAAAATTCACCTGACACGGTAAACGATCTAGACGTCTTTGTTTTGGTGATAGGTATAGTGACTACAAGAACTCCATTGTAATCTTCTATGTCTTCAATATTCATAGAATACAATTTGTTAGTGCGACAGGCTCCCATTAAACCCATGATTAATGCCACCTGTACAAAACATTACGGTATGAGAAATTTTACAATTTCGTTTTCGATCACTTACTTTGGTCAGAAGAAATGGATGATCTGGCGCTTCTTGAAGAAATTTATTCAGTTTCTCCGGTGTAAAAGTCTTGGCTTTTTTTGGTCGATGGCCTTCGGACTGGCTTGCAACTTCATGTAATTTTCAAGATGGATGTTATGGTGAATATTCAGGGTACTTTTAAGCATTGAGTAGAAAGCCCATAGTGAGGACGACTTGTACTTCTTGGCTAATTCAGCAAAATACACAAGTAACACATTTTCAGAAAAAGAAGTCGTTTTTTGCCTTAACTGCCAATCCATAAAATTCTTATATGCGGCATCATACTTCCCTTTTGATTTTATAGGTAAAAGATTCTCTGTTGTGCTTGCGGCTAATTTTAATATTTCTGTAGGTGTACTGCTACGCATTACGTCTTCATGAGAAGTATTCGTATCACTCATATTGTACGCGAAACAAACCGAAATACAAAAAAATTCACCAAATTATTGATGTTCGTAAAAACTAATGTCATCGTTATAGCAACATCGCACCACCTACTTGTGCCAAAATAATGCATGTGATTTAGTTTTGACGTAACGATTGAGTAATATTATTCCATCGAATTGTCAATATTATTCAACTGCTAATAGTAATAACTGTCATTACTTGTCAAAATAGTGTTAGTAATCCATAGATTATGCGATAGTTGTAGATAAAGTAATTTAATTACTGTTGAAACAGTGTTGGTAGCTCCGGTGGTTTAAACCTTTTTAGTCTTTTTGGTTCATTGTTATCGTCCATTAATCGATGCACAGCATGATTTGGGTGAACACTAAGGCTGAAAACACGAAGCGGTTCACGCCGAGTCGGCGGCCGACTCGGCCGTATGTTTTCAGCCTTAGCCTGTCTTTATATCGCTTGCTGTAATTTTGGATTTCACATTTCACTGTGGATACACTCATGTCACGTGAAATCACTTTATTAGGGACATACCACGGTGCGTCGACGATCGTTCGAAGTACTTTGTTTTGGAACCTTTCTAGGATTTCCAGGTTTGATGTAGAAGCAGTTCCCCATAAGGAGATCCCGTAAGTCCATAATGGTTTGAGAACTATTTTATAGATTAGAAGTTTATTTTCCAATGATAGTTTTGATTTTCTCCCAATTAACCAATACAGTTTAGGAAGTTGTAGCCCAAGTTGTTTACGTTTAGTGAATATGTGTGTTTTCTAAGTTAGTTTTCTATCGAGATGTAGTCCAAGGTATTTGACTGACTCTGTATGGGTGATTTGATGTTCATTTAAAGTTACTGGTGAACAATTATCCCTTTTCATAGTGAATGTAACATGATGGAAGTTGTGGATTTACATGGGAGGCTAGTATAGCCATATCGTCTGCATAAGTAGCTGAAGTTGTTAGACGAGATGTAGGTAGGTCGGCTGTGTATAATAAATATAGTATGGGACCGTGTGAGCTACCCTGTACAACGCCTGAGGAGATGGATAGCCGTGGTTTCATATTTGTATTTTATTAAGAAATGCCGATTTGATATGTAGGACCTCAATAGTTCATATACCTGATTTGGTAAGTACGTTTTTAGTTTGTAGCATAAACCTTGATGCCATACCCTGTCAAATGCTTGCTGCACGTCCAAAAATACCGCAGAACAGTATAGTTTTTCCTCCAAGTCTCTGTATATTTTGTCCACTATCCTGTGCAGCTGTTCGATAGTACCGTGCTGACTTTGGAAGCCAAATTGATGTTTAGGGATTAATTCTTAGTTGTCCAGGATTGGCATTATTCTACGCAATATCAGTTTTTCAAAAACCTTTGACAAGGTAGGGAGTAGGCTTATAGGCCTGTATGATGTTATTTCAGCTGGTGGTTTACCTGGCTTAGGAATCATAACGATTTGTGCCGTTTTCCATTGACTGCCGAGTTGTGAGGATTGCATTGTACAGGTGTGTAAGAGCTTGTATAATTTTTGTTGGTAATTGCTTAACGATCGTTCCAATAATTAGATCGTAACCTGCAGATTTTTTTGTGTTGATCTTACTTATTTCATCTTCTACCTCTTTAATAGTTAAAGGTTTGAGGGTAGACTCATTTGAAATGGTGAATCCAGGTATACGAGGATTTCTGTTTCTTCGTCTGGCAGTTGACAAGGAAAAGGTGTAAAACCTTTGGTGAGATGTTCGGCAAAGGCATTTGCCTTTTCTCTGTTACTGCGGATCCACTTGCCATCTTCCTTTTTGATAGGAGGTATGTGCAATGTTGGTCTTTTCAGTTTCCGTACTGCTTTCCATAGTGAGTAGTACATTTTCTGTAAGGTTTTCAAGGTAGTTCTGAATTCCTTGATTTGTATCTTGGCTAAGAAGTTTTTTTAGTTGTTTGTTAGCCCTGTTTAGAGCTCGCTTATCTACTTCCGACCTAGTAACTTGCCAGCTTTTTCTGAGACGGCGTTTTTCAGCTATTTGATCTTTTATGACGATAGGAATCCCTTTAGTTGGTGTGGTGGTTATCAGTTCGGAAGTAGCTTTCCATGCTACCTGCTGAATGAGTTCTGTGAGTGAGACCACTGCTCGTTTAATGTCATGCTCATTTTTTAGTGAAACATGTATATCTACTAAGTGATCGAGTCTGTTTTTAAAGTATTTCCAGTCTGTACGTTTGTTATGCAGTGAGGGCTGTGGTTGAATTTGTGTTATACAGGGTGTAAAAAAAGTCTGGAATATAGCAAATATTTCAAAAACTACGGGAGATGAATTTTTCAAAATTTCCAGACTTATATAGGTAAAAACGGTGCATCTAGGAAGGACAAAACCGTTTCTGTAACTGTACAAAGTGAGTCAGAAAAAATACCAACTTTTGTATTTTAAATTGGACACCCTGTATATTAACAAGGAATCAAATAGTCCTTCAAAAGACAAATTCAACGATATAGGGTTTGATGGATTTATCTGTCAAAATGGCAAATGTGGGGTGACCTAAAGAATAAGGTTTACAACAATAGATCGGTTAATATTGAAGCTTTAAAGGATCATATTAAAAATGAGATACGTCAAATTTGATGGGATACTTTTGACAACGTCTTACGAGAATTTAAAGACAGTATCCATCGAATTTGACGTATTTCTTTCTAATATGATCCTTTAAAGCTTCAATATTAACCGGTATATTGTTGTAAACCTTATTCTTTAAGTCACCCCACATTTGCCATTTTGACAGATAAATCCGTCAAACCCTATATCGTTGAATTTGTCTTTTGAAGGACTATTTGATTCCTTGTTAATATACAGGGTGTCCAATTTAAAATACAAAAGTTGGTATTTTTTATGACTCACCCTGTACAGTTACAGAAACGGTTTTGTCCTTCCTAGATGCGCCATTTTTACCTATATAAGTCTGGAAATTTTGAAAAATTCATCTCCCGTAGTTTCTGAAATATTTGCTATATTCCAGACTTTTTTTACACCCTGTATATGAATACATAGTTATTGTAATGGCTGAATGATCTGCTGCTAGTACGAAGCAGCATACTATAGTACACTGACGCACGTTTAAGCCTCTAGTGATACCGAAGTCTAGAAGACCTGGGATTCTTCGACGGACAGGGGGCCAGTAGGTAGGTTCACCCGTAGACAGACAAGTGAGATTGTTACCTTGAATAGCGGCCAATAATCTTTGCCCGTCAGTTCTTGTTAAACGGGAGCCCCGGTGTACAAGTTTTGCATTATAGTCTCCTGCTGCTATAAATCTGTTGCCCAGAGTCTGGAAGAAATGAGTATAACCTGCTGGAGTGAGTAAATGTTTAGGTGGGCAGTAAACTGCTGATATTGTAAATGGAACGTTGGAATTTTCTATTGAAACATTTGTGGCTTGTATATGATCTCTTTGATATTTTTCGACTTCGTGATGTTTGATATTATCTCGAATAATTACATCTGTTCCGCCTTGAGCCGTGCCATCAGGGTGATTTGTTGTATAAATTGTGTAATGTGGAAATTTGATATAGCTCTTGGTTGTGAAATGAGTCTCAGAAATGAGAAGGACATCTACTTTGTGGGTTTCAAGAAATATTTTGATTTCTTGCGCGTGTTGGCTTAGCCCATTGGCGTTCCAAGCTACAATTTTGATTAGTTGCGTCATTATGTCAGTTTAGTATTTAATATTGTGAGGAGGTTCATCATGGTTCCCATTTGTGTAATTAGATTTTTCATCATAGACATCATCTCTTCCATGTCGTTGATTTGTTGAGTTTATTGCATTGATTGGTATTGTATTGTGTTTCCTGGAGTGTTGAGTGGAGCCGGTAGGGTCTGCTGTTTTGATTTGTCTGCGTATGATGTCCCTGGTGTTGTTTTAGATTGGAAATATGGCCTTTTATATAATTTTGTAATTTTGAAACACAAAAGTAAACATCATACTTCCGGTTATGCAATTTTCTTCAAAAGCTTGCTGTCGCATTTAGCTAGTACACAAAACTTATATATGAAGTTTCAACGCCATACCTCTTTTTGTTTTTGAGATATTCTGTTCACAGGCAGACAGATGGACGAACGGACGGACACACAGACCAATGAGCGAAAACATGTTTTTTGGGTTCAGGGGACTCTAAAACGTGAAGATCTGTTGAAAACTCAACTTCGAATTTTTGGGGTGAATCCAATACTTTCTTTATCATAAACCCGTCTGCAGTGTGTTATTTACTGAATGATTAGTTGTACGTAAAAAGCCTGTATAATATGTTTTGTAGAGAATTTCCTAGCCTTCATTTTTTGTAATAACTAAAAACGCCATGCGACCCATGGAAAGCGAGATATTTGCGAAAAGCTTATTTTTGTCACCTTTGACCTTGAATAACTCAAAATGCAAGCGCGATTTCGATGGAGACTTTTGAGACATTATTTGTAATGTCAAAATAAAGGTGTATCTAAATTTCAGCTCAGTTGGATTTTTTCGGCAGGCGGATCTTAATGTAGCTGGACTGTGATCATTCTTTGTTTCGTTTATTTGATATATATTCTGACACCATGTCATAAATTAAATATCTTAGATTTCATTATATAATGATCCGATCCGTAGGTGACACATCTCGTTGTAATCGGACGTAGTGTATTAACAGTGTTGTATCCTGGTTCAGTATTAGACCGGGTGTCCGTTCTCAAGACGCGAACATAGGAATCTAACATTGCATGGAACGTTTTTGCTGACTCCTGCTCGCCAATTCAAAAACATTATTGCACATCAAATGATACTAGTAATAATAACGTTTACTGATATAGTATAGACATAATGGCAAAATACCTAAAAATCAAATGCACAATGTGGGTTGCCTATGTTGCACTTTAAGAGTAGACACCCGGTATAGTCAATACTTGATTTTAACTGGCGTGTATGTTGTTCCGAAGGATATTTATGAATTGTTTTGTATTTGTAAAATCCATTTCATATTTCTTATTTATTACATTCACAGACATTAATTCATCTTTCTCCATTGTCATTAACGGTTGATTCTCCAAATGACTATTAGTTTTTGCATTTGTGCGACTATTAAAATCTCCCAATATTAGTGTTTCTTTAGATAACGCAACTGCTAGTACCGCTACATTTAAGCGTTTGATCTTTAACTGCTACGTGTTCGTCAACCGACAGTGCACATATTCCAAATATTGTTAATCTTTTCCCTAAAACATGTATGTTGACTTTGATCATTTTCATTTATTGCTTCCCAATTAGTTATTTTATTTTTATACTTCTTTTTCGGCAATAGTGAAGCTTCTCCGCTTGATCGCCGATTCTTTTCTACTCCACTAAACAATGCATTTAATGGCCAACCCTTTCTAGTTTTGTACCTTTCTTTTTACTTCCCTCGTCTAAAAGACGAATGAAGTATTGTAATCGCGAAAAAATTACCTTTTGAGATTTCTTCAGTTCTTCACGATTCAGGGTCCCTAGATGACGAAAAACAGGTTTTCTCAATTCCGTCTCTCTGTCTGTCTGTTGGCGGTATAACTCGAAAACTATTTGTCGAACGACGACAATATTTTGCACCCATTATATGTCTAGCTGGCATGAAACCGAGAAAATGTCAGACAAATATATAGGTACAGGGTGAGCACCTTAAAAAATAAATGTTTGGTTATTTTTTTTAACTTAGCAATAAATACAAGCAATAATTTGTACATAGCGCAGGCTTTATTGTTACCAAGAATGGGACCCAATAGATACAGAATAAATGTTGTACGATACAAAAAGGAGCAACAAATTAGTGCGCTACTTATACACCTGAAACTCGAACTCGAAGGGTCGGTGCTTCGTAGCTCAGGTAGAAATATCCCGTTCCCTTGCAATATCCCACAAAACGTTCGGATTGCGTACGCGCAGAAACGTGTTATATTTGTCGGACGAAAACGATATTTTGCATACACATTATATATATATATATATACCTGGAATGAAACCGGTACAATTTCATACAAATATATACAAGGTGAGCACCTAAAAAAAACAAAATTTTGTTTATTTTCCATTCAACTAACTTAATAATAGATACAAGTAATAATTTGTACATATTGTAGGCTTTATTTTTACCAACAATGGGAGCCAGAAAATACAGAATACATTTGTTATCATACAAAAACGAGGCACAAATTATAGCTGCTACGTAAAAATTCGAGAGGGCGGTCCTCAGTAGTGCAGGTAGAAATTGCCCAGTCACTTATGATATCCCACTAACCCCAACGTGAAGATCTGAAGAAATCTCGGAAGGTGGTTTTTTCGTGATTACAGTACTTCCTTCGTCTTTCAGACGAGGGAAGTAAAAACACTACGTTGTCGTAATGACATTAAATTAGCTGACTCTGATTTTCTTCATACATCTTCAATCGTTTGAATCAACCAACTCTTCGAACTGGATCCTATGATATATTTGGATCTAAACAGGGTTTTATATACTCTAATTATTCTAGTCTAACGTATACAATATTTTAAATCTGTGCATTCGTACGCTCTATAGCGAAATGTTTTCTTCCAAAAAACCTGTTGCACTATATTTCAAATACGGCCTTTTCGATTAAGGGTCAAAGTGAGCTACGGTTTTCTATTGTCCTAATTAAATGGATTAGGTGTGTACATATTTCGATCATATATAAGGATGGGCTTTCGTTATTTTATTTGGTCACACTCGAAATAGAGGTTTGACGTTTTCATCTCGATGTGTTCACGAATTTCGAGTTGATGCCTGCGACAATTCTAGTCTCAGTTTCGAACTGCAATAGTATGATACAAATAGCTCAATTTCAAGTTTAAGTACCGTTCCAGCTCTGATAGATTTTATTAAATGCAGAAATAAAAAGTTTACTTTGCCTTATGAACAGTAAGCGAGTTTTATTACGCTCAGTTGCTTATGGGAACTTTGTTGCGCTCTCAAATTATTACAACGTAGAACCTTTAAAGATTTCATTTACATTTGGTGTTACGAAACTGAAATCTAAGCTTCAGCTCAAGTTTGTGCTTTTGGTTACACCATTAATTTGAATTGTTTTCAAGTCGAATTCTTTCTTTCACTTCATAAATTTTTCGCTGGCATTGCATTACTCTCTGTAATAATACTTTCGTGTTATTTAAGAACACGCAGAGGAGAGAGAGTAACTAACTCAATAAGCGAAAAAGTTTACTTTGTAAAATGAATGTGTGGCTTCCAACTTTTCAGGATAAAGTTGTAAGATATTCTATATATAGCGATTGAGAATATATCTTGCCGTGAAGATGTACGTTGCCGTTTCTGTAATTGTTCAGCAAAATATGTACCTGATTACAACGTACGAGGTATGATCGAATCATACGGTGGATATATCTTAGGAATCATAACCTAGCAACCTTATGTCATTAAAGTGACAACTTTGAAATTGATCTGTTCGGCCAACTCGTTCTAACCATTGTCTTTGTAAAGTTGTATTGTGAAATGTCGTAAAAATGGATCACGCACATGTTTGAACGGTACATGTTTTTTCAAACTTGAAAAAAGTTGAAAAGAAAAGCATGAAATGCTGTTATTAGTTTACGGAATTCATACAGTGATTTTAAAACTCTGAAGAAGTGGATTAAACTATTTCGAAAAGCATTTGAAAGGATTGACGGAAAGGAGCAAGCTCGACGCTTGTCGACTCCATACCTAAACAAAAGCACTGAAACAATGAATGAAATGGTTCGATCAAGTAGGAGATTGGCCACTGGAAGAATAGCTCCACATCTCCTTATCTAATTGGGTTCAGTGCAGCAAATTTCAGTTAAATATAAAATTTGTTGCCCGAATCATTGCCTCATCAACTGTAAAAGCGGCTGTCAATTTTCTTGGATTTACATGACCGTATATCTTCAGTTCTTAAATCTTTCAAAAGGTTTGTAACAGGGTATAAATTTTAATAATCGGTTATAATCCTGAACCACGGTTTAAAGTTTACAATAAAAAAACTCATACCTACCGAAAAAAGCATGCCAATCAAATCCACCATCAGGGTGATGCGGATAGTTCTCTTGTTCTTTGAAGAAATTGTGCGGACAGTGATCGTTCCTTGAGGTACTATTGCAAATTCTAGATATTATACGAAACTACTATTAGAAATTTAAAATGCGAAATAATATGCGCGAAAAGGACCGAACAAATAGGTAAATGGTTGCAACACGACAGCGCCCCTTGTCACACATCGTTTTGTATTAAGCAGTTTTTATGCGTTTGTCAACAACCACCGTATTCTTCTGATTTTGCACCCGGTGATTTTTGGCTTCTTCCAAAAATTAAAATGGCTATGAAAACAGAAGAATTGGAATAACTATTTTGCAAGTCCATAAGAGTACTTTGAGGGGATATAACATTTGTAGTTTAATTTAAAAAAACCTTTATTAGTTCGTCGATTCGCTGTATTATTTAATAACACTTCGTAAATTAATTATTATTATTATACAGCGATTGGGACATAATTATATATAAGAGCTATGAGATAGCATGAACAAATAACAGAATGCTTGTGAAAGAAAAAAATAGTTTAGTAGGTGTATTGAGTTACATATGTCAAAAATTTTTATTATTAAGATGCACGTCAAACCTACTCGTATATTGGTTTATTTCTTTCTTACCAATATTCTGATGTATGAGATCTCATTGCTATTATATACAATTATGACCTGATCGGTATATTTATATACAAACAGGGTGCTAATTTTAATTTGTCCACCATTAGTAACTTACTCCCGCATGTAAATATTCTGTTTTCTTGACAACCCACAAAATGGATAAGTAGGCAATTGCAGTTAACTGAACGAATATGATTTCATATCTACACACGGGCGGATATGGAATATACCAATCACAAACCACGTTAGTCGTCATTACCTAGACAACTTTCATTTATTGTTTGTTTTGTTATGGGCACGCCCGGCTCAATTATGTGTGGCAAACTTGATTTTGTTGTAAGATATCTCGTTAATTAACGTTGAATATTTTTTTTTTATTTTCCATTTTTTACATTGATAGGTCGTAGAAAAAATATACTGCACAACTCGAATGGAATATCCATATACACTCTAGTTGTACACTCTACTATTTATTTATATCAGAATTATGATTGCCTTGAAATAATAAAAAACAAGAAAGTAACACAAACCAAATTAGTTTAAATACACTTAGCTAGTAGTATATTAAATAACGAATTTCATAAGACAGGTTTTCTTTCACGAGTTTAGAATGCTCTCAAGCTTAGAAGGCACTCAACAAATTCTTGAACTAAGAAGAAAAATTAGAAAGTATTCATAGATATGAGCTTTGTAAATTCATAGAAAGAAGTGTTATAATGTTATTGTATTATTTGTTCCTGTCAAGTATGTTGTTTTTTAAAAGGAAAACATAAAGTTAGTGAACATACTCATTTCTGTAGCTAACCATGGACGTTTTGCTTCTCTATTGGTCACCCGTAACGAGTATCGTGATTTCATGAATCAGCAACCAATTCTAATGTTATTCTCCATTTGTCTCTATATTCCTCTATTCTTATGCACTGTGTCAGAGTGGTGTTAGTTGTTTTTATGATGTGGTCAATATATCGAGTGGGCGATCTTACCTTACCTCTGGAGCCTTGTAGCATCAGTTCTTCTATGCCGTCTTTTATCATGTTGTGTCCAAAGTATTTTAGTATTGGTCGCTTTATTGTTGTGCTCAATCTCTCTTTTAGTTCTTTAAGTATAGAGGCATTGTTCTTCTAGCCGTCCATGGTATCCTCAGCACTCTTCTCCAACAGGTCATCTCGAAGCTGTCTATTTTCTAGAGGTCGGTTTTCTTAGTTGCTCAGCATTCTGATGCGTATGTGATTATTAAAAATACACGGCATTTTGCTAGGCGTTTCTTTGTTTCTATATGGATGTCATGACTTTTCCATACTCTCGTAAGTTGTGCCATTGCAGGTTTCGCTATTCCGGATCTCCTTTTTGTATCTTCTGAGCATTCACCTATAATTAATTGTCAGCAATGTTCCTAGATAATTGATCCTTTGTACAACTTGAATGTTGTTGATCTGGTTGACAGCTGGTTGGTTGTTGTTTGCTCTATCTATAATCATAATTTGAATTTTGTCTGTTGACTTTTAGTCCCACCTTTTCACTGACTTCCTTTATTTTTTGGATTAAATGTACTAATTATTTTTCGTTTGTTGCAAGAAGAGTGGTGTCATCGGCATAGTGCAGATTGAATATTGTTCGCCGCCGAAGAGAATGCCGACCTCCTAGTTTTCTGTAGCCTTCCTAGTAATCTATTCTCCGTATATGTTGAATAGTAAGGGACTCACTATACACATTGTGTGATTCCTTTCCGCAGACTAAAAGATGCTGTGTCAACTCTTACTTTGGCATTGTTTGTATATAGGATTTTGATCAGAAGCAAAGATAAAATATACATAGATCTCTAGCGAATGGCCACAATAAATGTACGTATATATTATCTTTGTCAGAAGTATCAGGTGATTCGGTGTGCCCATTTCGGCCAATATTGCCCACATTTTTTGTTATTTCACACAAAAGCCTTGTCTAAAAAACTGATGTACCCCGTGACATTAAATTCTTTACATTACTGAAAAAGCTGTCAAATGTTCAATATTTGCTCCCTTGTGCCTCTTCCTGGCATGTGGTATTTTGAGTAGAAGATATGGTTTTATTCGTTCGAGGATAATTTGCAGCATTACTTTACTGGCATGCAAAATGGGTGATATTGTTCTATAATTTTGGTAGTGGTCTGTATGCCCATTCATATGAACAGTAATACATACTGATGATGTCTACTCGTTAGGCCATTTGCAAGTTTGTCATATTCGTTGACATATTGTATACATTATATCTACCCCTATTTTCTCTATAGATTCAATCATTTCTATATCGACGTTATCTTCTCCGGCGGCCTTATTTGGTTTTATTCTCTTTAGGGCGGCTTCCACCTCTTGTCTAGTGATGCCTGGTTCTGTCTCGGTATCTTCATTGTATTTCTCAGTATATAATTGTTTGTAGTATTGTTTCCACAGTTCCTTTGTATGTTCACTGTCTGTTAGGATTTTGCCCTCGTCGTCTCTAATCGTTTTGTGTGTGGTGTAAGTTTTCGTGTTATCTGCTTAATTTTTTGAAACATGTTTTACTGGACGTTACTAACATTATAATCTTTTCCAATATTTCACACTTCGTATCTTGATTGACAGTCCTCCAATATACATTTTATGAGGATTTTTCTCTGAATGTACTTTGGAATTTCAAGGTATAAACAGTAGTGCCATTCCCCTGTTCTGAAACTGCTTTCTAGTTGGCCGAGCTGTATTATTTTTCTAATAAAAAAATTCAGTTATAAAATCTTGGGAATTTTGTGGTGGCTGGTAACACGGATGTGACAATTGAAAATTCAATTTAAAGTTTGCGGTTGTGTCAGCTTTGTTTTATAGTCCATTTACTTGACATCTGCACTGTCAGTGTCAAATTTAAAAAAAATGTCTTGACTATACTTCAAAATTAATGTGTTTTTTTATTAGACTGTACAGTAATTTAATTGTTATAATGTGAAAAATAGCAGTGGTGCCAACATAATATCAGTTTGACAGTGCAGATGTCAAGTAAATGGACTATATATATTTTTATTACATTTATTTAAAAATGAGTGTTTGACATTAGGGGATGTCAAAGCTACCAACCTTAAAAAGTACATTGTACTAGGCTATTAAAGCACTTAAATGAACAATAAGCGCACCCTTTTCGTTACTTTAATAGCTGTATTATATACGTAAAATAGCAAAAGTATTAGCTATATGGAATAAATAGATTTTTAATCATGATTTATAAGTGTACATTGTTTCAAAGCAATCGCGATTTTAATTAAGTGGAGAGTAAAATATCTTGCTAAGGGGCAATCTTAGATAAACATATACGCTATAGTTTTTGAAAACTAAACTTGTTTTTAGTTAAAAGTATTCCATTTAACAATCCAAAGTTGGCGTAATTTCCTGTTAAACCGGAAGTGCTCTTAAATTCGAGATCTGTAATACCCGAAAAGAGTCGTGGCACTGTCCCTATTTAACCTAATGTCAACTTTAATAATAAAAAAGTTTCCAATGGTGAACAAGTAAAAAAGTCACCCTATATACAGAGTGTTAGGGAAATGAGTGCAAATATCTTAACCAGTGATCAAAATGAACAACTTTTCTATTTATCGTTTTTATTTAGTCGCATATTTTTTTCAATCATTTATCTCCCCTAAATTTGACGAACCGCTTTGTAAACTAATCTGAGTTAAAGGTGAACGACACAAGTATATTAAAACAGTAAAGTTCTTGCACAAAAAACAGGCTGTCAATAACTTACCGACCTCAATTAATTGATAAAGTACGTTGGTGATGAGATATGAAATAAAGGTTTTATCAGTACCTATGCAGTTTTTTTGGTTTGCATATCAAGGAAATGTTTGTTATGTTTTGCATCATTAAATTAAAATATTATTCCATAGGCGGGTATGCATTTTTAGAGCAAAAGTTTTGGGGGCGTTTTCTAAAAAAATTATAAATGGAGAGGTTACTCAGTTTAGCGAGTTCTATTACGGGTTAAATTATTTGCACTCATTTCCATAACACCCTGTATATTGCCATGGAAGGCCTTTTAATGAAATTATATTGCTTAATATGCTTTAAGCCCTCAGACGCCGTGAATTAATATTAAATTTTCTCCTTAAATTTTAAACGTACAAATTTTAAATATAAGGTAACCACAGCAAGTTTACAAAGGTTATTTACGCTAAAACAAAGAACCTTTTCAAACATAATTTCAGGGTAAACTTAAGAATTGTATAATGCTGAACACGTGCAGTGTATTTCAAATATTCTTGCGGGTTCATAGAGTCATAGAGTTCATTGGTCAAAACGAATACATTTTAACATTAAAGCAAAACTTTTGCTCCTCAATGAACGAAATTAGGTAGGTTTAACAAGAAACAAACATTATATTGCAAGCTAGAATTGGCATTCCACCTGCTTGTCTGCTCTTGCCTTTTTGACCCCTCTAGAGCCAATGTTCGGTCCTTGAAATCCGTTTACTGTTGTTTAGGGTAGAATTTGACAGTACATGTTCCTCGAACAATTGTCTTCGAATGCAATCGATTTTATTAGAATTGGAGCACATTTTACTTGTTTTTAACTGCTGCACTAATTGAGGTAGGGTTTTTTTTGCTTTATTTAAAGCTATCGTAGTAAAACAATTGGTAGCTAACCTCAATTTTTAATTACAAACAAACAGCTGAACTACAGTTCTTTGAGAACCAAGTGGCGTGGGTTTACTTAGTACGGTTAAATTAAATCTCTCTCGCGCTTTCTGAAGCACCCCTACTTATAATTTTGTTGTTGTTTATAGAAACGCTTTTCGATCGCTAATAACAAGTAATTCGTCAAACCAGACTTAAACGTATCGGTTAAACAAATTACAAATGGCCAAACAAAAAATGTCTATTTCGGTTAATCCGAAAAGAATATTTAAACCTTTCAAACTCATTTAATTGCCATGTTCCGTATAATTTTAGGTAACCTGTTGCACATTGTACATTGCAAACCGTCGAGGTGACACTCCATAACGGCAGAATAGGGAGCCAACCCAGTGTAAAATACCTTGGCATAATCATATCCCGAAACATGCTTATGGGAAGACATTAAACAGGCAGCAATGAGGGCAGAAAGAGCGACAGCAGCTCTTAGTCGATTGATGCCCAACCTTGGTGGGCCAAGGCCCAATAGGAGGAAGGTGCTGTATTCGGTAGCAAACTCCATATTACTATATGGGGCTCCAGTATGGAATGAGTGCCTGTCCTCCATTAATCATAGAAAGCAACTGGAGAGAGTACAAAGACGGGCGGCTATCAGAATAGCCAGCGCATACAGGACCGTATTTACTAAGGCGGCTCAAGTTGTGGCATCAACGGTTCCCATTCACCTGCTGGCACGAGAACGCTCGTACGCAGCTGGAGCAAATAGAAGGGCGGCAAAGAAAGAAGCAAGAGAGGAGAGTCTGCGCATATGGGAAGACGAATGGCGCCGAAATACCGAGACTGCAGGGTGGACAAAAATCCTTATTAGGGAAGTAACTCCATGGGTCAAGAGGGAACATGGCGAGGTGGGATACCATCTGACCCAATTCCTGATGGGACACGGCTGCTTTAACGCATACCTGCACCGAATGCACCTACGGGACAACAGTGCCTGCACATACTGCGGCGAAGAAGACTCAGCTCAGCACACTATTTTCGAGTGTGAGAAATGGGGTGAAGAAAGAGCAAGAATGACTAATCGGGGAGCTTACCCCAGGAAACATCGTTAGCCACATGTTAGAGAGTGAAGACAAATGGAAAGTTATAGAGACCGAAGTAGCAAAAGTCATGAGCTGTAAGGAAGAAGAGGAGAGAAGGAGGCAAGCAGGACAACCATAATTAGTAGGGGCAAACCGCGCTGAAGCAATACCAACCGGGATCCCGGTGCGGCTAGCGACAAGAAGGAAGGGTTTTTAGTCGGTAGGCGGTTGGGCCCCCTTCCCAGCCGAATCCGACACACCCGGATAAACTCCGTTTTTTTTTCCGGGCGTCTTTTGAAGATTTTCCCCTCCTTCCTACAGGAAAAAAAAAGGTAACCTGTTGTATACATATACATTTACACAAGCGAGTTTTTTACAGCTCAAAGCCGTCTCCCGTATCTCAAGCGCTCAAGCTTTAAGTCTCTATCTGGCCAGTCTTCTTTCTGTAGATTTCGACTTCTCATTGCCTCTGGTACTTCATGATTCCACCCTCTAGAGGGCCGTCTTCTCTTACGGCGTTCCCAACTATAAATTCTTAAGGCCTCTGAAGTTTCATCCTTCTCATATACCCATACCATTTTAAAATTTTCTGCTCAATGTCCTCTATTACTGTTTTCTTTATCTTTGTATAATTTCTGATGTCCCTCCACAGCTTCTTCGCAAAAAGTTCATTTCTGTGACTACTTTCTTTGTATCCTTTGGTCATTTCCTACGATTGCACACGTATGTAACTATACTTTTTATTGCAGTATTGTATATGCTTTTTGTGTTCTTATAGATTTGCTTTGACCATAACAGCAAATTGACTGTTTCCGTTGCTTGTTTAGCTTGAGGAATCCTTGGTTATACATGTCCATTTTTATAACAATATGGTTGAGTAGAAAAAATCTAGAAATGGATATACAAGGGAATGTAACAACTTTTTTATGCTAAAAAATTACTTGCCATTTGCTTTTAGAATAATTGAGTTTATAAATAATTAAGGCTATTGGAGTATATATGCTACGTCTTCTAATTGTAGCTTAGTATTCAATTTGTCCAGTTTTAAGAGTCCGCTTAGCAGTTCCTATATTTTTTTAACAACTTGATATAACTGGAAGAAGGGACGGTACATTCAATATCTCACCAGTAACAATTAGCAAACATGAAATGTCTTCTCTATTTTCTATACCATCTTTTTTCAACAGTCACATTATGTTAATGTATAAAAAAGAAATCTGTACAGGGGTTGACATGGGACTTCTCTCTCAAGAGCGCATCACATAAGGGTAAAAATTCTTTAATATTTCTAATAATATTGAAACGATAAACGCTTGAGAATGCAAATCAAATAAATATACAAAGCACCCCGACCGGACCTGATCACTAGTCCAATGCGGCGGCGATAGCGAGTCTAATATATTCTCTTGCGGCTGCTTTATACAGGACGTGCTGGTCGTTGCACATTTTTGTTCTTTTTATGATATTTACCCTGTATCTGTTTGGTCCTATTTTCGTTAAGCGTAAACCCTGGCCTTTATAAAAATATTACTTTTATTATTCCTGGGTTAAAACAAAACTAGACAACATTATAGTTTTTTAAGGTTGTGATCCTGTATATATTTCACCGAATGTATATTCAGTTTCGAGCCAGATAGACACATAATTCGCATGCAAAGTATCGTCTTCCTCCAACAAATAGTTTTTGAGCTATACCGCTATTGCGCCAATAGATGAACAGAAGGATAGACAGACGGAAAGACAGACGCAGAGACAAACGGAATTGAGAGAACATACAACGTGATTTTTTCAGGATTACAATCATTCTTTCGTCTATACGTGGAAAGTAAGAATTATTTAAATGTCATTTAAAAAGACGCACATTAATTCCGTGCTTCAATTTATGGCTTGAAAAATAAAATCATAATTGTGTTCTTAAAGTTTTTACTCTAGTGATGCAAAATGGATATGTTGAGGTGCTTATTGGATATTTCCACCAAGCACAATAAATTAGATATGATCAAAACCACACACTCGCTGCAGTGCGGAATGCCTTCTGGCACCCAATAAAATGTTATATCTGCCCATGAAACAATACCGTTTTTTCATGCACTGTTGTCTATTGAATTATGTTTGTATACTCTTTTCTAACTGGTTTATGGCGTTGGATGTAGGCTATTCAAAAATTGCTAGAAATTTAAGGATTCGTTAAAGGCGTATAATGTAAGTTGCCGTGGGAAACGAAACAAGCTTGCAAAAGCGTCTATTACAAACGTTTCAATGAGGGTCTTTTCAATTGAGAATGAGAAGCATTCCAGAAAAAAAAATAATATAGGCTGGTAGTCTAAAAGTTACCATTAAAAAGTTTAAATAAATAAATTATTAATTTCAAACATATTTACAGAATTAGCTTTCCTTAGTTGAGGTGAGCATTTAATAGTCTACTACAAATTACTACTGGTTGTAATGTGGTAAAATTGATTCAAAATATTAGTTCTAGTGACAAATCATGACAATAGCCAAAGCGAAACACTTGAAATTTTAGAAAATCGCAGTGAAATGCAATATGGAGGTAATATACCTACAGTTTTTTTTATTTGCAGGCGATTTTTCACTGAGTACGCTTCAATAAGCAGATAGGTGATACAGCGTTAGCTTCTCAGAGCATATATTATTTGAAAAATAACACCCACTGACTGCTTCCGTGTGAGAACGCCGTATCGGGTACTATGCTGGGTGTTTTAACATTAAAATTCAAAGTTTTATATATTTGTAGAGTGTAATGATTTTCAACTCGCATATTTCTAATTAAAAATTCGTATCCTGGTATATTACGTAATGAACAATAAAATATTTAATATATACAGGGAGATATGTCCACGCATCCATCCATCCTTTTCAGTCGTTTTATAACTTGCTAACAAATATCTCTTAAATGCCTTACATTGCTAATTCTCCTAAGAGGTTTGCATCAGAACACAAAAATTGCTTAGCAAAGGTATAAAAATCAATTTCGGTTTCATTTTCGTGTCTTAACTGAAAATCGAAAGATTAAGAAGAGAGAGTAATAGGTTCGACATCAGAGTTTTATTTTGAGCTTCCTCTACTTGATCGTATCCATATTTTACGTTGTCTAGACTAAACAAATATATTAAAATATGAGACTGGAAATAGAAAGATGGAGGCAGGCCCGGATTAAGGGGAGGGCCCAAGGGGCCCGGGCCCTGGGCCTCCCACCAAGAGTGGGCCTCCCACCAAAATAAGGGTAAATATCACAAAACAGGAAAAATACATGTCTCTTTGCTGTGAACTGTTTATAATGATAGGGAACATTTAACAAAAATTTCCATACATTCTCTCTTGATATGAAATGTAATAATCAAACTGTATATTTTAAATTAGTTAAAATTATTTAAAATCATAAAAAGTGATTGTACTGGTAAACTGGCCTGTTCTTCCAAGAGCATAGTTATGCACATTAAATTTAGTTACAGTGGCTGATAATTTACAAATTTACATCAGTTATAATTATTCACAATTAAATGTTTAGTATGTTTTTACTTGAATAACACAAATTGCATTATGTTAAAAGTCAGATATACTGCGTGCATTGGACTTTAGTGACATCATTAGCAATTTTGTAGCACGAAAATCAAGGAAAGTGCCTGTACTGTAATGGTCATAACGTTATTCATTCGCTGATTTGTAATATATTTATGTCTTATTTGTGTATATATACTATACTTTTTAATGAAAAAATTGAATAATTTTAACTGAATTTCTCTGCGTAAATAAATTTTGTAAATAAACTTGTGTTCGTTTCATTTCGTGTTTTTTCATTACATATTGCAACACCGTGAAACAATGGGCCTCCCACCAAAATGGGCCCCGGGCCACCCATATCTTAAATCCGGCCCTGGATGGAGGTAACTTCGATATAAAAGCCCCTAAAAATATGTACACGTTGTAAAATAGTATTGAGAGAATTTGATACTCTTCGTTATTGTATTTGATATCGTAGACGAACGAAGTATATTTCTACTTTAGCTCAATAAATGAATAGCCCTGAGAATCAGTTTGAATTATTTAAATATAGAACCAATTTCTAAATTAGGATTGCACCACTACATTCACGTCCTGCAGAGCAAATCCACATAACAGTATGCGAGTGATAAGTTTGGTAACGCCCAAATCGAAAAAAAACTTTATTGTTTTCTTTCATACACAGAAAAGCGGAGCTTAAGTAGAACGATCTATTAACTAGTACATTCGGCTTAAGACTAACTAAGATATCATGAAAAGGCGAGAATGCAGACTCGCAAAGTTGCATATAAGCATTGATAATGGTAATCAACAGGAAGCAGATAACTAGTATCTATTATAGCTAAGCAGTTTCTATATATGTAACTCTTCCTTTGCCAGTTTGAAAAGCATATTTGGAAAATTGATTTTCAATAATTAATTATATGCTGTTCATACTTTACATTGTAATAAGTTTAATGGTTGTTCTACAGTCGGAGTAGGAGTATTTATACTTTGTAAATTTGCGATTATTTTATTGATTAAGATGTAGCGTTTAAAATAGGCATATATAAAAAGACAAATAATGATTAATACAAATAGGATTATAATAATAATGCAACTTATGCTATAATAATTATATATAGGTGAAGAATCACTTTGTTGTAGTCTTTCCTTGTGATAACTCAATTTTAATTGTTCATGTTTTAATGAGTTTACGTCCACACAGAGCCGGAGTAAGGATATGTGAGGCCCAGGGCAAAATTTTTTTAGAGGCCCCATTCCCATTTATGCAACGGGTACAAAGGGATCTAAATTATTAGAAACCGCACTAAATTATAACCTTCGAATCTATTTGAGGCCCCCGAAATTCGGTGGCCCGGGGCTGCAGCCCCCTTAGCCCCCCCTTTAATCCGGCTCTGCGTCCACACAGGATAAGTCTAATGAACTGTTTATTTTTATGCTGTTATTGATTGTATTGGTTTTTAGTCTACCGATGGTTGTTGTTAATCGATTTACTGAAGTTTTTGAGGATGATTCGAAAGTGAATAAAACATCGTTGTAATTTATGATTGCCGAACAATCCGGTGTTATTTGAATTAACTGGGTGTTAACGAGAGTCTTATGGTATTGAACATTATCGCATTGAATTTCACAAATAACTTCGCTAGGTGAACTAAAGATACAAGTATTTTTTGTAAGTTTAATCAATTTAGAGTGAGATAAGGGAAACGTAAACGGTTTACAAGTTTGATTTGGATTAAAGCTAAGAAGTTGCGTTTCACACAATTTACTGTTGGGTATGAAATAATGATTTTCCTTTTGACAGAAATATTGGTTGTTAGATATTATTGAACAATATTGAGGTTCCATAGGGATACTATATTCTTTTGAAAACAGTATTGAGTTAAAAGTGGGTAATGTCATGTGAAAGAGTTGATCTCTGTAATAAGCAGGAATGGGTATCAAATTAATAAATTGGTAACTTATCGATTTTTGCACGAGTGGTATCTCGTAGATGAATGTGAAACTGCTTTTAGTCTGATAGGCTTTGATTTTGATTAAACTCTCATACAAATGTAGGGTTGACGGTTCAACAGGGTAAGGTAATTGTAAGGTTTTGCTCTGTATTTTATTAAGGTACTTCGGGATTTCAAGTAACGAAGTTAGAAGATTGTTGTCATCGATTAAAGAGAGATGTATTTGTTGATTTTGTGCGAATGTTAATGATGTCTCAAGTTCCATAAAAACATTTATGAAAAGTTGGAGGGCTTCTATAGTTTCAACGAGGGTAGTAAAGGTCGACAAAGTATTTAGGATTTTGCCGTTGTTAGTTTCGATTTCCAAAATAAAACTTTGTAAGTTTTGCGCAATTGTTTTCTGGTTTTCGGATAATTTTTGAATATTATCATTAAATGTAGCGATAGAATTATTGAGAATTTATGTCTGTTCCTCTAGGATGGTTTTCTGTAAATCTGTGGTCTTGGTTAATTTTTCGATAGTCTCGTCATATCTTCTTCCGTCTTTTGCGTCAAGGTTTCCTGTGAAGAATTTAATCACTGTTCCGATACCGTCTAAGAGTTCGGGTTTGGAACGGGTGATTTGTATTTCGGGAAAGAGCTGTCTGATCAATAAATCGGATTTCTTCAGGTACTGATCAAGGATTAATAATTGATTGTCAGGGGTATTATAATTTCCTGTTGGATAGTATATGCGATAATTACGTCCTTGAAGGGTCGTAATAGTCTCTTCTATGTTGGATTTTAGATGGATATAATTTTGTAAAAGAGGGGAATAGTCAAGAGTTTTCACTAATGTCCACTCACTGTCCTTTAAGATTGCTGTGCCTTTCACTAGGGGATAAAGGCCTGGATTGTCTGTCAGGGTTTCGATGGTTACGTCGAATTTGACGGACCAGGTGAATGCGATAAGGGCGTAGATTGTCCTGTGAAAGGTTGTAACTCGTTAGCGTGTCTTTTTAAAGTGGATTGGTTTTTCTCATAAATTAAAATATATATGTCATGTTCTAAAACTTGTTGGATTTTGTAAGGGCCAATAAAACGGGGTTTGTTTTTGCTTCTGTTATTTGCTTTCACGTAGACTAGGTCTCCTATTGTAAACTTGCGGTCTTTCTTTTTGGCATTGATCGGCGAATTTCGATTAGATTTTGATTGTAGTTGGATACCTGCTAGATTTTGGTACATCTTTTTCATCTTATTTTTATGGTCATTGACATAGTCGGTTAGAAAGGTTCGGTCGAATTCCAAGTCAAATGGGTTTCGATTTTCTGTGTGTCCAAAAACTATTTCGTTGGGGGTCATTCTTAGAGTGAATTGTATTGTTATAGGCCAAAATGGCATATTGCATTTTTTGATGTTCAGGAACTTTATCTTCAAATAATCGATATTGTTCGATTAGAGTGGAGTGGAGTCTTTCGACGGGTGAGTTTGAGTTGTGATGATTTGGGGTAGTAGCGTGAAATTGAATTTTGTGAAAATTTAAGAAATCTTTCAGAGGTTGTTTATTAAATTCATTGTCGGCTATGATTAATTGAGGCATAGGATATGTCGTAATAAAATTAAATAGTCGGTCCACAATATCTAC
Organism: Agriotes lineatus; assembly: GCA_940337035.1. NCBI lineage: Eukaryota > Metazoa > Arthropoda > Insecta > Coleoptera > Elateridae > Agriotes > Agriotes lineatus. The sequence continues at coordinate 177,772,977 of OW679194.1, forward strand.
AAGGTTACTAGATTGAAGGTGGTAAGCTTGTGCAAATTTTGAAAATGGATCTATGACAGTAAGGAATTTCTTATTGTTCATTTGAAATATGTCCATGTGTATGGAATAAAAAGGACGATTGTTTGTGGGAGTCAAATTTAGGGGTTGATCAATAGGATGTCGGTTATATTTTTGGATTTTACAGGTAACACAATTGTCTATGTAGTTTTTAATATCTTTTTGTATAGATGACCAATAATATTTCCTTTGTAGGTGTTCGAGTGTCTCCTTAATTCCGCGGTGATTGGTTTTTCCTTCATGGTATAATTGTATTTGTGCTAATCGATCGTCAGGGTTAGTGATGTATATTACTTGTGTCATACATCGGTGAAATTTTGGTGTGTTTTCATTAGTTATGTCATTAATGTATCGAGAAAATGCGTCATATAATTGGTCTGATGAAAAATAACAATAATAATTAGTTTTTGGTTGGCAATGTTTAATCAATAGCTGGTTAAATGTATCTCTTATGTTTGATTCATTAATAAATACTGAAATGTGTTTGTTATTATCAAAAGTTGTGATTTTGATTTCTCTGGGCATGTTAGCTGAGATGAATTCAATCTGATTTTTAAAGTGTTGAAGTGGTTTTTCGGAAATATCCATGACAGGCGAAGAGCTAGCTTGTGTGTGTACTGTATCTGGTAGGGAATTATCGAAAACATTTTGTTCAGGTGTTTTTGAAGGTTGAGAAATGTCGGGGGGCAATGTGAACGTTGGGACTGTCATAAAATCTTCTAGGTTAGGGGAATCTGCTCGTTCGGGTAAAATACTTATGTTGTCATATGTTGGTTCAGGGGTGTCAAGTCTCGGTTTATTACTTGAGTTGGTCAAGGACATTGGATATATTTGAATTCTGGAAAGGGCGTCTGCGACTTTGTTAGATTTACCTGGTAGGTATTGAATGTCGAAATTATACTCTTCTAATTTAAGTGACCACCTAGTTAATTTTGAGTTGGGTTCCTTTGAGCGAAACATATCGGTTTAGAGTTTTGGGAAAGAACGGCTCCAAGAGCAACTTTAGAGGCGTCCGTTGTTAATTCGAAAGGTTTCTCGAAATCTGGATAGGCTAGAATTGGTTCGTTGATTAATAACGTTTTCAAGTGGTTGAAGGAATCAATGAAGTCTTGTGAATAAACAAGTTTGTGATCTTTCTTCAAGCAGATTATTAAAAATTTTGTTAGTTTAGCAAAATCTTTTATAAATTTTCTATAGTAACCGAAAAGTCCAAGAAATGATTTAATTTCTGTACGAGTTTTGGGGAGAGGAAATTTCGTGATAGCATGAATTTTGTCGGGATTTGGTTTAATTCCGTCGGGGGTAATAACATGACCTAAGTAATTTATTGAATTGTGCAAAAATTCTGACTTGTCGAGTTGAATTTTTAGGTTTGTGTTACGGCATCTTTGAAATACGTTTCTTAATCTATTTACATGTTCTTGTAGGGAAGTCGAAAATATTATAACATCGTCCAGGTATACAAGACATTGCTGGGGTGTTAGTCCTAGTAGGGCAGTATTAATGGTTCTTTGAAAGGCCGCTTATGCGTTTTTTAGGCCAAAAGGCATTCTTTTGAATTGGTAATGGCCTTCTTCGGTCGAAAAGGCCGTTTTCTCTCGGTTTTCTGGTTTGATTTTAATTTGGTGAAAACCGCTTGCGAGGTGTAGGGTCGAGAAATATTGTGCTCGTCCTAAAGTATCGAGTACAGTTTCTATGTTTGGGAGAGGGTGTTTATCTTCAATGGTTTCAGCGTTTAATTTCCTATAGTCAATTACTATACGGAATTTTTGTTTGCCGGAGGCATCCTTTTTCTTGGGTACCACCCAAATGGGGAAATTGTAAGGTGATTCTGCGCTTCTATGATATTTTCTTTTAACATTTTGTTTATCTGTGTTTTAACTTCGGCTCTATAACAATGTGGGTATCTATAAGTTTTAGTAAAAATGGGGTTGTTAGTTTTCGTTCGAATATGATGTTGAGTCAAATTAGTACAAGTCAAAGGTAATTCTGGAGTATAGAAAATGTCTTTGTATTCAAAACAAATGTTTTTCAGGAGTGTTTGCTCCTCTTCGTTTAAATGATCTAAACGTAGGTTTGTTTTTAAATTTTGTTCTAAAATTTGATTTTTTGAGGTCGCGGTGTTTTCGTTACTAAAGGAAAAATTGTGGTTATTAGCTGATATCGTTTCAGTGTCTTGAATTTGGAATTCTTCTAAATATAAAGGAGTGTCTATGTATATGGCTTGTTCTTTTTCGGACACATTTAATATAGTTGTTGTAAACCAATTGTTGTGTAAATGTACTATAGCGGGGGGTATGGTTAGAGTGTCAGAAATTTTTATTTTTGGACATAATTTATTTCCATTTTGTCCAATGGCTGGTAATCTAATAGTCGTTTCGGTACGGGGTAAAATTGTTTTGTGGTACAGAATATTTTCAGGATTTTTAAATTTTAAGAAGTTACATTCATTTCGCTTTTGTCGTTGTTGTTTTGTTATGGATGGGTTATAAAAGAATGGTACGGTAGTATTTTCGGTTTGTATATGCATCCATTTGTAATCAATGTTAGCTGGAAGGGTGGCCAATAGGTCTGATCCTATGAGGCCTACATATTCGTCGTGAAAGTTATAAAGGTAAACTTGATGGTTGCCAGGTTTTCGAAAAAGTGTAGGTAAAGGAATGTCGGCGACTAGATTATGTTTAGAGGTGCCATGAGAGGTTGTAATTTCAAAGTTGTGTTGATAAACAGAATCTGGAAAATTTTTAAAAACAAATTCTGGGGATATTATTGTTTTTGATGATCCAGTGTCAATTAAGAGTTTTTCGTTGGTTTGTGGAATTATTATAAATGGTAGGTTTGATTTAGGGTTTATAGAGAAGTGTTCTACCGAGGCCTTTAACGAAAATTTACAAGTTCGTCAGGGTCTTCATTGTCATAATTTTCTTCATCGGGACTCTGATAATGAGGAAAATCTGTTTCAGGTAAACAGGAGAAATCTATGGTTGAATCTAATGTTGCGTAATGTGATTCAAAATTATTGTCATTTTGTATTGGAAAATTTTCGAATTCGTCTGGGTGGCTAAGTAATTCGTGAAAATCTTGTTGGAATTCAGCATTCATGTTGTGCAATTGCTGAGATGGGAAATGTGGGGAATTGTTTTTCTGTTGGAAATTGCTTTGGTTCTGAAAAGTTCGATTGGAAGGGTGAAATTGGTTAAATGGTCTTTGGCTTTTAAAGTTCCCTATTTGTTGTAAAGCTGGGCGCTTCTGGATCGTTGAGGTTTCCATGGGTTCAGGTTTGTATGTGGGTTGAAAATTTTTCTTTGGTGCGAAAACGTTACGATTAGATGAAGCTGGTCTTTGGTAGCCAAAAGATTGAGTTGGAGGTTGATTAGGGTTTAATTGCGTTACGGGTGTAACATTAGGTTAAAATCGTGGGAAATAATTTTGCTGGGCACGTGAGTGCGAAGGTTGAGAGTTCTGGGTCGAAAAGTGAGGTTTCTGAATGGTTTTTGTTGAATGTTGTAATACAATTTGGGGTTTATTTTGCGAATTTTGGAAATATCTAGCATCCAATTCTTCTTTAACAATAGTTAAGGCATTTTCTAATGTACGGGGGGCTCGTGATCTTATGAAAGGTCCATGCGGATCCATGAGTCCACCAGTAAATGATTTTAATGCTAAAGCTTTCGCGTTAGTTATGCGATAATCTTTAATATCCTGTGCATCAGTTGAAAGGGATATCTTGGAATTTAGAATTGCTAATAAAGAGCGACATCTGTTGTAAAAGTCAACAGGATGTTCCTTAAAATTTTGCCTAAGTCTTGTCATATCGATAACTAAATTTAATTCTGAACGTTGATCTCCGAAATTTTCGATTAAAATGGTTTTTAGGTCGTTCCATGATGGAATTGTCTGTCCGGTGACTACTTCTAAAGCTGATCCTTTTAGTCTGTTTCGGGCAGCAGATAAAAGAAGTTTATTGATATACACATTAACGTTGTTTGTCTGATAAAATTGGCCAAAAATGTCCTCTACGGCTCGGATGTACTCACTGAGTTCAATAGAATTGCCGTCATATCGTGGGATTTCGTTTAATATTGACATATGAAATCCTGGAGGATAATTTACTAAAATTGGTTGTTGTGGAGCTTGTTGTACGCCACGTTGATTTTCTAAAGACATGTTTAAAATTGATGGTCGCAAATTAATTTCAATACGTCTAATAGGGTTTATTATTTGTTCTATTTGTTCGTTTTCGGATTCTGAAGAATCAGAATCTGAGCTATTCATACGTATTCGGATTTTGAACGTACAGTAGTTCAGTAGAGCGTTGCACTTTGTTTTAAATGGGAATTTATTACGTTAGTAGGGCCTTAAAATTAACCTAATTCAGGGTACCTACGCATAAGTGCAAAGTCGGTTGGCTGAATTATTAAGCACACCTAACGTGTACGCCAGTAGCTCATCTCGTTTTGCACTTACCCAATCTTAGAACTAATTGCTTAAAGCTAATAATATTAGTAGGGTTTAAATTATTTAATAAAAAGCAAATCATTGCACTTTCACTTACAAATTTTAAAAAATTACTTACGATGCGTAGAACTGCATCTTCTAGGTGACTCCGATAGTCAGGGGGCTCCGATAGCCAGGTGTCTGCGATAGACTGCAAGGTGCAGGAACCAGCGATGCTCACCGTTGGCGATTTTTGTCCTTGATGAGGGAATCGACTGCTTCCAGGCGGGTTTCCTTCCGTTTGGCTTCCGCGATGTTTGTCTTCCACCAAGGGTTCAGGATCTCCCAGGGATTGTTGGTTTCGGTAGCTTGAATGTCCAGAAAGTTCGAAGTGCACTACAAATTTTAATGTTCGAAAATTTGTTTAGTGCCCTTTCTGAACATACGAACGACTGCGCCAGTGATAAGTTTGGTAACGCCCAAATCGAAAAAAAACTTTATGGTTTTCTTTCATACACAGAAAAGCGGAGCTTAAGTAGAACGATCTATTAACTAGTACATTCGGCTTAAGACTAACTAAGATATCATGAAAAGGCGAGAATGCAGACTCGCAAAGTTGCATATAAGCATTGATAATGGTAATCAATAGGAAGCAGATAACTAGTATCTATTATAGCTAAGCAGTTTCTATATATGTAACTTGCGTATATTGAGTGAAAATTATTATGGAAAACATGGCGGCTTCCAATTTACAATAAATATTTATGATCCGTACTTTAACTTGATTCCAATAATAGTTTGAACTATTGTACATTTTCCTAAAATATTTCAGGTACAACAAAATTATAAAAGTTCTAATACAATTTGAAAAAGTTATCACCTACATACAGTGAAATTGAAATCTAGTGCCACTGTAAAGTTTACAACTATTTTTTTTTAAATTTAATTGTTAATGTTTACAGAAAAATATAAAATTAAATGTATACAACTTCCAGCTTAAAGTTATTAATCTCTCAGAAGCAAGCTACAGATTACAAAGGTTTCTACTAAATTGCCTCTGGAATTTTTGTGTGTTAAAAATCAAAATAGACGTCCGATGTTCGAAAACAAAAAAATAGAGAAAATCTTATGCACTTAAAGGTAAGCAATAGTCGAGGTTTGGGATATTAGAAAGTTGATGTTTCAAATATACAGGGTGTCAGGTTTTTTTTCGCGCAGAATTTTTTTAGACACTTTATGTGAATTTATACTTTTTTCGGGTTCTTAGTAGGTTGTAGCCATTTTAAAGTGCCAATGTTACGAAATATAACGTTTAAATACTCCCATGCTTCAAAATTATCCCTGTTGGTCAAATTAAGTTGCTTTATTTCTAATTAACGGCTTTACTTGGTTCTATTTGCTAGTATTTACCTAAGTTCATAAATTTACGTTTGCTGCAGTCGAAACTGGTATTTACGACATAGAACACACTTTGTGTAAATTACACTTTACGACATGAATTCAAGATCTTTGTAACTAAAAGAGTTATATTACTTTGTTTTATCACTTGATGTATTTCCACAACTATATACGAAAGTAATGTGGAAATGATCACTTATAATACCATGAGTAGTCAAAGTTATGTCGAATATTTCTGCTGTGCTGTCACGAATGTCCATTGCGCTTAGGCCCTAAAATTTTCTGCTTAACTTTGACTAAGAATGGCATTCGAGGGACTATTCAATGAACCCAACTACTTTTTCAAATTAGTTTTCAGTACATCTAGGAACAAACTACGCAATTTCTATAGTAATAGAACACTAATATTGACGTTTTCTAATAAAAATCACATTTGTTGAAAATATTCACTGGCCTAACTGCTGTCAGCTGAGTACCAAAATAAAATAAAACAAAAATAAAATACCTTCTAGGAAGATCTATCCGCTGATATTTTTTTGATTGATCAAGAAGTGTCAAATTGTAGATTTTTATTGGTCACTTTTTGACGGATGACAGGTGAATTGAATAGTCATCATATAGTCTGTTCAGTTAATACAAAAACAATTTAATTTTTATGAAGTTGGCAGCTGCATACAATTTTTGTACTATGTAATCTGTATTTTGTTTTGCATAGGTTTCCACGCCTGCATAAAGAGAGGTTTGAATTTAAAAATGACAATCAATGACAATTAATAATTCTCACTATTTTAGTGTGAAAGTAGATATTTTTCCGGAAATTTGCCGTCAAACTTTTATAAAATGTAATAAAAATACCTATTAATTAACTCTACGTCAATAGTATTCAACACAGTATTTGAATAATATCCTTAAAAGTAATTACTTATAACATTTATGACAGATGTCACACCCTTAAACTATTTGTTTTAGTAACTTTTTATAAGTACATTCCTAGACACAGATCAAATTTGGAACTACACTCATGACATTTTGCAAATCAAAGCCCACTTTGTGTTTTTATGTTTACTGAACCGACTATAGTTTTAACGGTTGTCGGCTGCTGTTGCAGCAATACATTAATTCGGAATATACAAAATTCTGTTAATTATTGTTACAAGTAAACATAAACAAATCATGAATTTTTATGTAATGAAAATTGACCAAACTGTTTCGGAAATAAATTGAGCAGACCGATGCAAATGAACGCATTTTATGCGCGCAAATAACAGATCCGACAAGTGCATGCGGTGCATTGTATGTCATACAAATGCTATGCTGCCAAACACGTTATATCAAGTAAACACCGGTTAATTAAATTACAACAATATCGATTTCTGTACTAACTACAGTCTCAAAGGCAAAGTAATTCGTTATTGTGCTTCAAAAGTATTTTAGCGCGTAACATTATTTGAAACACAACTTGTATTATTTATGTAATTAAAAGAGATTTGTAGCTGTTTATTATGCCAATTGTAACGTTACAAAAAGTGGTAATGGAAACACTTTTATGGTTGCAGAACACACATCAGCCGTAAAGGCAATGCCTTGTTTTACTAAGATGTGTGTGATCTTCTGAAGCACTAGTTTATGTAGGTACTTAGATTTTGGAGGAGGAGGGCAACAATTTTTCGTGCACTTAGGCCTCAAGGCGAGCCCGTTGACTATCTTCAAGCAGAGCTGGGCAAATTACTTTAAAAAAGTAAATAATTACTAATTACCAATTACCGCCCAATGAAGTAATTGAATTACTAGGTATTTCAATTATTCACATGAAATAGCAATAAAATTACAAATTACTTAATAGTTGTAATTGTACAACGTCAATTACTTTTTCAATTACTTTCAATAGAAATTATTATCATATAGTTGTATTTAATAGAACTTTCTTACAAGTTGCAACTATCATGAGTGTGGTGTCGATTAGTAATCTAAAAATGCTTAAGTATTTTGATTTGTTAACTATGGTAACCTACATATCACTTTTGAAGGTTTTTTGATAATTAGATCTTGTGGCTACATGCACCGTTCGCCAAAACCAAGAGTTTTTAGTGTCTTTTGATGTAAGATGTAAGTAAATAAATAAAGTCAAGGATAAAAATTATACAGGGTGTCCCAAAAGGAATGGAACACCGATTGGTCATAGATTCCTTAGGTTGCAATAGAGCCCTTTATAATACAAGCAGACGCTTGTCGCACAAGTTGCATAACACTTTGCATCACAGTACTTTCGCGTTCACATGTTGGTGGCCATGTTGCAACCAAAACATAACCCTACAACGTCAAACAGTTCACTCGTTGTGGGTTATATTCATTTTTGAATGAACTATTTACGGTCTTTTATGTTTTTCAGATTTCAAAATCTTCGAGCATAACCGGTTGTTCAGCCTCGAATTTGAACTGTTAAACGTATAGACATTAACGTATCTTCATTTTCTGAAAAGTAACTAATTTTTTGAATTTGCCGCTTTTATTATGTGATTCAATATGGCTGACAAGCATGCTCGTATTATAGAGGTGCTTTAGGTTGTAATAAACCGATTATACCTAATATACCTTAGTACAAAGTTCCTTCAGCAAAAAGGTATAGGGACTAGGACGTTCAATTTAAATTCTTAATTTTTATATTAATTCCCACATAGGTTATCACTGAAGTTGAGCTTTTTATCACGAATGTGGATTTAGTTACCGAGGCCCGTAGAGTCAAAGTAAATAAACCACATGAGCAATAAAATGGAACTTTCAGTGCAAAGGGGTACATTGTATTTTTAAATCGAGAAATCTCGCAATTACAACATTTTAGCCAACTTTTGTAGGTTATCTTGACGTTGGTTGACGTTTACCGATCGCCCAACCGCGTACAAAAAGTTGTAAAACAATGGATTACTTCACTGCCAATTTCAAAAAAAAATTTTTTTTAAATTTCTTTGCAAAAATAGGCTTTTCAAAATTAATTTCATTTTGTTTTTAATTGAGGAATGAATGATTTTAGAAACAAATTATTTATTAATGTGAATATGAAGGCCCGGCAGTACGGCTGAGTGGTTTTGCATAACTCACGGCACCGGTAAAAGTTAAGCTTCAGTTTGCTTAGTACTTGGATGGGTGAACATCTGGAGAGCGGGCATAGTGTTTTTTATTTATTTATTTTGTTACTCAGCTAACAGCCGTTAGACCAATTATAGGCGTCGCTGTACATTTTTATGTTATGACATCCGGGACCAACTATATCCGTGACAGCCGTATCACGAGGCGCCTAGAGAAGCAGCCATGGAACTCCCATTCAAGTTTTGACCAGAAAGTGTTCTAGCTTAGATATGCTCCACTACCTCAAGTACCTCCTCCGAATTTAAAAACGCACAAACCGACACTGTGTAAACAGTATAAGAGGTTACAGATGATTATGTATGTATGTATGCGAATATGAATAGAACAATTAGAACAACTTGTAACATCTATGCCTGCAGATTTCACTAAATAAAGACGTTTCCTTAACTACCAAGACTGACGAACCCACTTGACTAAAATGAAGGCAAACCAAATTCTATAGAAAATAGGCTTGGATTTGAATATTAAATGAAATTTTAAAAAATATAATAGACAACTCGTGTTACCGTGCTTATTTTCACGCGTGTGGATTATTAAACTCCACACTTGTGAAAAAAAGTTGCACTTCTAACACTTGTAGTCTAAATAACTATTTTTTCGAATATAAAGAAATGTCGAATTTCATTTTGGCTAGATTTTGTAATGGCATTAGAAAAAATAGCACGCTGAATATGTATAAGTGATTTTTCCATGTTCGTGTAAAATTAATCCACGCGCTTTGCATCGTTCGCTCATAAATTAAATGTTGAAAATCTCTCACATTTCTTAACTGATAGAACAATCTACTATTAAATACGCCTAACATGAGGCTGAATGGCGAAAATATGTAACTTGCCTAAGTCTACAGGGTGCAGCATTGGATTTCTTAATTGTTCGACAGCAAAATTCTATTTACATTTTGTAAAGAACACTACATGGTGATCCAATTGGCGCAACTAGAGCAGTTTTTGTTGGTTCAGTTCGAAAATACTTTTTTTATTCCTTTATACGTAAGTGACATTTTCTGTCGCCTGTTAGGGTTTTCCCGAAAATATACGGTTGGTTCTCTGCTCAATTTCTATTGGCAGTGGCAGGGAATATAATACATTGACTACCGCTGCCATTGGAGACGGGAGACAGTAGTAGATTAGTAAATCAACTAACCTCCTGATTTTCATATTTAAATATTTTTGAATGCAGCTAAATACAAGAGATAAAATCATCATAAAATGTAAAAGTGTATGTATAACTCTGGACTGAAATGTCATTTCCTCCCTTACATGATACAATTGATTAGGTACTGTTTCCGCTAACGCTGGAGAATTAAACTACATTCGCGGGAGAGAATGATACATTTTCTTCCCTAGTAATACAACTAGCTATAAAAAATGTGTTAGGTAACTTTTGAAATTTTAAAACAAAATATCAAATCGGTGTTGATCAGGGACTGTTGAAAGTTGACGGGTGACTGATAAACCTAGTTGAAAACGGATGATTGAAATAAGAATTCGTACATCAGATACAAAAACAAAAGACATTTGCTCAAACACGTAACAATGAAGTCACTTTTACATTCAAGAGAACTTTATGCCACGTGTTCAAAGAGAAATTACGTAAGAGTTGGCCATGGAAAATAAAACTAATGACGACAGCAAGCTTTAGAGACAGCAATCTTTAGAATTTTCAATCACGATATCAGCGTATTGTATAAACTTATAATAACAACAACAGTGATGACAAGTAATGAATTCTAAAGCTTGCTGTTGACATTACTTTTATATTCCATGGCGAATCTTTACGTAATTTCTTTTTGAACACGTCGTATAAGAAACGCGAAACAATACGTATTTCATAAAATTACTGTCAACGCTCGATAAATAAATTTCTCAGGTTATTTTCACATTTTTACTTCAAATTTCAAAATCTTATCAATTTCTTTAATAATACCTGTTAATTTTATCAAAATATTTATTACTATGCACTGTTCTTTAAATAAAGCTAAATGGAATTTTGGGTAAAATAATTCAGAAGTCAATGTTTAAATGCCTCGTATTTAGCATGGGGGTTTTGTATATTTCGTCCGTCAATGCAGCACCCTGTATAACGTAAAGAAGTAATGACAGATGAGGTGAGCGGAATTATAAGAAAGTCACAATTTTTATAAGACACTATTCCAGATTTTTAATAATAATCGAAGCTAACATTCTGCAGCAGTTCGTAAACAATTTTTCATAGCCGCAAAATTATGAACTAGTTGCCAGTATACAAATCAACATATGAGCATTACAGGGCAAGAAAGCGACAAAGAATGGATAATTTACAAAATGTTCAGTACAAGAATGCGGTAAACTTATGCGGCGTTTTTAAATTGTACTAGTACCATATCCCATACTGCATTCTTGAGTCAACCAGGCACGAAATTTTGCAATTAGGCACATTTTATTCGTATGTTTTACGATGTTTAAATGTTGTTATCCGATTTTGACCATTTAGTTCAATTACTCAAAAACGTAATTTTCTGGACTTAACGCCTGTTACATTTGCACGGCAGTGTGACCTTATACTAGTACATCATTTAAAACAAGCAAATTGAAATGAATAAATAATTATTATGAACCAATATCGCCTAATGAAGCTATTTTAAATTATACTTTTATCGTAGATATTGTAATATCTAATATACTTACCGCAAATATAGTTTTAGCATCTTACACAATAAATATTAGTGTCAGTATTATAAGCTACAGATCGCATCTACATCTACATACGCGCACCAAGCAGTAATTTTATTAACATAAAATAATTCAAATACCCCGAGTAATTTCAATTACCACAGATAATTCAAATACTTGTAAAGTAATTTAAATAATTTAGAGTAATTAAGTTACACAAACGTAACTGAGTAATTGTATGTAGTAATTAATTACCTTCATAAAGTAATTGTCAACTATTTTTTAACAAAAATGGCAAATCCTAATTACAATTACCGCATTTTGAAAAGTAATTTAATTCCAAGGCAAATACACAAAAAGAATTTATTTAGTAATTTAATTACAAAGTAATTAATTACTGCCCAGCTCTGTCTCCAAGTCACGTCTGCGTATATGTTTTGTGTGTAGTTTTGTTACTCTGATAAGACTCATAGATAAGCCTTCGAAGAAGAACGACATTAATAATTGATTCCCAACGTCGACTGGCTACCAGGTTCAATATCGATAAGTGTACTGGGGATTCAAACCAAGTGTTGGTTTATATCGAATAAATCCCGGTTTCATAAAGAAACCTCAAATTATGGTACTGTCTACTATCCACATCATAAAGTTAAAAACAGTGGTATTTAGCCCTCTACTCAGCTCTGGTAGCAATGCAAAGAAATTAAAAATAATGTCACTAAAGCACAGAGTTGAGGTAATGCATACAACTGAGGAATTCCGCATAATTTATCAAATCATAACCAGAAGGGCGAAACTTGGTCTTTAACATTGAAAGTAATTGAATTAATAGAAAAATATTGAAGCTCAATTTTCATGTAATGGAGTCAGTAAAAATAATTTTAAACATAATATAAAAGGTTTGGGCAATGTAGAAACCGAACCTGAATTTTTTAAAACTGGCACAATAGTTCAAATTATGCACAGCTTAAAATGAAGCGTTAGCTATTAAAATAATAATTACATAAAGACGTGTGTTATGAGCTTTTTAAAATAAGGTAAGAGAAGAGAATAAATAAATGGATCATGGTGCAATAGAGCACAATCCAGAAGAAAATTCTGAAATAGAACATGCAACCAAGATTAATATAAAAGTTGGGGAAAAGGACACATTATTTAATTAATGAAGAAAATCACACATTAACAGGAAATGAACAAAGTTAGTGTAAATAGTTAATAAATAGAATGACGTGCGCGACAAGACAATTATAATAAAACGAAGTGAGTGGCGCTAAGAGACGTTTTTAAAGAAGAATTTGAAAAAAACATTTATTTTAGTTGTTAGAAATTTCACAAAATGTATTGTAACATTTGAATTTATTGTTGGAAGTTGTTAATTTGTACCCAGTTTATATTCTGTCAATCCGAATTTAGATGCTTTATTGTTTATAAGAAGCTTGGTCACAAACAATTGAAATAAAATTATTCTTGACATGCTAGTTTTTGCTCTACTATTTTATTAAGTTTTCTCATGGTAAACATAAAAATATTGAGTTTAAAATATCACCAGTGTGTAGAGAAATTTGTGCTGCATCAGTGAGAGTAAAGGTGGCGATTTCTACGATATAAAATTAATTTTCGTCGGCCACCTCCTCCGATTCCAACGGCAGCCGTCCCAGCATCCCGAGCAAGTGTTTTGCGGCTCTCCATAGGCTGATATAGGGTACCAGCAGGTCCGGCCGAGGTCTACAAGACTCAGCACATCCGTCTCAGCATCCAGGGGGCTCTACAAACAGCGCAGGCACCATAGAAGAGGTCTCCGAGGCAGCATCCGAAAGAAAGTAAGGTTAGTGCATTTGCCAAAATTAACCGGCGTAAAAAGCAGGGAAAGTGATACCTTACCTAAAACACGAGCTACGGAACCGAAATCCAGCTATTGTTCCTGTCCATGAGCAGATACGTCTTCAGAATTTCCGTTTTAAGTCCAAATTTTGAGGTTAAGAATAACAATTGCATGGAAGCGTCCTTTTGGAACAAGTTAATCGCGGTTTTATCCCGAAAAACAAAAGAGCTTAGTGACGCCGATTGAAGGCGCGAAATTAAAAACTTACCTGATCAAATTGCTCATTAAAACCTTTTAACAATTCATTTCAAAACGCAGGTGGACAGCGTAAGTTGAATTATGTGGGTCAGTTTATCTGTCAGTTTATCTGCACCGGCGCAGTACGGTTCGAATTGAATTTCAAATCACTTTTGCAGTGGCGTCCGAGCCAGTTTTTAAAATTCGATTGAAATTAAGAACCCAAGACCTGAGATTTTGAGTTTCATGTGTACTTTATCTGAGCTAGTAATTTATTATTAACAGATGGATGCATTATCAATATAGGGCAAACTACTATAGCAAATATTATAAATCGGCAAACCCAGAAATTAATCAGTCGAAGTTTGATTTTTTTCAAAATTAAAAATAATTTGTGTGGTGGACTTTTGATTGAATTTATTTATCAATCATATCACAACAATATCTCATAAGCCATTGCAATATATTGTCGTTTATAGTATTAAAAGAATGTGAAACAAAATGCGACGGTGGAAGCGCTAAGTCGGTACTTCTACATATGGTTGGTATGGACATATTTTGCCATGCGCTTCTTTTGGATGCCCGCTCCTTAAGATACATTCAGTTTTCGTAATATATTGGAATGATGGTTTTACTGTGGTATGGCAATTACCATATTATGTTATACATTTGATCAACGTCTTTGGCTTAAGAGAATTCGTAAAGAAAACAAGAACTAACAATTGAAAATCTTGGACGGAGGAAATCGGATTATAAGAAAGTCGGTAATTTATCAACATTTTTATATGCCCATTTTTTAGGTCACTGATAATTTCATTACTCCACGGTCACCCCACCTTTCTTGTGTCGGCTGGTTTCCAGCTTGTTAGTATCATTGGTGCTCTATTGTTTTCCATTCTGTGGACGTGGCCGAAACAGCTTATTTTACTATGTTTTCGTGTTTTATTAGTTCTTCAAGTTCGGGGTTCATCCTTTGTCGCCATCTTCCGTTTTTTTTTATTGAATGTTCGTAACACTTTTCGCTCAAAAGTTTTTAAACTCAGGATCCACGTTCCACAAGTGCATGTCACTGGCCTTTTTAAGTTGTACCAAATCGATATTAGCCAGTCGCAATATTTTCAGCCTGGTAGAAGGCCTTATTGGTCAATGTTCTAGATTTGGGAAATGCAGTTTAGCTCAAAACTCAATGAAATATATTCTCAGTTTCTCACTTTTGTTTAAACACCTGAAATTTAGTAGAAAGACATACTCGTCTAGAATTTATTATATGAGTTTACCTTAATGCCAAAGCGGTTGTTGTCTTCATACAAGTTATATAGTTTTATGAGATCTTCCATATAATTTTGGGATGGTCGCGATGGGTTGAACGGTTGCCACAAAAGTGGGAAATTTGTAAAAATTGTTAAAACCAAAAGCAACCGGTACAACCTGCCGAAGTAATATTGATATTGAAAAATATGGATGGCAGCCTAGTTATACACTGAGATGCAGTGGATGATTTTACATTCTGAGAAGCTATGGCAATCCATATTATTTCCTTCGCCGGTGGCGAAGCAAGTATTGTAACCGTGTCTGTCTGCTTGTTGGTGGCATAGCTCAAAAACTATTTGTTGCAGAAAAATTGCATAAACCAAATATACTTTCGGTCAAATATGTAAAAGGTAAGCACTTTATACAATACATTATTGTCAATTTTGCTTTAACTCGAGAACTATTAGTTAAATAAAATTAATATTTATTACCCCTGTCCAAAATATGCATATTTTGAACTCAAAATATACCAGGTGGACACTTTAGACCAATATTTTTTGCCTTTGATATCTTCAAAATTTTTAGTTTCAAAAATCCACTTGCGAGGGAAGTTCCGAGTAAAGCCATTTACTGGTTTGTTTTACAATATTATTTTTGTCAATAATAGTTTGTTTTGAAGCTATTGTTCGTAATGCACAGTATTTTTTTATTAATACCAATATCTAAATATGATTAAACCAAGAGGAGCAAAATTACTAATGGTGATTGATTTCTTTTACAAACTCTTTATGTTAGGCTTTGAAAGTCCCAACCGGTATATATTCTAATTGAAAAAAATTACAAACGGTATTAATTAATTGAAAATGTAGGTAACATACATTTAAAAGATTCCTTATCTGCTTATGTAGTTTTACCGCATTGAATTGATAAAGTGCACTCTACTTAACTTGTAGTAGTAAACATTTTATAGAAAACATTTTAAACTGCCCAAGAAGTCAAAATTAAGTTTCATTCTTTTAACATGAGCAAACAGTAGGACGAGAATAGCTTATGTTTAGTATTCTCTGAATAACAAAAATGATTAAGCCGTTTTGTATGGCGTGTTGGTGTCTTTTACTATTCTAAAAATGTAACAATTCAAAGCGCGCCTTTTTAACGCAAGACTGCAGTAAGGTGAAGGCAGATATAAAAGTTCCTACACAATGCGAAAGTGCCCTCATAAATCTCTGCCAAGATAAACACACTTGCAGCAACGCAATATTTTTTAGAAGATAGTAAGAAAATGCTTTTATATGTATGTCCAGAAAGATAATCTTAGGGTTGGTAGTAAATTTTTACAATTTAATAAAGTATTCTAACGTGTTCCAAAACTGTAGTTTTGGGGTAGTCACTAAAATTAGCTAATTTATGAATGCAACTATGTTTTAACTTAAATGTTAAAATCGACATTTGATTTATAAGCGATCTTATAGTTGCGTTTATAAATTAGAAACTACTCGATAACAAAAGTACTGGAACTCAAGTTATTACATTTTTATAGTTTATCAAAGTTTTTAATTAATAGAGTATGTTTGAAACTAAGTTGTCTTTATTAATCAGTTGCAATTATTGTTTGGTTCAGCAAAAATTGATTCATACTATTACTACATAAAACTATTTTCTTTATATCCGACAATTGTTATCGAATTACATATTTACACTATTAAAGACTGCCAATACGTATAAAATAATCGTACATGAACATCCGAATTAAGTACTCTTTAAATCGGCAAGCAGCAATAACATCAATTAATTTGAAGAAGATAAAATCCATTAATATACAGTCATAAAAAAATAAAGACACAATTGGTCTGAAGGTTTTGCTACGTTGGTTATAGATTATGCAAAAGCGAGTGAATTTGCGATCGACTTCTTTTTCCCGAGATCGGGCTTACTCCTTTCAGCAACGTCTAATGGCAATCACACAACATTTACTCTTATACTGCTACAGGGTGCTGGCTGTACCTTCTGTTGGTCTTCATGTATTTAAATAAGTGGTTCTGTGTTACCAAATTCTACAATAATTGTAGAAATACTATCTTCGTTTCGCAATAAATAGTATTTCTACAATTATTGTTAACGAGTACATAATCGTCCTGATAGGAATGTATGTCGTTATCACCGTAAATTCGGGTTACAAGCAATATAATGCGCTTTACCCTGTTCCTTTAGGTCAAAACATTAAGTATGTTTAACGAGTCTATCTCCACCTCCGTTAAACAACAAACTTTCAGGAGTAACTGAATTCATTAGTTTATTCGATAATTTAAATAATACGTATTACTTTCGTTGTCGACACAGGACCAAACATTTCTCTCATTCCAAGATAACTCATTAATAACAATTTCTTAAAATTTATTCTCGAAATTATATGTTTTATTCTCAAGTATTAATGTAAGAAGTGTTATTAGTATACACATATCATTAAACCTTAGAGGTTAAAAAACTGAGGTGATCTTATGAAGTTTTCTGGAATATATTGCATCTTAAGATCACCTTTCATTATAAGGAAGGCAAGTTAACTGTTAGTAATAATATATTTTCCCCTTGATTTATACTCTGTCACGATTCTCAGGGTGGTAGGTTTAAAAATTTCCGGAAATAACCAAACACATTATAACCAAATATGGAAAAGTTACATTACGAGTGCCGTAGATTGCATTTTACAGCTTGAGGTTTTAATATTTGAAGCACGACGTGAAGCGGAGTGCTTTGGTAATACCTAGCGCTGTAAAGCGCTTAACGCACCGAGTATTGTATAATTGTATTAAATTTTTTGGCTC
This sequence comes from Agriotes lineatus, assembly GCA_940337035.1. Taxonomy (NCBI): domain Eukaryota; kingdom Metazoa; phylum Arthropoda; class Insecta; order Coleoptera; family Elateridae; genus Agriotes; species Agriotes lineatus. The sequence continues at coordinate 177,790,796 of OW679194.1, forward strand.
ACATATCTTTTTTAACATTTTCTATAAATTCGAGATTTTGCTTACGATCATCAAAACCACCGTTGTCATGAAGCAAGTTACCTTTAGTAAATTTTGTAGTTGACGCTCTGAAACGTTAAAATCAAAGTCGTAAATATAATTTTTCTATATTACTGGCACTTAACTGAACGAGGAAGTACGTAACTAACTTTTTGCTTAATGGTGTTGTGTGTTGTTTACATGTCAGGAGGCCAATTTTTTTACGACCGACCAGAAAATTTGCGGTTTCTGGAGAATTTTTTCGCCAGAAAGTAACGTTTTGCTGGTCAAGATCGGAAAACCGGCATCACGCGGCTCACCCTGGAAGCATGCGGAGACTTTCCGGTCATGTATCGTATTTCTTTTTACTATATCCGCGTCTATACTATCAAACTTGCGAATTCATTTTATAAGTCAAAACAATTATGACATTAGTATCTCTTATTTGACGTATCCAAACAATACCACAAACTTGTTTCTATAGCAACGAAGGCACCAGGGACCAGCAAAAGCTTTTGCCCATTTCTGATGCCCGTTTTTCTATCTAGACCGGCAAAACGCTTTCTTCTGGCGAACAAATTCTCCAAAAACTGCATATTTTCTGGTCGGTCAAAATAACAACTATTGGAAGATGTGTTGTTATAAACTATTAACCAAATTAATTTGAGTATCGTTAAGAGCTTCATTACCAAACTCAGTGCGGTGATAGATATTACTGCACTATTTTTATATATACATCAAACCAGAATCTATTGAAGAAGATAAAATATTCAACAATTCACGTTTGCTTATGGCACAAGGAGTACAAGAGAGAGAGAGAGATTTGCCAGTTTGAAATTCAAATATTTCCGCGAAAATTGAAATTAGAACGACAGCCGCGAGAAGTGCGCAAGCAGAAACCAAAGATGGACGACACCCGGGAAGTTTAAATTAAAAAAATTGAACTTAGAAAAAAATCTGAAAAATTTCAAATATTCGCGCGAAAATTGAAAATGGCCGCGGCGTAATTCCGGAAGCAAATTAAAAATCTAATGCGTAATTTAATCAGTAGCCCATATGAAAATTAATTAGAGCAAACCGCGAAATTAATTGGGTCAAACCGCGGATTTAATTAGGTCAATCTGCGGATTTATTTCGCGGAATTAGGTCAGTTAATTTGATTGCTCCAGTTTAGGTGACGCCCTACTACTCATAGTACACCAATATAACTTAATTTTTTTCCAATATGACTTTATTAAGCTCAGAAACCAATAAACGAACACAATTTTGAATCATGGAAATTGTTCCTTTTTCTTTCCAGCGAATGACGATTGCACAAAAACTTACATTTTCACATGAAGAAGCGATTATTATGTTAAAATTAAATAAGTAAACAATACTACAGGGTCCGGCAGAATGACCTATACATTTTCAAAGTTAATTCATTTCATAATATAATGCGATATAAATTCAAATCAAGTCGCCATGCTTTCGCGATAAATGAAAATTTAAGAAAGTTGTCAAAGTGTTTGCGAGAAATGTCAGTTTAGCTGTGAATATAGAGCATTGGTCAAATATTCAACGTTTTTTTGCGGTTGAAGCTTATTTTAAAAATAACAATTCTGTTGTAACCACCCAGCGTTTATTTCGTCGTTACTTTCATTTAAATCCATGAGATGCAGTTCCTAGTCGAATAACAATTAAAAAGTGGGTACACAAGTTTCGCACTACTGCCTCATGTGCCAAAGAAAAAGCAAAAGGAACAAACTCGTTCTGTACGCATACTTGAAAATGCTGAAAGAGCAGCTTCAACAGTGCCAGCAGCGAGAAGGAGGTCACTTGACTAATGTAATGTTTAAAAAATAAAATTTGTGTGTTTCCTGAAGAAGCTTTTGTTTGATTTTTCAATAAAAATTTAGCCGTTAACAAAAACAACCCAATTTAAATTGGATACTTCATTCTGCCGGTCCTTGTATTTCACGCACTAACTATATTTGTATTGCAGTACTGATTGAAATCCTACCAAAATACATTATTCCAAAAGTATACCGGGTACTTAAGGCCAGGCAATCAGTAACAACTCACAAGAACGTAACCCTTTCAGCATTGAAAAAAAATATGAACCTTGCTAAAATTAACCAATGAAAAGAATGCGAGCGAGAAACGGTATACATCCACTTGAAATAAAGCCTGAAGTTGCTTGGAGACCAGAATTGTTAATAAAACCTTTAACTTCAGATATTGTCCATTCACTAGGAGATACTTCTGCCCTATATTTACTTTATATTTTAAAATGGTCAACTACGCCCACTGCTTCTCTAAACTAGTTTCTGGCGTCAATATCAAAGGCAGTCAACTATACCCCAATTCTGAAAATAATCGCCAGAACAGATTTTCATTATTTTGTAACTATACAAAATTGATTAAAAAATCACATGTGTTCTTGCGTTTATATCGTCATAAGCACCTACCCCTGCTTCTTTCCTAATGTTAGCTAGTTGTCCACTTTACATATACTTTTATTTAATAGGATAAAGATGGTTTAACCTGCCTCGCTTAACATTGAGTTTTGGTGCAGTCCAGCGTGGGCTTTAATTTATTGCGTTCTTCCTCCTTGAGTTGTGTGATATTTCTCCGGAAAGTGTTATTTCGATTGGTTGGCTCTGGTACCTAATTTACATACATACCTGTCAGATTAAGTATTTGTTTTGACGTTTTGAAAGTTAAGTGTATGCTCATATGCCTTTAGGTATTTTTGGTTTATTGTTAAGATTGGATGCCTGTAGCAGGAAGTGTCTCTTGTTCTACTTGCCATTGCAATTTTTGGGGTTCCCGCGTCTCTCTCTTTATGAAGGATTTATAATTGCATCGTTACAGTACCTCTGTTATTTTCCAATCCCATATCATTCATTAAATAGAATTTATAAAAAAAACACCATTTGGGTATTTTTATGGTGAGTTCCGTCGCAAAGCACATGTTGGCAAGTTATTCCTATGAATTTGTCCTCACATATTAGATGGTTTTCGATAAGTCGGTACCTCTTTATTGCTCTATTTGAGACCGGAGATAGATCGCTAAGCCGATTTACTCCTAAAGTAAGGTTTTCGATTCTTTGTTTTTGAGTTTTATTAATTTGAAGATTGGAGTTTCTAGTTGTGATATTTTGGTCGTTTTTGACTTTGTTTTCGTAGCACGCTCGATTCAGCAGGTAAGCAACAGCCTTTCTTTAATTTAAATAAATATTTTACGGTATTTCAGAATCTATTAGCATGAATAATTTTATGAATTGGTGATATCTACATTTTATAGTTTATGCCGGATTCGTTTATTATTATTATTGATGTTTTAATTTATTGGTAATTCACATGTGAATTTCCTAAGCACTTTTCCTGTTGTTTATATGTGCGTTAAAGTTACTTTTAAAATCAAAATACATGCGTAATGCTGTGAATGCTTCGTGTCCTAGCGGGTTCGATACTGAGTTCCCCTCAATTACTTAGTACAATCGCGGAAACATAAAAAGGGCAAGTCCTGTAGCGCCATTTTTCACTATGTGAATATTGTAATTTTGACTTCATAATTCTTTATGAAATCCTATCCATCACATGCGAATGAACCGAATGAACTGGTTAATGCAACATAAGCACCTTGAGATCGCTTCGATAATGAGTTCATTCAGACAATTTAAGTTAGGTAAAAATTAATGCCCTGCTTTATATTTTCGCAATAGTGTCCTTATGTAATTTTTCTGCATTGATTGGAAATAAATATTAGGTCGATTGCGTAACAGCTATGCCTTTTTCCTTCTATACAAGGTCTGTTTCCGATTAATGTATTTTTGAGATATATCCCTTCAATGTAAGGTTCAATTACTAGATAACCGGGAATCTTCGAACTTAGATTCGCGAGTTGTTGAACAATCAAGTTGGTGGAGTGCTTATTTTTAGTTGTAACACACCCCTCCTCCGGAATAGCTGAGTCTAACGGTTACGGACAATTCTGAGTATTCACAGCTCGCTATCTTGTTTATCTTGAAGTGTTGCAGGATTATCATTAGTTTTTTGTACTTCCACCTATCAGAGCGTTCAGCGGTCACAACATCCAGTAGTACTACTGATCAATACCCATATTAGGGTTCATACGTTTATCGTAGACTTTTGAGAGCAAAGTCGAAAATTGGTCAACTTCGCTCCATTTTATGGTATATAAAAGAAGAGTAAGCGATTAAATTTGATTGCCCAGGCAGTATATAAAAAAATCGTATATAAAAATTATAAAGTGTATAAATTTAAATTGATACCAATGAAATTTTGAAGGGTCAGAAGTTAGAAAAAGCTGACAATAATAAAGAGGCGTTTTGGATTAAAAAGAATTCTTGATTATTCAGTTAAAATCAAAGTGATAAAAAATTATTTCGACAATAAGGTAAGTTACTTTGGGAAAAAATGCAGCACGCGAGGCCTTTTTTTCCTTTTAGTGTTAATCGGTACTTAATATTATTAAACCTGTGCCTCTAGTAACGGCTACCAAAATTATAAGGAAAACAAGTAAAAGGAGAGCGCTGCTTTCTGATTCTGCATTTTAGATTAAAATTTAAATGAAAACTGTATCAAGTTCAAGAAGGTCTAGCCGACCTGGCTTCATAAATGGTCCTTTAATAATCGATCTGCAGCTACAGACTGGATACAAAGCAGACAAGTAACCATAAATTCCTGCTGGTGGATGGTAAACGATGGTTCCCGTTTAATTGTTCTCTTAGTTAATTAACGGCTTCCAATTTATAACCAGTTGCAGAAATGTAAGAAAACCCATAAGTAAGAACATATAGCTAAGCGGTAATTCACAACAATTGACTAAAATAATGGAAACTGATCACCTACCACAAAAAATTTGTTGCTTTTTACAAACATAGTGTAACAATTAACTACACACCCATGTGCTTGTACAAAATTCCTTAACATAAATGATGCTTCTCAAATATCTCTTATTACAAGTTAGCTACAATAGATTACTTATTTAATTCTAGGATGAATACTGAAAATTAACACAGCCTCAGAAGGGACGGTTAAAGCAAGATAATATAAAAGCAAAATGGAGGCAGTTCCTTTTTTCCGAAATTTCACCTTGAGTTCATAATCTACTTGCCAAAAAGCCTGCTATACCAAAATTACCAAAATTTAGTCTTCAGACCTTGTTGATTTTTACCCACTTTTTGAGTATCAAGAAATTGCATGCCTACAAGGGATATAGTGATATTTTTAGTTCAATACAGTTATTAATTACGAGTACTTTAAGAAACCAATCTAGTAGCTAATTACGATGGAATGCTACAAAATCATATCAACATTTGTATACATCGAATGGCCTAAGGTCATCTGAACTTACCCCAATAGACTCTTCTTTGTAGGGTTACGTCAAAAGCAGAGTGTATAACGACGCCCCCGCCAATCTCAACAAGTTGAAGGGCCGAATTAAAGAAGAAATCGATGCCATCCAGCCGATATGCGTTCAGGAGTTATCGCAAATTTGAGGTCCAGATTGTAGAAGTGTTTGAAGCAAAACAGATAACCTACCGATATTATTGTTTTAAAAAAATTAAATCCACATATATCATACTTAATTATTAATAAATACGTTTGATTTTTTTCAAATTATTCAATAAATATGATTTATGTATGGAACTGGCCGAAACAAAAACAATTTTTTATTAACGAAGAGCTCTAATTTATCAATAACATAATGTTATAAAAAAACTTGCGACAACTCTTAAAACTTTGGTTGCTATATTTATGAATTTAACATTTCCTATCTTGGATATGTTACTTCCGAGAATTTCGTTTCATAGTTTTTGGACATTTATGAGTGGTCTTGTCAAGTAAATTTGTACATAAAGCAACCTGAATTAAGGTGGGTTGTAAACACATTCACAGTTCATATGTTTAATTATTACTTCAATGAAAATTTACCATGAACTCGAAAAGCGGAATCAAGTGGGGTAACATTCAATAAAAAAACATTATTTTTAAATAATGTTAATAATTGTACAATTGGACTGAAAATTTCTTTAGATGTAGTCCTTGATTAATACTTGATATTCCATAGCTTAGCTCTAGGCCTGGGTTTCCTTTATATTTGAGACGTACAAGATTGTAGGTTTTTAGGACCAGAAATGTAAAATAAGCACGTCTATCACCACTTATATTTTTAGGTTAGTACATTTCCTATGATTTGAGTTGGAATTTCTTGTAAATCTGGTTGGAGTTAAGGCATGAATCGTATTAAATATTATTATAGTATAAATTGATTTAGTTTTAAATATGTATTAAATATAAAGAAGCGAAAGGTAACAATTTTTGATTTCTATTATTCTATCATGTGACATATTAAAATGACCAAAGTGTTGGCACAATTTATTTTATGAACATTTAACTTTTAAGATAGTTTTTTGTAATTTGAAGCTTTCAATTTATTTTGGATTTTACTAGTCGGCCCTCATCGGTTAAGAAATAATCACGCTAACTTTGATCGACTAATTAATTCTCTTGTTAGCTATTGTTAAAAAAAAAGATTTCCTATATACACCCTGGAGGCTGCAACCAATAAAAAATTGTAATTATACTCTCGTGCTATAATAAGCTGTACCATTTTGTGTCAGACAAAAAAAATATAGCATAACAATTGCTAATGAGAAAATTTGACTCATATTGTTATACATAAATGTGACAGTTCCTGATAAATAAATTGGATCTTAACATCTATTGAAGTTATTGATTCCGTGGTAAGTAGATCTTCATAAAAATTTATTGGCAAAGCCCACAGTTGAATGCAGCGTCAATCTTAATGCAAGTGTCTACAGCCCTAAACTTTTTAAAGAAGCACAAGTTAAAGAACAAGTTGAAAAGTATGTTACCAACATTCCTGCCCGTATTCTTCCAACACTGTTATCAATATTTTGACGTTTCAAAAAATCTCTTCAGGGAATTATATCTGCGAGTCTAAATCTAGACTGAGACGGTTGATAAGATAAATAAACAAGGTCGCTGATAATAATCGTACATGGTTCTACCAAAACAGTACAACCGCACATATCACAATAAATACAGCTAATTTGCTGGGTGAGATACATTCCATTCATTTCATTTTGCGGTATGTTAAAAAAGTTTATAACAACCATCCTCGCAGTATTATAACCACTGCAGTTAACAACAATTCCGATATGTTACATAATTTGGTACATCATCTCCAAGTATGTATTCACGTAATTATTTTTAAATGTTAGAAATGGTTTAGTATGTAGGTTAGATACCTTCATTTAAGATGTTATTTCTACATAAAATGTAATGTTTCGATCGCTTTTAGGACACCTATTATTAGAAGACATGCATATAATAGATAGCCATGAAAATGTTTTCAGCAGCACAATAAGGTTCCAATATTCTATACGTAGCTCAAAAATTTGAAAAGAAATTTGTAAATAACTGGAGACCCCGCTTGCAAATCCAGGTAGAGGTAAAGAACGTGCAAAAACTCGTATTTTCATTTGTGTATCGAAGATTCTAAGAACTCGGACGTTGTTTGTATTCCATCGAATGTGAATATTTCTCTTATGTCTCTGAGGCAAATATTATGCCCCTTAATTTACTTAGAGGAAGAACATTGAATCTGAAGCATTGTTGCCTAGAAAATATAAGGTTTGCTTTTGTAAGCGAATCAATTCTACTAGAAAGGGCTCAAATGTTTATTTATTTATTTATTTAATTAATTAGCCTGTTTTACAAGGTATAACTACCCAATTACAAAACAGTTGTATAGAGAACATGTTGAGTGTAACAGCGATTTATTATGGTAGCTTGACACTGAAAACTTATAGCTTGCCTAATAAAACCTTAGATAGGTAGTATTATTAACGCTTCAAACCAGCTTTCAATTAGTTCTTCATTGTAGTATATGATAAGCACGTAATTGCAACCTTTACAAAGTTAATAGAACGTTGTATAGTATGTGCTTGGGTATGTTTAACGCTTTAGCAACTATGCAATCAATATGAAATTGAAAAGGACTGTATCAGTACATTGAAGTGCAAATCTAAACCAAAAATTCGATCAGCTATAACTTTTGTTCGTTGTCGTTTCGTTTGCTCTGCCACTGCAAAAATCTTGACGTTATAAACCAAATTTAAAAATGAGGTATATTCTAAAGTCAATAAGTGTTCTAAATATCAGAACGACTTTCTCGAACCTTATATAATTTTTGTTGTACATTAATTCAGTAGCACAGCAGTTACTAACAAATTGCTCAACTAATTTGTAAAATTCTGTAAAGGGTTTTACTCAGAACTTCCCTTGTAAGTGGGCGTTGTGACGCTAAAAAATTTCAAAAATCAAAGGAAGCTTGATGTAAAAATATCTTAGCCTTTCTAGTAATAGTAAAACAATAAAATAAAACACCAGGTAATGCAAATTACATCAATTTTCACATAAAACAACATTACCAAAGGTGGCATTCGAGCTCCAGCGTCTGAGAATGCGATTTGAATGCTTGACCTACGCTGCCACGCTGGACCGTTCTAATCCTGCGATGCAGCTCCATTACACGCAACGCACTTATTCGTTTCCCCTTCTGTCCCTTACAACATTTTTCCTATATCTTTTGGGTCCTATTTTCGTCAAGGGTAAATCTTGAGCTATGTGAATATTACTACTATTAACTTCAGTTAAAGCAAAAATAAAAAATATTTATATTTTAAGGTGTTCAGCCTGTATATGTTGGGTCCAAATATGCTTTGTTTCGGCAAGGGTATAAACCTGAGCTATGTGCAAAATATTCCTCTCTTTGAAGTAATAGTTTTTATGCTAAAGCAAAAACAGGCAGAATTAAATTTTTTTAAGGTGCTGAAATTGTATACAGGGTGTCCCAAAATTAGCCTGCCAGACTTTAATAGCGAATTCTAGAACCGGAAATATTAAGAAAACTTTATATAACCATAGGCCGAAAAATCCTTGGTTTTCCAGATAGAGGGTGGAGGTGTAGTGCTGAGGATCGTTTTTGTTTAATATTTTCGAAACGTTCAAAGATAATTATTATAAACTTTGTACACCTACTAAACTTCTTCTAGATAAAGTTACTCTTTTCGATGTAAAATGCATATAGATGGGTAAACCTGGAAGGAGCTAAGGAAAGTATTACCCCAACTTTTTTGTGTGGGAGTTTTTATAAATTTCGATAACAAAATGTAGTAGCCTGAAGTTTTTGACAACAAAAAGATACTCTTGACCCATGGGCCTATTGTGTACCGTTTTCATGAAACATCGCTTTTAAATAATTATGTATGTAGATTTAATTTTGTTTAATTTGACATTTGGTGATAAAAGTGTTGTATTGCTGCATTTTTACCTCATTAGCATTTACTATACATTATTATAGCTTTTTTGCGTTAAAATGGCACAACTGAAAAACATAGGACTTGCAGATATGCACTTCGTCTATGGCTTTTGCAATGGCAACTCCCGAGCTGCTTAACGGGAGTACCAGAGGCGATTTCCGAACAAATTAGTCCCTCGTCGACAAGTTTTCGCCGATATCAACAGAAACTTCAACGTGTTCGAGGACAGGGAAGACCTCTACTAGCAGTACATAATTTGGAAAATGTTCTGGAGGATTTTGAAAACGGCTCTCAAATAAGCATTAGAACTGTATCCAGAAATACGAACGTACCCCGTTCAACAGTAATAACATAGAGATTAGGTACCTAATTAGCAGTTTTATTTTAACAACTTCTTTTATTTTAGCTTGGACCGATGTTGAGAATGGAAGGTGCTTATCCGTACCATTATCAAAGAGTTCAGGAAACCATATCAGCTGACTTTTTGCTTCGAATGCGATTCAGTCAGTGGATACTTAACAATGAAAATGAGTTGCCCAACATACTGTGGACGGACGAAGCCACATTTACAAGAAACGGCTCATTTAACTTGCATAATAGGCACCACTGGGCTGACGAAAACCCACGAGTGGTGCGTCGTTCTAGTTTTCAGCATAGGTTTTCCGTGAATGTGTGGGCAGGGATAGTTGGAGATAGACTAATTGGTCCCGTGGAAATGCTCAATAGGTTGTCTGCCGTTTAGTATTTAAATTTTCTTCAAAATATGCTTGGAGAGCATTTAGAAGAGGTAAACCTAAATGTTCGAAGAAATATTATTTATCAACATGATGGAGTGCCAGCACATTGCGGCGGAAATGTTCGAGCCTGGTTAGACCAAAATTTCCGAGAAAGGTGGATTGGGCGAGGTGACCCATAGTCTGGCCGCCACGTTCGCCAGTCCTTACTGTTATGCATTTTTATTTATGGGGTGCTATGGATAATATAATTTACACGGCCGATAAAATAGAAATATGGGAGGATTTATTACAAAGGATAAATAATACGGCCAATCAAATCAGAGAAAACAGAGTCAAAATTTTAAGAGCTTCTCATGGTGTAACTCACCGAACTCGTCTTTGCATTGCACAAAATGCCAATGTTTTCGAACACTTACTGCATTAGTAATAGTACCTTTTTGTTTCGCTTTTGTGTTTGTTATTTTTAGTGTTTTCTTTGTTAAGTTTTGTGACAATTTTCTCAGTTTGATCACATGTATTATGATTAGTTTAAGTTCCTTAGTTTTGGTGTCATGTTTTTATTAAGTTTCTATTTTGTATCGCTTGCGTTAAACTGTTGTGTTTGTACTCAGTTACAGAATTATTTAAATTAAACGACTACATTTTTCATGGTCTACCAATTATTATTAGATTTCGGATATGGATATATCAAAAATCTAATTGTTTAAATCTGATTTTACTCGATATCGGGACACAATAGGCCCATGAGACAAGAGTATCTTTTTGTTGTAAAAAACTACAGGCTACTACATTTTGCTATCAAAATTGATAAAAACTCCCACACAAAAAAGTTAGGGCAATATTTTCCTTAGCTCCCCCCAGTTTTACTCGTCTGTATGCATTTTACATCGCCAAGAGTAACTTTATCATTTAAGTAGAAAAAGTTTAGCAGGTGTACAGAGTTTCAAATAATTGACTGTGAACCTTTCGAAAATATTAAACAAAATCGATCCTCAGCACTATACCTTTAACACCCTGTATCTGGAAAACCAAGGGTTTTTCGGCCTATGGTTATATAAAGTTTTCTTAATATTTCCGGTTCTAGAATTCGCTATTAAAGTTTGGCAGGCTAATTTTGGGACACCTTGTATATTTTACCGAAATTTTCTTTGTCGGCTAGAAAAGCATACAATCATGCGGATTGCAAAATATCACTTTCTTCAAACAAATAGTTTTACCGCCAATAGGCAGACAGACAGACAGACAAACAGACAGACAGACAGACAGAATTCTTTTAATGTAAATATTACCACTAACAGATAATATATTTTAGTTACACTATTATAAGATAGTTATAGAGTTAGCAAATAATGACATAGTATAAATATTAAGTAAATAATATTAATTTTAAGAAAATACAAAATCGTTAAGTGATGTAATTTCCAAAGCATGTAGTATCATTTATAGTAATGATGGAACATGCTGAAAATAAATTAATATAAAAAAACTGGTAGACAAACAGACAGACACAGACAAATGAATTTTACAGAATCTTTGCCACATTCCACACTTCTGGTCTATAATGATTTTTAGTAAAATATTTTTTCTGTTTAGTTTATTAAACTGCTAATTTACAATCTACTTTACATTAAAGTAACAAGTAAATAGTTTAAAAGTAATAATCAAACATGCAAGGGTTCAGCCAGTGCTGAAGCCACTATGAGTCTTTCATTAATTTCGAACTAAGTCATGCGGCCACTGTCGTTTCAACCTTCTGGCTCTTGGTTGGGATGTCCGTGAAGATTACAATGGTAGGTTCTTGAAAGTCTGCGGATCTCATCTGTTATATATGGGATTTGTAAGTCGGTGTGCAAGTGAGCATTAAGCCTGCTCTCTTATATTGCCGAAACGGTTTAAGGTTTTGGATTCTTTTCTAGCTGTTTATACCGGCCATGTTACTGTTTTCGATGCCATGGGTACCGGAATCTCGAGGCGATATAAATTCAAATAAAATAAGATCATTGGCCAATTCGGCCTTCTTGTGGTGACGTCAGGTGGGAAAGCTAAGGCCGTGTTTTAGTCGTTGTTTCTTTGACCCAGATACTAGTTTGGGCTGCCTGCTGCCGCCAAGACTTAAGTTTATGCTCAGGGAGTAATATTGTAACGACCCGCCTTTATTTAGGAATATTTTAACTGGCCTTATTGCCTCAGGTATGCTCTAAGCCGGAGAATACGTTCAAAATGCTCTGATATAGCGTAGATCAATAAATAACACAAGATAAATAATAAAAATAAAATATACTATCTTTAACTATGTACATTGAAAGCGAACTTAATAGCACACACTGTATATTACGAACAGGGGGGTAGTTGCGTCAACGGGGGGGTTGCTCGGGCTCGTCGGCAGCGCCGTAATCCAAATTGTCCAAGTGAAAGATAAGCACTTTGAATACGCCTTCGATGCGTGCGTCGGTGTCCCCGAAGATGTCGCGAAGTCGGCTATCCGCGCAGCGGCTTCTTATCGGTCAGAGCAGGTCGTTGGCCGCATGCCCCAGGTGATATTTGTTTACAATGGCTAGCTGCTGCGAACACTTCGGATTAGAAATGGTGTTTCAAGAACATACCTGCCGGCGTAGGAAGCTGCAGGAGTTCGCGTTCGGTGAGCCAAACTGGACCGGGGGCTGCTATACGATTTGCCGGCTTTCGCGGCTCGAAACGATGCAGCGGTCGGACTTTCGGGAAATTCGCTATTCAAGCGAATTTGCGGCTTCGACTGGATTGCGGCGGTGCGGAGATCCTTTTCGGAGGGCTTCAGGAATGCTGGCGGTAACTCTTACAGGCAGGTCCCTTATCGCATAATCTCTGTATGCTTCCAGCCTGGCGGCGGCGGGCTGTTGATGACTTCCTGGTGCCTCACAATTCGGGCGAGTTAATACAGTTGAAACACGGCTTTCGAGAACGCAAATGAAATGCGCCTTCGGAACTCGAATGATCACGGACGGAACGGCGGCGGTGATCTCGTTCAGCGGATTACAGGAATGTTGGTTACAAATTCCGTGGTTTCGGCCTTTAACTAACATCGGTTCGGTTACAAGGGATACGGGGAAAGCTAATTAGTAGCCACGGTTTCGGCCTTTAAATTAATGACGGTGAATGGGTTCGATAAGGACCTCCAGGTTATCGGTATGTTCTCACGGACTGACAGTAACCATACCAGCACCGTAAGAACCTTTTAGCCGATTTTCCCTTTGCTTAGACAGTAACCTGCACAGGGCAAAAGAGTAATCGTCTCAGGTGGATTGGGAGAAGGCTTAGAGGAGAACCCCAGGATGGGATCTGACTCAGGAGCTGCCATGTGTTCCTTTTTATACGTTCAGTGGCTCCCGGTCGGCGGTCGTGTTCCCCACTCTGGCGGCGGGGGAAACACTCCTGCGCGCAAACGTAGCTTCCTGCGCATCGGCTACCGGCCCGCGCTATCGCTTCTTAGCGCGGTCTTGAGATGCAAACGTTTGATAAGGCGGCGAATTAAATTCCCAATACGTTTCAAGTATCTTTAGAATTTAGATTCACAAGCAAAACGTTACAATATCACCGACGGAACAGCTTGATATTGTTCTTTTACAACTGTTAACTTGAAAATTGTGAGGCGGGCCAAATCCTTTTGATTCCTCATGCAGTTTAAATTGTGTCATTGATTACTGTGCCGGGTTAGCAGCAGCACATGCGTGCGATGAGTATTCTCTTAAGGCCTCATGGGAGATGAAGTTGCTTTATTTATTCTTATGCTCGATCTTTAACTTTAATTCACCGAGTGTGTATATTTAACGTAATTATTACTGAATTTATAAGGTATATTTTTAGTACTTATATTATCGGGTGCAGTAGGCGTACTTAACGTTTGATATTTATGTGCCATGTTATTGACGATTATACATTCTACTATGTTTATGTGTGTTTTTCATTACAGTAAACTGTTACGATATCTATTGAATTTTAGATTATGGTAATTTTGGTAAAGCTTTTAGTTCATAAATTATCGTTTCTATCTGAGCACATTTGTTGTATAAAGATCAACCAGATTTTTATTTGTCGGCTAATTCTCTAAAAATGAAATGACTACATGGATACAATTGTCCGCCTGGCTACCTCAGTAAAGACGGCGTACAGTTCCTTATAAAATACTGACGTTCATTAAATAGAAATGACGGGCGTCAACGGATATTTAAATTGCTGCAAGTGTATGCAGGCTATCGCAGAGATACGTAAACTCAAAGGTAGCACAATACTCTGAAAAAGAAGAACACAAAACCAGGTAGCAGTAACGCAAACAAAAAGATGTAATAATATCAATGTATAATAAACACCGATAATATATTGCAACGCCAGCACAGTATATAGGTGATTATTCTATAAATATACACAAAAATCAGGTGCATCTTAAAACATAAACTAGAATAATATTGCAAGTAAGTTTACATTTATAATATTCTAAAATGTGCAAATCCAAACTAAGTTAATTATAACGAACAAACAAATTAAGAGTGTTGCGAAGACCAACAATAGGCTCTCAGAATGAAAATCATCGAATGGCCTATGAAGGGTACCCACTGAGGCTGTTAGGCAGACTACGGTTAACACCAAAATTCCGAATTCAAATGTAAACCCACAGGGTTCTAAAGGAGCAGAGGCAGAATTTGTTTGGAAACTAGTGCAGCAAGGACAGGTTAGGTTAGACACAGAAAACCTCGAGACAGTCTAACGAACACCGCCTAACCTCACAGTAGCACCGTATCACCATTTAAATGGTGTTAAAATAGAAAACAATACACACCATTGCATAGTTTCCTTCATTGAGCTCCCAGGCACCCGTTAGATGTAGGACGTTGAATGTACAGCACGGCAGAAGGACGAAGGGCAGGTCAAGGTAACCGAATAAGAGAGCTCGACACCAGAATGCTGCAGCCGAGAGCTCGACACTAGGAAGCTGCAGAAATGCAACATCCCCATAGAAGGGATTTGACGCCGTTGCTTATGGGTCAAGGACGCCATGTACTCGTCCATCGCCTACACACACAATTCTCAAATAAAATTTTTATACTGTGCTCAAACTTGCCTGTCAGTAAATTAAGGCTAGTTAAAATGAAATGTAATAATTAATTACACAAATAAAATGGTTGAAGGCCCCTCTCTCTATTTTATTTAATTGCAATACCAAATACGCTAGCTCTCGGCGAACACAAAAACTGCTTATCTCAGGTTGAAGTCTGAAATTCACTATACTCTCAAAATTTAAGTTATTTGTCTCAACGTAGCTCATTTGCTCGTTCTTAGTAGATAATTCACAACCTCGTAAATTGGCAGATAAACACAAAATGGTTTGTGCGTGCAGCGTATATTTAAACGTTTAAAATCATGAAATAATGCGAGAAAGCTTCAGGTAAATAATTCGAATATTCCCGCTTGACAACAATTAAACTCGCTTTGATTGTTAATAGGATGACGTAGGACCCACGTTAACTTTCATTTGTTTATGATGCTCGATTCTGCCCAGTTTCGCAAAATTTGATGACGCCGTTTAATTTTTGAAAATTACGGCGTAGCAGGACCCTTGGAAAAACGCTATGCCTCTTCAGTAAGGTTCAATCTCGAATTTACATAGCTTTCCCAACGGCAACTTTTAAAATTACAGATGGATCCTAACTCATGAAGTTCGCTTCGATGCTGCTCGCAGATGACGCTCCCGGTTTTCAGCCTCTGCCTCTGCTGGAGTCGCTCCTCTGGGTGCCGATGTTGAAAGCGACGATCTTGCACACCTCGCGGACGTTTTTAACCACTGACCTCTGGGTCCCGCTGCTAATTTTGGTCATAGTCGAAGATCGTAGGCTCCAGGTGCTTGGCTGCCGATGTTCACTCGAAGTTGGATAGGAAAAATGTAAATTTTTCGTTGCGGAACCTCCCACAAACGATAGTACAACTGCTTGGACACTGGCAATAAAATAGACTACATTTTATCTTCGTGATACGCTTTTATTATCATAAAACATTAGTTAAATATGGAGCACAAATTCCACAAGTTACTTTTTTCTCTATTTTCAATTGTTCTCTTTGCTAATAACAAAAACGCATCAGGTTGCTAAGATACGGTGTTCTACTATTAATTGGAAATTAGTTTTGATAATATTAACGACAAATAAAATAAAGTTTGATTATACAAATTAAAAATCTAACATTTTCTTAAATCTAAAATATTGTCTTTTGCTCATAATTAGTATTGTTCTTTAGCGTTGTACTCACAAACGTTTTTAGTTTCACCGCTCTGCTCTTTTGCACTTTGTTTTTAATTATTAACACACTGATATTTGGGTCCACTTTTCACGTCGCTTGCTTCTCTTCTGTTGCCTACATTCAGGATTGCTCTTTGCAATTTTCTAGATTATCCTTATCTTCAATTACCCTTCAGATTGCTCACAATTTCACTGTTGTTTGTTTTTATTGATAACTACACTCATTTATATGCACATAACAACCTTTTGCGTCAATTACTTTCGTTTGGTCTGGCTTTACGTATGCACAAACCTATCATTTGATTATCTTACTTTATTCAAAATCCAAATTCAAACCCTTTGAAAAATGCTTTGCTTTTACGTGCCTTTATCCGACTAATTACTGTTTCTGGCATCTCATTACCAACGCATTTAATACTTTGATTATTGTTTAAATTTGCAATTATATAAAATATCCTAACTCTGTGCTTTGTTGACTTGGTTAAATATTTTGCACTGCAAACAGAGCCAAGTTGTGGGCTCAATACCATTTCAGTATATACAAAACTAGCCTGGTAACTAAAATATAACTGTATCGGTACGGTAATATTCTTTTAACGTACATGGCAACCATTATCATACTGCAACCGATAAACTATTGGACAAACCACGGATGTTATGAATCATAGCAGCCTTAGATGTCTTAAAATCCTCAATGTTACGAACTCGGATTTCAAAACAACATCTGCGGCAGTTATGATACTCATAACATTCCTAGATATGTTAATAGCTACTAACTGTCAAAGTCAAATAACCAGACTAAATCTAATCGAATATTATTTTTGTTCAACTTCCAAAGGTTTCTATTCAGAATATCCTTAAACCAATCTTCGCTTAATTAACTTCTCATGTTTTCTAAAATTTTGCAATCCATTATACCCTTTTTTGTGTTAGTCACATTATTTAATATTTTATCCAATACCTCTCAATAAACTATAGTGATTCTAATAATTGCAATATCAATATTACACACTTGTGACTTTTTTATTACCATAACTCAACTAGTGAGTTGTGGTTTACACAATAGTTCTGAAGTCATCTGTGGTTTGATGTCACCTAGCAACGGAAAAGGTTAGAACAGACAATTACTGTTATTTCAAGAAAAATTTGGTTTTGATGTTTTTTCGGAGTTTATTGAGAGGTGTGGATAAAATGCACTGCACGGGTAGTGTTACGACGTATTAAACACACGAAAAAATTGGCCCACACGGCCTACTGCCTCGTGATCCAGACTTTTTCTCTAGCAGCTAATATTCACATAACACTAGTTGTATAGTAATAATTATTAATTACTGATACGTTTGATGTTTAAGATATAGGGTTATTAAAGAGGTAGAAGACTTCTTTAACTTAGTTAAACTGATTATCTACAGAAAAGATTCTAGCTAGCCTATCCTATAAATTAATTTAATTTGCGGTGGTACACACCCTTTTACATACTTGAAAATATTTTATGACATAACTTTTTAGTTCATCTAGAATGATTTGGCATTTTGGTCGACTACTTCAATAGTTTTTGGAAATTGCAGTAATAGATATTTATGCATTAAGGGAGATATGAATATGTTTTTTTCCTGAGGTTGACATGTGTTACAGACCGAGGGCTCTGGCCCAAGGTCTGTAAGTCAACCGAAGGTAAAGAACATGAATATCTCCCGTGGTGTATACAATATTTTATCTACTAGTATATTCGTAAAAATAGTATGAAATTTCAAAATGTCATAATCACATTTAAAATTAGAATATGTAAGTAACATCAAGGATTGCCTCATTGCATGGTTGCTAAGACATTAATTGTAGTTGCATTGTTACCATGAGTTTGAGGGAGAAATAATTTGACAAGTCCCTTGGGAGTTATGAGTAGCTTTCCATATTTTGTTTCTATGAAGAAAATGTACAATATCATGTTGCTAGTAGATAAAATAAATTTTAAAAACATCTGCAAAGGGCTTCATATAAAACTTCCCTCGCTAGAGAGGCACGGACATTATTACATTAAAATGTAGCTCAAGTTTCAATCAACAATTTCTATTAAAACTATTTTGTGATAATGAATTATTAATATTGGCATCAGTGGCTGTCATTCTATACTTTATGCTCAAACTATATGTACTCGTTTTTATACAAAAATAATAATGTGTTGCTGATAGCTTCCTTGTACGAAAATAGTTCGATAATAGTTATTTATATATGAAGTCATGAAAGTTATCTTTTGCTGGACGAAGGATCATATTAAAAGTACAAGGTTGAAAGCTCATGAGTCCAGTAGGATAACTTTCATGACATGGCATGTATAAAATTTTACCTGGAATCGCCAATAAAGTCAAACTAAAGCATAAAGCCGATTCATAACCTTGAGATTTTGAAAACGTCATTCTGGAAATTGTTTAAAAAACTAGTGACCAGGTCTGTTAAAGAACATTAGATTTCTAGAAACTTAACCATTACACGTCTAGTACAGTAATAGCAGAGAGGTAAAAATATTATTGTACTAGTCGTGTAATGGTTAACCTTATAGACCCAAAATAGCCTTGAAAGGTTGACTTTTTTGAAGCTTTTTAGAAAAAATAATAAAATTTTAAGCTACTTACAAGGGTCGGTCACCA